>JARQOC010000001.1:116469431-116658475 GCA_033576535.1 Allobates femoralis
GGGTTCCGGTACCCGGTAAGCTGTCTGGGAGACCTGCCAACAGCCCTCTTTCTCAAACTGGATGCTCTCTCCTGGAAAAGCTTCCTTTCTGTTTCCTTAATTCCTTTCTTCCTCTTTCATCCCTCCTGGTCCCTCAGCCGAGAGACCTCAAAAGCCCAAACTCAGAGGCAAAAGACCTAAAAGCCCTAAAGCTCTCCTTGTTCCCCCTAGATGTGTTTTTATTCCCTCCCGGGTAACCTCCCACCATGTAAACTAGTGTGGGAGTGCTGGTTATGGGTCCCATCCACCATCCTAGGGTCCATCTACAGCTGGAGTAACTGTACCTCTTTTATGGGTGCAGTACCCCTCTGTGACGCCTGCTTGGTGGGTCACCACAGTTCTATCATTACTCTCCAGCAGCATGCCCGCTGTCGGGGCTATATTTGACTCAGATGCTTCCTTCACTCTCCACATCGGATCACTCACTTGCTCATGTCACCTACACCTTAAAAACATCTCTAGAATTTGACTACTTCTTACTGTTGATTCTGCAAAACTCTAATTGTCACCCTTATTTATTCTCGTCAGGATTATTGTAATTCTCTAGTAATGGGTCTCCCTTTTACTAAACTCAAACCCTCTCTAATCCATCGTGAATGCAGCTGACAGAATTATATTCCTCTCTAAATGCTTCACAGATGCCTCCACTCTGTGCCAGTCATTGTACTGGCTGCCCATTCACTACAGAGTACAATATAAAATTATTACTCTTATGGTCCATTTACACATGGCCACTGGAAGGTAGGAACAGGCAGGCATCGGACACAAATTGTGCCTGTTGCCTTGAAAAGACCACGATGTGGCTGCGTGTAATTCAAGACTTTCCTTCCTGTGTCTTCCCTGAAGGAAGGACAGTCCTGAATTACACGCAGCCACATCGTGGTCTTTTCAAGGCAACAGGCACAATTTGTGTCCGATGCCTGCCTGTTCCTACCTTCCTGTGGCCGCGTGTAAATGTACCATTAAGGTACCGTTACATGCTTCAATGCTAAAACGATATCACTAATAATGCGTGCGGTCATTAGGACATAGTTTAGACATCGTTGGTGAGATGTCACACGCCTAGATATCGTGAATAACGCACCAATGATCAAGCGGTCCAGACATTGCCTGTAAGACACAGCAAACTATCTTTCAGGCTCTCACACAACAACTACATGAACGACTCCAACCTCAATGTGGGCGTAGTTTTTGACACAGCCTAGGAGATCGGCGTGCCTGATTGTGTTTGTCCGCGCCCCTACAACTCCGATTGGTGGCCACAACTGCGTTACCATTGGTCAGCCTTGTCTGGAAAGATGGCCACTTTATTAGCGCTTTTGCCCTGTCAAACCATATCCCATTCAAGTTTGTTTTCTTTTGGTGACGCCTGTGCAAGCCACTGATGCGTCCCCAAAATGTCAGACATGAACGCTCATGTGTGCACTGTTGCCAATGCCCATATATGATTATGTGTACGTGTTATTTGTTATATACTTAGCTAGACAGAACACTATGTAGATATGTCTTTGCATATTTTGATGCATGTTAGTAGGTATTGTGGCACCCCTGCGGAGGATTGCCACAGGACCCACCGATGCAGGGAGGTATGTACACTTTGACACACACAGCAATCAACACCTTCCACCCCAGACCTGGAGTGAGAGCCCAACTGGCTGTCCTTAAGCCAGATCCCCTATAAAGATCCAGGCCTGAGGGAAGGAGTCAGTCAGTCTGCAGTCTGCAGAGAACAGAACAGTTAGTACTGAAGTTAGTTCCAGCTAGACAGTAAAGTCGAAGGACTTGGAAGAAGCTGGTTGCTGGGACCAAGCCAGGCCCAGGACCAGGAAACCTGAACCAGCTGTGCATCGCCATAGAGAGAGGGATGGAGGCCAGTGGAAGAGGTAGGAAGACAGAAGAAGGGAACATATCAGAGATCCCTTTAGCCCACCCGGACACCGGAGTCTGAAACTGCTATTAATCTAGTGGTAGCAGAGAAAGCCCTGACAGACTAGGAGGATCTAGTCCCCCTGAAGTAAAAGAAAGCAAGACACCAAACCTAACCAAGCATAGGACCAGGGGCCCAAGAAGAGAATAGGAATCCCCACAGAAAGGTCCTCATTGTCGGTTGTGGAGTAGCATCCTGAAAGGGAGAAGGAGAAAGAGCAGCAGGTTCAGCTCCAGGCAGAACTTACCCCAATTACCGCACATACTAATAGAAGACGCCTCGCAACTCTCCTAGGTGGACGTCCCAAACTGCACTGATAACCTGGTTAGCCTCCTGGATCATGCCTGTTACCGGACATCAGTAAAAAGGTACTGAAAGTCTGACCATTTCTATATCCAAAATGGGACTAGGCAGGGGTGTCCGTTATCACCTTTGTTATACGTCATCGTAATTGAATACTTGGCTAGAGCCATTAGAGACAATGACGATATCAAAGGGTTGCAGGTGGGTAATTCAACCCAAAAGACAGCCTTGTTTGCAGACGACGTGCTCCTAAACGTCTCCCAACCTGTTATTTCCTTCCCAGTTTTACTACAGGAGTTTGACACTTTTGGGGCATTGAGTAATTTTAAGTTCAACTACTCAAAAATGGAGCTGCTGAATATATCTCTGCCCCCAATGGTAGTAGCCTCGCTAACGAAAGACTTTCCTTTTCGGTGGAAGCAGGGACAGATCTCCTATTTGGGTGTGAACCTCCTCGATGATTTCCATAAACCTTTCCTCCTGAATCATCAAGCCATTCTAGATAAAGTAGTGTCCCTTCTAGATTTCTGTAGGCCTCTAAAACTCTCCTGGCTGGGTAGGATTCACATCATTAAGATTGACATCCTGCCAAGGTTTCTGTATATATTTCAATCTGTTCCCATCTGGCCACACAGATCCTCCTTTACCAAAGTCCGCTCTCTGCTCTCTCGTTTCATATGGAAAGGGAAAAAACCGAGGGTGGGATGCATGACCGTGTCAGCACCTCGTCACAGCGGGGGAGTGGGTCTCCCAAATCTTCACAAATACTGTCAGGCATCCACCTTAGTTAGACTTCTGGACTGGAAATATAAAGAAGCCTCCAAGAAATGGGTCCAGATTGAACAAGAGAGGATTGACATACCCCTACCTACCTACCTACAATAGACCCCTGGACATACCATCAAAGGCCAAGGGAACCTTGGGTTCCTTACCCTAGAAACTCTAAAGGCATGGCAAGCCTCGTTAGATAGGATTCCGGATCCTCAGATAGTGAGCTCTTTGACTCCTATATTTTGAAATCCGTCTTTTCCCCCAGGCTTGAAAAGGCAGCACTTTTTGGGTTGGAATTTCAGGAACGATACCCGAATCCGACATATCCTACAACATGGTGAGCTTCCCATATTTAATGTTTTGCAAAATAATGCCAATGGCACAAAATTAATCTGGAGGGAGTATTTCCAGTTATGATCTTTCCTAAAATCTGTAAAGCTACCAGGGGGCCCTGAGCTTCGACTATCACCCATGGAGACTCTTTTTTCATGTGAGGCTCCGCCATCCTGGAGAATTTCAGCCATTTCTCAAATCTTATCAGCGAGAGACAACAATGTCCAATATAAATACCTGATTACCTGGGAGAGGGAACTGAAGAGGCCCATCTCCAGTGAAGACTGGGAGAGATGCTTTCTTATGGCTATAAGTTGTCTGGCTTAGGCGATGCACAGGAGAAGTGCTATAAACTACAATTTAGATGGTATATCACCCCAGACAGGTTGCATATATTCTCATTAACGGCTTCCAAGCTTTGCTGGAGGTATGGGTCCGAAGAGGGTACGTTGCTGCATGATTGATGGGGCTGCTCCATGATTAGAGAGTTTTTTGAGAAGGTATTCTGAAACTACAGGCTGGTTACAGGTAAACACGTAGTGGGAATTCCTGAGATGGCTTTGCTGTCTGTGTTATCTGGTTCGGTGAGGGCCCAAAAGAGAGACATTTTGAGATTCTGCCTCTCTGCGGCCAGAACGGTGATTCCTCACCTCTGGAAGGACCGGAATCTGCTTACCATTCTTGAATGGTTCTTGGAGATAGAATTCTTGCATAGATTGGAGGAGATACCGGTTGGATTTCTTCAGACTCTGCCCTCCTTTACTGTGACTTGGTCTGAGTGGATCTTATTTAAAGACACCACTAACTATAATGAGTTATTCTTCTGAATGGAGATTGTTTTTTCCTTTTCAAATGTTCCTGCCACTCCCCACAATCGCCACTTATTTGTTCTCAATGCTACGTCACTGAGCTCTGACTTCCCATTCTTTTCTTTTTTCTATCTTTCCCCTTTTCTAACACCCCCCTGTCTCCTCCCCTGGGTGGCTATAGGTTGATGGTTTGACTGAAGGTCAGGTAAGACCTATTGAAGGTTTAGTGGGATACAAGCGATTAAACATTCCGCTTACATCATTCCTCGCCTTGTTGAGGATACTTAAATATACGTAAATATTTTCTTAAGTTCTTATTTTTATTTTTTTTCAACTACTATTTGTCTAGTTTAAAAGACAAATCACACAGCGTAGTTTATCTACGAACTTTAATTACATGGAACATGTGTTAGACTCCAGAAATACCACTGTGTAATTGATGTAAATGCTTCTAACTGATTGTTTTGTAAACAATTTATTCCTTTGTTTCATAAAAACATATTTACCGAAAAGGTACCGAACCAGAGACTATTGTGTGTGTGTGCTTGCTTCACTGCTGCCACCTGCAGCGTTCACAGCAGAACCACTACTACTACTCCCCCCTTCCACCCCGCTGCCCTGAGTTAAACCTCCACCTGTGGGTAGCTGTACTACCAAAGCTGAATTTTCATCACCTCAGCAGCTGGCCGCAGCACTGGCAACTCTATTACCAGGTACCACAGGTGGCGTCACGCTACAAATCCCCCATCATCATCACCCCCACCCCGCCACTAAGGGTCCAGGGCACAGAACTGGGAACCAACCAGCTGTGATCCCCACCGAAGTAACCCCCTGTCCCAGTATCCGTGTACCCCCTACCCTGTTGACCGACTCAGTTCTGGCGTCACGAACAGGATCCCGTGCCCGGTAAAACCGGGTACTGTGTGCTTAAATTGGACTTTATTGACTGTTTTGCAAACTGTAAATTTGGGCCGCCATTACTGCGCCACAGAGCGGGAAGAGCATCGCTAGAGCATGCTAGAGGGAGATAAAATGCTTGCAGAACAGTTTATGAATAGATTGGGGTCTGACTTCCACCGCCAGCAGGCACACATGTGGGTCTTAGATCATCCTGATGTGAACTTTAATGCTTTAAAAGACAGAGCTATAATCGTTCTACGAGACCCATTGCCTGCAGAACTTGCAACCCCATCCTGGCAGGTTAATTCCTCTCCCATAGACTTTGAACCTAGATCTCAAAGACCCTGCAAAGGCGGTAGGACAAGCTGTAGCACCCAACCCTGCTGATGACCTACGTAACCAGGCGTTGCAGCTAACCAAAAATATGGATTATATGTTAAAACTCTTGCAAGCCAGGCCGGTGGCACAACCACCAAGCAGAATCCAGCTACCTGACCATCCTAAGGATGTCCCGTGGATGAGGAAGAAGCCCATGTCGCCCGTGAAGGTGACCAACAAGTCGCTTGTTCAGGAGACCAACGCACCATTCCAACGCAGAAACATAGACCACACGGATTCTTCAGAACAACCTGTCTGCCTTCACTACAACAAACCAGGCCACTTCGCAAGAGGATATCCTTTAAACCTGAGATTCTTGGGTCCGAGGGTCAATCCCCCGGAGTAAGACGACAGGGCCCAAATGACTGGCATAGTCGGTACGTGGGAGGTCGTCCGTATCTAAACATTACACTAGAAGGAATCCCCACATCGGCCCTACTGGACACTGCGTCATAGGTTACCACCATCCCACATATCCTTTACAAACAATTTTGGTCTGATACTGATCTTAAACCCCCCAGACTCTAGCTTTCTTATTCTTGCAGCTAATGGAAAACCACTGAATCAGGTGGGGTTTAGAGAAGTGACAATAAAGCTGGGGAGGGTGGAGTTAAAAGTCCAAGGGTTATGTGTGATAGACGATGACCCTAATGAAAAATACTCCTACATGGTAATTGGTACTAATGTGATTGAAAACTGTCTTGGAGAAGTGTTGTTTTTACTCCAACAGATTGCTGTGACTGCTGGTAATGGGCGGAAGAGAGTCCTCCAAAGAGAAATCTGAGCCCTCATCCACAAGCAACAGGTAAATCTGTCTGGGGGAGAGATTGGCAGTGTACTGGTAACAGACCCATTTCCTATTGAGCTACTACCGAAAAGTGAAATGATAATATGGTGTAGAGCAGCTATAGGCCTCAGAGGAAAGGAATACCAGGCAGTTGTAGAGCCAGTATATTCAGAGCATAGACCTACACTACTGACAGCCAGAGGGGTGGTGGATGTACGCAAGAGAAGAGTAACAATCCGTGTATTAAATTGTGGGGAAGAAGAAGCTACTTATGCTACTGTAGCAAAGCTGTACACTATCTGTGACAACAACATACAGACATTAGAGACCTCACCCCCGTCAAACAAGGCAGAGGATAACAACTCCAAAGGACAGCTAGAGGAGTGGTGTCAGCAGTTACACGTAGGAACTGATGCCACCCCTCCCCACCAGAAGCACGGAGTCTACTGGGTAGCACAAGAGTTTGAACATGTATTTAGTAAACATCCATTAGATTTTGGGAGGATTAAACAGGTACACCATCACATATACACAGGAGATCATCCCCAATTAAAGTGAGACACAGACCCATTCCACTAAACCACTACCGATGTGCCAAAGAGATGCTTCAGGACATGAAGGAAGCCGGGGTTATAAGAAATAGCTGTAGCAGCCCCCTGTGCAGCCCCCTTAGTCATAGTCAGAATGAAGGATGGCACTATGAGGATGTGTGTAGATTACAGGGAGGTCAATAAGATCACTCACAAAGTTGCTTACCCATTACCCCGAATAGAGGAGTCTCTTGCTGCATTAAAGACTGCTAAATTATTTCTCTACATTAGATCTCACTAGCGGATATTGGCAGGTTTCCATTGCAGAAGAAGGTCGGAAGAAGACAGCATTCAAAACACCAATGGGCCTATGCGAATTCAACAGCATGCTATTCGGATAATGCAATGCAACGGTAACATTTCAAAGACTCATGGAATGTTGCCTGGGACACTGGAACTTTGAGATGGTTCTCTTATACCTGGACGTCGTCATCCTGTATTCTATAACCTATGAAGAACACCTGGAACACCTGGCAGATGTATTTACAGCTCTAGCAAAGTACAGAATGAAGCTCAAACCATCTAAATGTCACCTGCTGAAACCAAAAGGAACAAGAAGATTCCTTCCAGCAGATTAAGCGGGCTCTGACCGCTGAGGAAATCCTAGCTTACCCTGATTATAACCTACCATTCATTCTCTACACCGACACAAGCAATGTAGGCCTGGGAGCAGTACTATCCCATATACAAGATGGCAAGGAAAGAGTAATTTGCCTATGCCAGCAGAAAACTTCGACCGAGAGGAACCCGGAAGAATACAGTTCCTTTAAGTTGGAGTTCCTGGTCTTGGTCTGGGCTATAACAGAGCAGTTCAAGCATTACCTGGTAGCTTCAAAATTTACTGTCTTCACGGACAACAATCCATCAACACACTTGGATACCGCGAAGCTTGGTGCATTGGAGCTGCACTGGATGGCCCGACTATCAAACTATGACTTTACCATCAAGTACCGGGCAGGCCGTAACAATGCAAATGCTGATGCCCTCTCCAGAAACCCTCAAGCACATTTGCAAGGACTTGAAGAAGAGGCGGATGACTTTGAGGAAGTAGAACTCCCAGCTTTCCATAAGAGTAGAAAATGGAAAATGACAGAAGCCCATATCTACCAGAACCATCAGAATGTTGCACTAAACCCGTTGCCTCACTATGGATGGAAAGAGACACAAGACAGTGATCAGGCAGTGAGCCTAGTGTAGAGGCTGGTAACCCAAGCGGATTCCCAACTTGAAAAGAATGCTCCACCAGAGGCCCAATACCTGTGGAAAGGTCAATTGTGCAGACGGTAATATCAATCCCAGAACACATGAAATGGTATGGCAAATTGTGGTTCCAAAGAGAGACGTCCAAATTATGTTAGAAGTGTACCATAATGGAGCAGGGCACTTTGGATGGAAAAAACTGGAAATATTGTTATGCGAGAGAATCTATTGGATCGGCATGAGGTCTACCATAGAGAAATGGTGTAAAAATTGTGGACCATGCTCATTAAGAAGAAAAGACCGTAACAGCCAGAAAGCACCACTACAGCCTATCATTACTAAACAGCCATTAGAACTGGTAGCCTTAAATCATGTTAAACTCACACCCAGCAGATCGAGCTATAATTACCATGTTGGACCACTGCTCCAGATTCCTTGAGGTGGCTCCTGTGAAAGACTTAACAGCTCAGACAGCCGCAAGAACCTTTCAAGCCTATTTCTGCAGACCACACAGGTATCCAGAACAGGTATTGACAGACCAAGATTCTGCCTTTGAAGCTGAAGTATTTCAAGCGTTCTGTAACCTATACAGATGCAAGAAAATTTGTACCAAACCTTACCACCACCAAACCAATGGAACATGCAAAAAGATGAATCGCGTGGTAATAGAATTGTTGAAAATTCTGCCCTAAGAAGAGCGAAATAGATGGCCAGAGAACCAGACCTTGTTGACATCTACAACAACATCCCAGTAAGCTCAACAAATTGTTCCCCTGCATACCCCATGAGAGCAAGACCAGGAAAATTGCCAGTTTTTTAAATGGGCATAGTTGTTCCTGAAGAAGACTCCTCAGATGCAGATTGGGATGCCAGAAGAACAGAGCAGTACAAGAAAATACAGGAATGTGTTAAGAGAAGTCTGGCAAAATCAAAAAAGCACACAAGGAACACCCTTAACACCTGGTGAATTGGTTTTGAAAAGGAAAAGGAGACTCCACAAGTTAGATGATCAATTGGAAGCAGAACCATACACTGTATTACCATCAAACTTTGACAACCAGAAGACCTGTCTGATCAGCAAAGACAATGGAGAAACAATAGCAACAGTGTCCAGAGATCATTTAAAGAAGTGTCCTCAATCACCACAACCAAAGGAATATGTCCCTTGTCCAGAACCCGAAGAAGAGATGCTAAAGACAGTCCAGACACTCATAGGAGAACTACCTGCCGATTGGCTCCAAATAGAAGGTGCATACCTAATACGAATGTTGACCTTCCCACAACCAGTAGAAGAACCCGCTCAAGTACCAGAAGTACAGCCTGTTGTACCGAAACCAGAGATTCCTGCAATTGGTGAACCTGCCAGTCCGCTAGAAAGACTACGCCAACACTATGGTATTCCAGAAGCACATAGATCTAATAGACTGAGGGATAGTGCACACACCCCACCAGGTACAAACACTAGTGACACACCAATACTACGCAGATCAACTCGTATTAACTTTGGTCAGCGACCACTCAGGTATAGAGAATAAAATGTCCAAATGAAAAAGTGTAAATAACGACTTGTGTATAAAAATGTAAATATGTTGCTAATGTTAGTGTACAGAAGGGTGAAGAGTAGGCTAAAACAGCTCACACCAGGTACACAACATCAGGAAGAGGGGTGAGGAGGTTGGCGTAAGGAACTGTCTAGGGAGAGCAAAATCTTGGCCAATAGATGACCCCAGGGCCAGGAGGCATACAGCGCTTATGACTGGTAGAGGCCCCTGCAGTACCTAGGACTCCTACGCCGAGGCAACCGTAGTAAGTGTTTGTTGTGTAACTTTGAACTTTTAAGTATACCGAGACTTTACCTGTTGGACTTTTTTAATTCTCTTTTTATAATTTCAAAAATGGACCATAGCCACAGGACTGGTGGTGGCAAAAATACTTTAAACAGCCTACAGCGGATGGACTAGCGCTGTATGGACTGGTTACCTGTTTTTCAAATTTTTCCGCTTTTTGTAAATTGTATTTTTGAGACTTTCTTCAAATGTCAAATGTAAATAGTAATGTTATGTTTGTTGAAAGAAAAATGTTTCAGTCCCAGAGGACTGAAGTTAACTAGGGGGGAATGTGGCACCCCTGCGGAGGATTACCATTACCACAGGACCCACCAGTGCAGGGAGGTATGTACACTTTGGCATACACAGCACTCAACACCTTCCACCCCGGACCTGAAGGGGGAGCCCCACTGGCTGTTCTTAAGCCAGATCCCCTATAAAGATCCAGGCCTGAGGGGAGGAGTCAGTCAGTCTGCAGTCTGTAGAGAACAGAACAGTTAGTACTGAAGTTAGTTCCAGCTAGACAGTAAAGTCGAAGGACTGGAAGGAGCCGGTTGCTGGGACCAAGCCAAGCCCAGAACCAGAAAATCTGACCCAGCTGTGCAGCACCCTAGAGAGAGGGACGGAGGCCAGTGGAAGAGGCAGAAAGACAGAAGAAGGGAACATATCGGAGATTCCTTTAGCCCACCCGGACAATCTGCTATTAATCTAGTGGTAGCAGAGAAAGCCCGGACAGACCAGGAGGATCTAGTCCCCCTGAAGTAAAAGAAAGCAAGACACCAAACCTAACCAAGCATAGGACCAGGGGCCCAAGAAGAGAATAGGGATCCCCACAGAAAGGTTCTCATTGTCGGTTGTGGAGTAGCATCCTGAGAGGGAGAAGGAGAACGAGCAGCAGGTTCAGCTACAGGCAGAACTTACCCCAATTACCGCACACACTAATAGAGGAGGCCTCGCAACTCTCCAAGGTAGACGTCCCAAACTGCACAGATAACCTGGTTATCCTCCTGGATCATGCCTGTTACCAGACATCAGTAAAAAGGTACCGAAACAGAGACTATTGTGTGTGTGTTTGCTTGCTTCACCGCCGCTGCCTGCAGTGTTCACAGCAGAACCGCTACTACTACTCCTCCTATCCACCCCGCTGCCCTGAGGTAAAGCTCCACCTGTACTACTAAAGCTGCATTCCCATCACCTCAGCTGCCGGCCACAGGGCTGGTAACTCTATTACCAGGTACCACAGGTGGTGTCACGTTACAAATGCCCCATCATCATCACGCCCACCCCGCCACTGAAGGTCAACTGAAACTGGGAACCGACCAGCCGTGATCCCCACCAAAGTAACCCCCTGTCCCGGTATCCAAGTACCCCCTACCCTGCCGACCGGATCAGTATCAGTGTGTTCATGTATGGATGTGTATATGTATGTATCTATATACACATGTGAATATATAATTATATGGAGAGGGAGAGGCAGAGAGAGAGAGAGCAGTGCTGTTGTATACTGCTTGAGGTCATGAGTAGGACATTTTTCCAAAAGCAAAAAAATTTTTAATTGTTTAAAACAACTCAAACAACTTTCCTTTAAGGAAGGCACTTTCTTGCAACTTTTCCAACAAGTAAACATTTCTTAACATCACAAAACTGAGGTAGTATGTTACACACCAATGCAGGGGTACACTGGGGTTTGCTTAAGGCCATAGTGGTGGTATGGTGCCACAGTGGCTCAAGTGGTTAGCACTGCAGCCTTTGCAGCACTGAGGTCCCAAGGTCCTGGGTTCAATTCCCACTGAGGACAACAAGGACAACATCTGCAAGGAGTTTGTATGTTCTCCCTGTGTTTGCATGGGTTTCCTCCAGGCACTCCAGTTTCCTCCTACACTGCAAAGACATACTGATATGATGTTTAGATTGTGAGCTCCAAGAAGGACTGCATTACTGATGCATGTAAAGTGCTATGGAATCAATAGCACTATATAAATAAATGAATAAATAAATGAATGAATGAATATTATTATTATAGTGATAGCGCCATAGCTTTCAAGTGAACAATACAATGTCCTGAGGCCGTACATCCCACTGACTACAGTGGTGGAAGGGCAATTGGGTAGAGTAGGGGCCACATTTACTGGCTGCCACCCTGCATTTGGCCTGCCCAAAACCTGCCCAGCATCATGCCAAAATGATGCAGGGCCCTCGACCGCTGGCGGTGTGTCTATCAGCTCATCCAATGTTGGTATTTCTGTGGAGGCAATGGGCAGTGTTAATCAGGTTGTTTGTCCTTCCAAATCACCGCGTGCTCTATTTTTGTATGCACTTACTATTGTCATCTTCATCCTCTACTTGGTCCGCAGGACCATCCCGATCCTCTACCACCACCGGCTAGGAATACACAAAGCAATTCATTGGAGCCAACACCCCTCCATCAATTGTACTTAAAACAGCCCATGCTTACAAATTTATGGCGTTGTTTTATGGTCCCATCACTTATGCCATTCATGGATAATGGGGAAAATTGACGTGTCGTTGACCCAGATGATAGGAGGAGCTCAGGAGGCTTAGTAGCTAGTGGGAACGGAGTAACAGGGGTATCCACTACCCCAGCTTGTGGTGGTGTGGCCGCTGGTGACAGGCCATCTGGTGGTGAGGGTGTTGCGGCAGGTGACATGTCAGCCGCTTGTGGAGGGGTTGCCACTGGGGACAGCCCATCTGGTTGAGATGGTGTTGCGGTAGGTGACATTTCAGCCACTTGTGGAGGGGTTGCTGCTGGGGACAGCCCATCTGGTTGAGATGGTGTTGCGGCAGGTGACATGTCAGCCACTTGTGGAGGGGTTGCCACTGGGGACAACCCATCTGGTGGAGATGGTGTTGGAGCTTGTGGCCGGGCAGCAGCTAGAGGGTGTCTTGTCTCTGGGAGAAAAAGGAAAAAAGGTTTTGGACACAACCAACACAGATGCCACACAAAACATACTGTTAGGCATGTACATACAGTATCATGCAGCAATGCAGCCACTGCTGCATTCTCAAAGTGGCACACGGATATGCTCATGTGTGGTCTGTGGTTCATTGCACGTCTGACTAACCATTCTGGAGATGTTATTGAAAAGTAATAAAAAAAAAAATATATATATATATATATACATACATATATATATATATATATATATATATATATATATATATATATATATATGCATTTCATAAATGCTTGGCGGCTGCAATGGCTCTTCACAACCAAGCACGGATCCGCAAATATGTTGACTTTTTTAAACCAGAAAGAGCCATGGCATATACAAGGAGCACACCTGGGTGATTATAGACGTACAAAAATTTATTTTATTTCAACACAGTTGCAGACAAAATTTAAAAACAATTAAAAATCACAAAATGAACCACAATAGGGGGTCCATCAAGTACGGTATATACGTGGCACAACAAGTGCTTCAAAAGCTGGGACAATCATAGTATATGATAACCATTCAACAGATAATATTATCACAAGGCCAAGTTTGTTTGTCAGTACTACAATTATTCAATTGTATCACATATATATATGTTAATCACAGAAATACCTCTAGATTTAAGAAATTCAAAATTAATTTTATGGGGTACCCAGTTAGTCCCAGATAATGTAAACCAATCAAGTCACAAGGATAATGGAAATGTTATTTCCTCAATGCAGGTATGCATACCATAATACACAGGCAATGAAACATAGTATTCATCCCTTGATGAGATATTACTCAATTGCAGTGAACTGATTACAGGTTGTGGCCCAATGTTAAACCATAGTACAGCTGATGAATAAGTTAAACAAAGACCTAAATACCCTTCTACTCAATTTGGGTGCAAAAATTTCAAGAAGTAATTAATAGTATCACAGATGATCACCAGAGTAGAATTATAAGTACACCAAGTATACTGTAGTCACTGTTGTAAATCCCAATATAAATTAATAGTGGGATCACCACAGTGCTTAATAGCACTGTTACACCCAAATTAAGTTAATTTATTTTTTGAAATGTATGAAAAAAGAAATTGATGACATGCAAACAAATATGGCAAAGAATAAAAACCTGACGAGTAAAGAAATGACAGCAATACAGAAGTTAAGGGGTAACTCTGAAATCATCATCAAAGAAGCGGATAAGGGTGGGAATGTGGTGATTTGGCCAATTAACATGTATACAACAGAGGTCTTGAGACAACTGACAAATGTTAATCATTATGTGAAACTTCCATCTGACCCTACTTATGTTTTCCAGAATAAGTTCTTCAAGCTTCCTGAAGCGGCCAATAGATATGGAATTATCAACCAAAGAGAAAAGGAATTCATCTGGGTGGAGAAGCCTATTGTACCCACGTTTTATTGCCAGCCAATCGGAACGCACTACTGACCACCAATTGGCACAGACGGGGCGGGGAAAACACAACACCCAGGCACGCCTATGGAATTGGTTTCAGGATCGCAGAAGTTGTTCACAACATCGTTTTCGCGGTGTCACACACAACGATACAGCAGGTTGAATGATCGAGGATCGTGTGATTTGAAAACATGTTCTCAAATCTGCAATCAACGATCCAACGATTTATTGTAAGTCGTATCTCTGTGTCATACGCAATGACGTCCTAATGATGTTGTTTGAACGACTCCAAACCCGTGACATTTAAACAATATCGTGCATGACATCTTATCATGTAACGGTACCTTTAGCCACAAAACCCTCCACAGTTCTACACTGCCCTACATCTTGTCCCTCATCTCTGTCTATTGCCCTACATGTGTCCTCCTTTCCACAAATGACCTAAGACTGATATCCTCAACAATCCAAACCTCCCACTCCCATCTTCAAAACTTATTCCGAGCTTCACCAGTTCTCTGGAATATACTACCAAAAACAATGTGTTTTTTCAAATCTGGTCTCTTGTATTATCTGTCTCCACCCTCCACCCACATAATAGCACTTTATCTGTTCTTGTGCAGATCCTGGCTGGTGACCAGTTCATGCAACATTATGTGAATCCCCTATTTATTATAATAATGGTTGGACAATATATATAAGCGCTTTTTTACCTTTTGTGCCTCCCCTATCTCCTCATAGATTGTAAACTTGCAAGCCAGGCCCCCACTCCTCTGTTGAATTGTGTACTCTTTATTGTCTCATAATCTCTGTTCATGTCCCCTTTGAATTCTAAAATGCTGCGGAATATGTTTGGTGGTTAAACAAATATTATTATTATTATTATTATAGCACATCACATAGTGTAGTACATCACATAGTATAGCAACTCTTATAATACAGCATATTGTCAGGTCTGGTGGTTCTGCATGTGAGCAGGTCGGTCGCACTCCTGGGCATGCTCTGGCTCCCTGTTGGCTTTTGCTGGCCATAAGGGGTGGGGTGTCATCTTAGTGGGTGGAACTTGTGCTGGTGCCTGCTCTGGTAGGGTATATCACACTAATAGATGTACTCTTGGAGGCCGGATGCTGGGTCCCCTGGCGTTAGGTGTAACCAGAGGATATGGCATGTTGTATTTGCTGGTGGGAGGTTCCCTCCACTTCACTCTCCTCCTGCCATAGGCTGGGTTTAGTTGGTGATTATTTCAGTTGTGTTGAGCAGTTACAACAGTGCTAGTACTCTGATGTTCATTGCTGTTGTGCAGCTCTATCTTTAGCTACTGCTGTGGTTTCAGCTTTTGGTTTAATTTGCTGTTTCTTTTGTGTTGTGCATTTTGCTTTGCTTTGTTGTATTTGACCTTCCTGCTGCCGTGTGTTCAGTCACCAGCCCCTGCTCTGTTCGCCATCTGAGAAGGGCTGTGCCCAAGTACCCCTTTGTCAGGACATTCAGGTGGGTGAAAAGGTTAATTTTCTATTATATTGACTCTTTAGCACAACCTTATTATTGACAAGCTGCAATCCTACCAGGTGTTATCCGTGTGTATTACACCCAGGATATAATTAAACGTGATTTGACTTTATGGTGAGTGACGCGCTAAGTCTATATGGCTTTATTGATTTGCTTACCCATACAATCAAGACACCTCCTCTATTGTACTATTTTCTCCCTTACTAGGGACTAGGGATGAGCGAGTATACTTGCTACTATTCGGAACTCGCCGAATAGTAGCGGTATTCGGCTACTCGCTACTCTCCGAGTATCTTATGAGTATTTGGGAGTAGCGAGTAGTCCGAATACTTTCGCAGTGTAACTATAGATATACTGCGAAAGTACCCTAAAAGTGAACAAAAATTGTTAAAAATAATAAAACTACATACTCACCTGTCTGACGCTTGCACCAGAACCGTCCCAGAAGACCTGCGATCACCGGACAAGGACCTGTGACTTCCAGCCAATCAGATGGCCGGTAGCGATATCGCCAATCAGATGGTGACACGTCACAACCACGTGATTGCTAGCGGCCACCTGATAGGACCTTGCAATCTGTCCAAGGTGTACTGGCAGGACCATGCAATCTGGCCAATCAGGTGGCTGCTAGCGATCACGTGGTTCTGACGTGTCGCCATCTGATTGGCAGATTGATACCGGCCATCTGATTGGCTGGAAGTCACAGGTCCTTGTCCGGTGATCGCAGGTCTTCTGGGACGGTCCCGATGCAGGCGTCGGACAGGTGAGTATGTAGTTTTATTATTTTTAACAACTTTTATTCACTTTTAGGGTACTTTCACAGTGTATCTATAAATACACTGCAAAAGTATTCGGACTCGCTATACTCGCAACGAGTACCGAGTACCGGGACCTACTCGTTGCGAGTATAGTGAGTCCGAATAGTGAGGTATTCGCTCATCCCTACTAGGAACCTGTTTATTAAAAAAAATCATTTTATAAATATCACACATAAAAAACCTTTAATAACATTAAAGTTCATTGCTTCTTCTTATAATTCCAGTGACATATTGTAGAAACGTACATAGCGGTATAACCAAATAACTGAGAGCTCCAAATATTACGAATCTGAAGGTAAAATACCAGATTAGTAATTTTACTGCATTTTATAAATAGTTATAAGATTTTATTATACCAACTTATTTTAATGATTTTAGAATCTACATAGAAAATTGATGTGAAGATCAAAAACGATATATGTTAAAAGTGATATACGCCGGTAAGAATAACAAATGTGAACTTTTAACAAAAG
Source organism: Allobates femoralis (assembly GCA_033576535.1). Classification (NCBI taxonomy): domain Eukaryota; kingdom Metazoa; phylum Chordata; class Amphibia; order Anura; family Aromobatidae; genus Allobates; species Allobates femoralis. The sequence goes on from JARQOC010000001.1 coordinate 116,486,453, forward strand.
ACAAATAATCTGATGTCCATAGACAAGTAATCACACAAATAAATTCCCATTTTTAGGTCCATCAAGAAAGTGCGAAAATTCTGAACAAGAAACAGCAGAGGAAGAAGCAATGAACTTTAATGTTTTTAAAGGTTTTTTTATGTGTGATATTTATAAAATGAGTTTTTTGAATAAACAGGTCCCTAGTAAGGGAGAAAATAGTACAATAGAGGAGGTATCTTGATTGTATGGGTAAGCAAATCAATAAAGCCATATAGACTTAGCGGGTGAAAAGGTTCCCCAGCCCTCAAGGGTGTGTGGCAGTGATATGGCTTGTGCCAAGTGTGACCAATATGCTCCGATTGCTGGTATGCATCTGGTCACATTCCTTGACCCAGTGTTACAAAAAGTACATTTTTTCCACAAAAATGTTCTTCTAATGCCAATTTCTTAATTTTCACAAGGGCAACTGTGGCGCCCCACTGATCAGGATGCCACATGGGGGTACTGCACACATATAAGAGTGTGTAGTATTCCTGTGACTAGGGAATTGGGATGTTGCATAAGGGACCCTCATAACACACATCCATACACACCCTAGGGGACCGTGGGAGGACCTGCTTCAGGGAGGACCCAGTCCCTTGGGAGGAGTGACAAGGTGGAAAAGTATGTGGGTGGGAGGAGAGTTAGTTCAGTGAGACCATGAGGTTAGTCTGAGGAGAGTTCCATTGGGGAGAGAGGAGTGCAGGATGGCAGAGAAGCCATTAGGACAGAGAGAGATCCTAAGGGCACCAGGTAGTGCAGTGAGCCTGAATCCAGATCTGGTACGTCCACCGACCGGAGGGATCTGTCCCGTAACAGAGGATCGCCTCTGAGCACGGTGCGGATGTCTATCCCCGAGCCGTCGGACTGGAGGCCCAAGCTTCTAGAGGAAGTCGCAGCCAAACACCTGGCACATCCTTGAAAAGGCACCCTATAGGGTCCTAGTGACATGGAGAGGAGTCCTCCAGAGAGTATTTGTGGGAGCTGGCTCGAGGCTCTGCTCGCAGGAGCACTGAAGGAGACAGGAGAGAGCGCAGTGAGGTACGGGACAGGTACGGCAGGCATACCACCGAGTGTCCTGAGTAAAGCATCCTGGTTTCCCAGTGACTACCTAGGCCAGGCAGACCCCAAAAGACTGTGATATTTGTCAACCTGCTTTAAAGAACTGCCAGAAAAACCCGTTCAGAGCGAAAAGACTTTGTGGCGTACTTTATTATCTCCACCTGACAAGCCGCCGACCGCAGCAGAGAGAGGACAAGCAACCAGGCCTGGTGTAAACTGTGTTCCTGTGTAAAAACTATAACTTCCACTACTGCCCCGGGGATCCCACTCCCCCTACAGGGAGCGTAACCATATTGGTGCTCCACCATCACCCTGGGGGTCTGTCCCACAGTGCCGGTAACCTCACCAAAACCCTAAGTGGTTTCACAAAACACTTTCATTTTATTTTTGTTGACTCTTTTCAGTGACCACCAGTGCCATGGGACCGGGCAGAGGTCCCAGTGACATCCCCCGTGAACCACAACGCCCGGGACCGTGTACCCAAGGCCCTGGGGAGGGTCATATTTCTGGTGCATACGAACAGGATCCCGTGCCCGGTAAAACCGGGTACTGTGCGCCTTGAACTTTGCTTTAAACCGAAGTGGTTACTGTGTTTCATGCTAAGGTCTTGCAGCCACTTTTCACTGGTTTTATGTGTTTTTCCTCTTCCAATATGCTCCTCCAGTATTATTCAGTCTCTGCTATTGGTGGAGTTGCTGCCTTTGTGTTGTTGCTCTGCAGTCACTTTTGATGGGTCTTTAGAGAACAGGACATTTATCTTCTTGGCCTCAGCCTCTCTATTGTATCTCTTTAGTCTTGCAGCAAGTGCTGTAAGCCTCTGGTTTGCAGTCTCTAGGGCTTCAGATGGAGTCAGGACTTTGTACTTGTCCAGGTTTGTCTTATTTTTGATCTTTACACCCTTGTGCAATTCTGTGAGTTGGCTGACTTGTCTTCATGTCTCCTTGATCTTTGTCGCCAGTCTTCTTCTCCAAGGTGGGCATGTACTTCTGTTGATCTTGTTGGTTGTATATTAATTAAACGAAAAAGAGTAGGTACTTAGATATTGATACGTTTAAGGTGAATTTTATTTACACCCATGGAAAAGGACACTGGTGAAGAAGGCAGTGCAGGTGCTTACTCACACACCACTACAATAAACATCATTTTTACAAGTTGCAACAATTCTCTGCAATGATACATGGTTACATCCATTAACAGAGGAGAGAAAAGTCACTACATACTGCTATACTGCTATGTACATTGGACAATAATCCAAGCTTTATAGTCGTAAAGTCATCACAGACTCATAAATATAGACATATCATATAAGCAGTGATACAATAACCATTACATTAGGCAGTTTGCACTTTGACCTTCCCATCAGATATACAAGTATCCTATAGCATTTCATCACAGAGATCAAATAACCGCAGTTTAATATGCTGATACCATCACCAGTGGTGTGCGTTCAGAACCCGGTTACAGAGGAACACTAGGAGGATAGACCCCCGACACCGTTTCATGGCTATGCAAGCTGCATTAGCCACTTCATCAGGGGGACGACTAGATGCTGCGTGAAGCCCCACTTTTAAAGTGTATGCCTGAAATGACGCTTCACCGCGGAGCGAAAGTGATGTCATGGCTTGATCACGCGACTGGAAATTATGTTCTAGGCCCGCCCCGTGTCATCGCAGGGCAGATCCGGACCACCCACACCGGATAACGTCATCACCGGCGTCACATTACCGTGGCAGCCAGCCCAAGCCCGCCCACCAGCCTGTCAATCAGTCCAGCGTCTCAAGGGCTGTCTGGGACGCGTCACCAGAGGCCCGAGACGCTGAGCTGACAGGCAAACAGGCCGGAGGCAGGGAGGATCGGCCGCCATGGGAGGACACCAGGATTGCCCAAAAATATCTAAAAGGCTTTATTAGGAAATGAACAGTATTGGGAAACATATGCCAATAGCAACCAGAGGAACATAGGATTATCCAGCGCAGATTACTGCTACAAAATAGTGTTAGTATAACATCCTCCATATGGTTCCCTCAAGGTCCAATTGTCTTGAATTCTCGTTAGAGGCGAAGTCCATTCCTGTCATTGCAGACAACACTAAGAAATCCCCACATAGGGGCATGAAGGCAGCACCTGTAAATCATAAGAACCCATAAAATCATGTATAAAAAAGCGATTCACAGGAATTCGCTTTATACCTAATTTGCGTCGAGCAGCAATGGTTAGAGAAAAGAGGCGACCGACAGATGTTCGTGTCGAGTGACACTATCCACTAAATTTCACACTCTGCGAGCAACCTCCTGGTATCACCACCCTGAATTCCTCCATGCATAACATCAATGCCCCTGAATTGCAGGGAAGCTGGATCACTATCGTGATATTCCAGGAAGTGATGCGGCAGTGTTTTTAGGGTGGCCCTGTCGACCACTGCTGGTGCCGCCAGAATGCCCTTCACATGCTCCCTCACTCTCTTCCTTAGCTCTCTAGAAGTTATACCCACATAAATCAGCCCCTATGCACATGTTGCATAATATACAACATTGCATGTGCTGCATGATATATAGTGTTTAATAACAAACATCTTTCAGCCATCAGAGGAGGTGAAGGAGTTAATGCGCCTGACATTCGGGCAGGCAACACTGTGGCCACAGGAGAAACACCCCTCAGGGGTCCTCTTGAGCCGAAGGGGTTCGGCGGAACAGGGATGTAGAGACTCTGGACTAGTATATCTCGTAGATTTCTTGACAAGAGTGGTCTTTCGGACAACAAGTACCTCAAAACAGGGTCAGAGTGCAGAACTGGCAAATGTCTGTTTAATACATCATGCAATGTACCCTATTTTTGACTAAATGTAGAAATGAGGCAGATTGGTGGTGTAGTGTCCGAGTTGGCTACCCGCTGTTTATAAAGGAGCTCATCACATAATGTATTCTTCGCCCTGAGATAAGCCCTTTTAACTGATCTATTGCTGTAGACTCTTTCTTTAAAGAGTTGTTTAAGGTCAATAGCCCGCCTCTCAAATGCCTCTTCGGACGAACAGATACGTCTCATCCAAAGGAATTGACCAGTAGAGATGGCGCAAATTGTTGACTCAATGTGGGCCAAACTCACATGCAATAAAGAGTTCACAGAAGTTGACTTCCTAAATACATCGGTTTGCAAGACATGGTTGGTATCCACCATCATGCCAATATCCATGAAGTCAATCTGTTGATCATCATACTGATAGGTCAGCTTGATGTTAATCCCAAATTAGATCGAGCTGACCCATAAATTCCTCCAACTGTCCCGAATTACCCCTATACAAGATCAACAAATCATCAATATATTTCCACCAGCACTGCACATGGGCATCGGCTGGACCACGCCCATCACACAACAGACCCCTCTCCCAGTACCCCAGGAAGAGGTTTGTGTATGAGGCGGCGCAGGCCGCGCCCATGGCAGTGCCGCAGATCTGGAGATAGTAGCTGTCTTTAAACACGAAGAAATTGTGAGTAAGGGCGAAACGGAGCAGTTCCAGAATAAGGTCACACAAGGCGCCGTCCCGTCCACTAGAAAGCAAAAAGAAGCGGGCTGCCCTCAGACCATCCTCCTTTCGTGTGTAGGTGTAGAGTGACTGAACATCAGCTGTTACCAATAGTGTGCCAGGCTCTACAAGGATCCCATCGGTCCGTCTCTGGACGTCCGATGTATCACGGACATAAGAGGGCAAATTTTCTACGAGTGGTTTTAGACAGTAGTCAATAAATTGACATAGAGGATTACAGAGCGCTCCTATGCTGGACACAATCGGACGTCCCAGAGGAGCGACCGGATCCTTGTGGACCTTTGGTAAAAGGTACAGAGTCGGTATTTTTGGGTATTTGACTGTTAAGCCCTCCACAACTTTTTTGGTAATGACACCATTATCGCACGCATATCCGAGGATGGCCTGGAGGTCCTTAGAGAAAGAGGCCACAGGGTTACAAGTCAGTTTAGAGCATGTACTCTTATCCCGGAGCTGGCGAAAAACTTCTTGCTCATACATATCAATAGGCCAAATCACAACATTTACCCCTTTGTCCACGGGTTTGATAACTACATCTGATATTGTCTCAAGGTCTAGCAATGCCTGTCTCTGACGATAGTTCAGATTGCCAGACCTGCATCTAGTAGATAACCTTTTAAATAGAGATGAGCGAGTACTAAAATGCTCGGGTGCTCGAAGCTCGGGCCGAGCATCCCAAGATACTCGTGTACTCGGCCCGAGCACTTAGCCCAATGTTATCCTATTGGAGACCCGAGTATTTTTCTGGCATGACCCCCGGCAGCATGGATAAACCCTAAAAATGTCACAAAAGTATCAGAACAGTGCTAAAATGACATGGGAGCAGCATGGGGAAGACCCCTGTAAGCATTTCAGACTCCAAGGTCACTGCTGTGAACAATGTTGTCAGAGTATTACGCCACTTTTACGGACTGTCAAAAAAACATTGCAAAATGAAACCAAAATGGATTTTCATGGAGAAAATATTAAGGACTCATACCCACTTGTGAGACAGAGTTGGTGTATGTTAGTTTTTTGGATTACATGAAAGATTTTTTTAAAAAAGAATTGTGTGGCACTCCCATGCCCCTGGAAAGAGACGTACATGAAGGCCTCTTTAACCCCTTGCCGACACAGGACGTTGTACAATGTCCTGGGTTTCTGGTCGTTCCCGACACAGGACGTTGTGCAACGTCCTGGCGAGTTTGCACTCCTGCAGCTTGAGTGAGGATCTCACTGACCTGTCACTCAAGCTTCAGGTACATGGGGACTTGCAGCACACACCAGGGGGGTCGCTTTGCCCCCCCCAGGCTACAGCCGCGGTAATTGGCAGTTGAAAATGAAACCGCAAATTACCGTGGCTGTACTGACTGCGGTCTCCCCCTGCCCCGCTCCTCCTGCTCCCTCGCTCATTTCCCCCCTGTCTTGTCCTGTAAACCCCCCTTGCTCATCTGCCCTGTCCCCCAGTCACAGGAGCAGTGATCACCGCTCCCGTGATCACCTCCCCCTGTCGCCTCCCGCCCACCGCCATCGAGGTACTCACCGCTCCGTGGATCAGCTCCTGCCCACCGCCTCCCGCCGCAGCGGTAACCACTCAGGGAATCAGCTCCCCCTGTTGTATCCCACCAGAGCGGTAACCGCTCCGGGGGATCAGCTCCCCCTGTCGTCTCCCACCAGAGCAGTAACAGCTCCCACCCAACGCCGGAGCGGTGATTACCACTCCAGGGATTACCACTCCCCTGTCCTCCTGCTGCCTGCCGGAGCAGTGATCGCCTCCTCCTGGTGATCATCGCTCTGGGGATCACATCCCCATGTCCTCCCGCCTTAGATCACCTGCGGCCGCCGCCTCAGGCCCCCTCTGGTCGTCTTCTGGTCCCGGGTCCTCCTAGCATCATCTGGTGAGTCCCCCTGCCTGTGGGATGCCTTTACTGCAGCCTGATCTACCTGCTTAGGGGATCGACTGCAGTCGAGGGATGTGACAGTGATCCACATAGTGGATCACTGTTTCGAGGCTTCAAGATCGCTGCTCTGTGGGCCGATCTCCCTGCATGGGGATCAAGCTGCAGAAAGCGATCTCGCAGCCTCGGTGCTGAACCCGGGCTGCCAGATTGCTGCTCTGCAGTCTGATCCTCCTGCATGGGGATCGAGCTGTAGAAAGCGATCTCGCAGCCCCGACGCTGCACCCTGGCTGCCAGATCGCTGCTCTGCAGTCCAATCCTCCTGCATGAGGATCGAGCTGCAGAAAGCGATCTCGCAGCCCCGGCGCTGAACCCGGGCTGCCAGATCGCTGCTCTGCAGTCTGATCCTCCTGCATGGGGATCGAGCTGCAGAAAGCGATCTCGCAGCCCCGGCGCTGCACCCGGGCTGCCAGATCGCTGCTCTGCAGTCCGATCCTCCTGCATGGAAATCAAGCTGCAGAAAGCGATCTGGTAGCCCAGGCGCTGCACCTGGGCTGCTAGATTGCTGCTCTGCAGTCCGATCCTCCTGCATGGGGATCGAGCTGTGGAAAGTGATCTCGCAGCCCCGGCGCTGCACCCGGGCTGCGAGATCGCTGCTCTGCATTCCGATCCTCCTGCATGGGGATCGAGCTCCAGAAAGTGATCTCGCAGCCCCGGCGCTGCACCCAGGCTGCCAGATCGCTGCTCTGCAGTCCAATCCTCCTGCATGGGGATCAAGCTGCAGAAAGCAATCTCGCAGCCATGGCGCTGCACCCGGGCTGCCAGATCGCTGCTCTGCAGTCCGATCCTCTTGCATGGGGATCGAGCGTCAGAAAGCGATCTCGCAGCCCCGGCGCTGAACCCGGGCTGCCAGATCACTGCTCTGCATTCTGATCCTCCTGCATGGGGATCAAGCTGCAGAAAGCGATCTCGCAGCCACGGCGCTGCACCCGGGCTGCCAGATCGCTGCTCTGCAGTCCAGTCCTCCTGCATGGGGATCAAGCTGCAGAAAGCGATCTCGCAGCCACGGCGCTGCACCCGGGCTGCCAGATCGCTGCTCTGCAGTCCGATCCTCCTGCATGGGGATCAAGCTGCAGAAAGCAATCTCGCAGCCCCGGCACTGCACCCGGGCTGCCAGATCGCTGCTCTGCTGTCCAATCCTCCTGCATGGGGATCAAGCTGCAGAAAGCGATCTCGCAGCCATGGTGCTGCACCCGGGCTGCCAGATCGCTGCTCTGCAGTCCGATCCTCTTGCATGGGGATCAAGCTGCAGAAAGCGATCTCGCAGCCACAGCGCTGCACCCGGGCTGCCAGATCGCTGCTCTGCAGTCCGATCCTCTTGCATGGAGATCGAGCGTCAGAAAGCGATCTCGCAGCCCCGGCGCTGAACCCGTACTGCCAGATCGCTGCTCTGCATTCCAATCCTCTTGCATGGGGATCGAGCTGCAGAAAGCGATCTCGCAGCCCCGGTGCTGCACCCGGGCTGCCAGATCGCTGCTCTGCAGTCCGATCCTCCTGCATGGGGATCAAGCTGCAGAAAGCGATCTCGCAGCCATGGCGCTGCACCCGGGCTGCCAGATCGCTGCTCTGCAGTCCGATCCTCTTGCATGGGGATCGAGCGGCAGAAAGCGATCTCGCAGCCCTGGCACTGAACCCGGACTGCCAGATCGCTGCTCTGCAGTCCAGTCCTCCTGCATGGGGATCAAGCTGCAGAAAGCGATCTCGCAGCCACGGCACTGCACCCGGGCTGCCAGATCACTGCTCTGCAGTCCGATCCTTCTGCATGGGGATCGAGCTGCAGAAAGTGATCTCACAGCCCCGGCGCAATGATCCACATAGTGGATCACTGCACCCAGGCTGTCAGATCGCTACTTTGCAGTCCGATCCGCCTGCATGGCGATCGTGCATCGTGGGACCTTAGTTGTGGACTACGTCGGATCTTTTTATAATAAAGATGGAGTCCGAATTTTGTGTGAGTTTTTTTTCAATAAAAAGATTTTTCTCTGTGTGGTGTATTTTTTGACTATTTACTAATGGCTGGGTCTAACATTGGCCCGACATTATGAATCTCGGACTTAGTGCCAGCTACCAATAAACAAGCTGGCATTAACCCCTTTATTACCCAGTTTGCCACCGGCACCAGGGCAACTGGAAGAGCCTGGGTACAGCGCAGAATATGGCGCTTCAATGAATGCGCCATTTTATGGGGCGGCTGTGAATTGCAATTCGCAGCATGGGGGGCCCAGAACGCGTGGGCCTTTCCATGCTGAGGATTCCAGCCCCCAGCTGCCTAGTTGTACCTGGCTGGACCAAAAATATGGCTGAGCCCTACGTTATTTTTCTTAATGGAATTAGTTCTAGAAATAAAAAAAAATGGGCTTCACTGTATTTTTGGTTGCCAGCCAGGTACAACGAGGCAGCTGGGGGTCGGTGGCAGTCCGTAGCTGCTTATTTGTACCTGGCTGGACCAAAAATATGGCGGAGCCCCACGTCATTTTTTTTTCTAGAATTAGTTCTAGAAATTTTAAAAAATGGGCTTCACTGTATTTTTGGTTGCCGCCAGGTACAATGAGACAGCTGGGTGTTGCTGGCAGTCTTTAGCTGCCAAGTTGTACATGGCTGGACCAAAAATATGGTGGAGACCCACGTCATTTTTTTTGCTAGAATTAGTTCTAGAAATTAAAAAAAAGGCCTTCGCTGTATTTTTGGTAGCCAGCCAGGTACAACTTGGCAGCTGGCTGACTGGAATCCCCAGCGTGGAGCGACCCAAATGTTGTGCATCCCTCACGCCACAAATTGCAACCCACAGCCACCCAAGAAAATAGCGCATTCATTAGAGGCGCCATTTTCTGGTGCTGTACCCCAACTCTTCCAGTTGCCCTTGTGCTGATGGCACACAGGTTCTCCATATGCGACATGGTGTCCGCTAACAATTTCAATGGAAAATTAGCTCCAATTGTTAGCGGAAACCATGTCGCTTATGGAGAGCCCCTCCCTGTGTGCCTGAACATTGGAGCCCCCCACAAGTGACCCAATTTTGGAAACTAGACCCCCCAAGGAACTTATCTAGATACATAGTGAGCACTTTGAACACACATGTGCTTCACAAATTAGTCCGTAAAAGGGAAAATGATTTTTTGTGAAAAAAAAGTAATTGTTCATTTTTATGGATCAATGTGTGATGCACCTAGGGGATCAAAGTGCTCACTATGCATCTATATAAGTTCCCTGGGGGGTCTTGTTTCCAAAATGGAGTCACTTGTGGGGGAGCTCCAATGTTTTGGCACACAGGGGCTCTCCAAACGCAACATGGTGTCCGCTAACAATTCCAATTGTTAGTGGACACCATGTTGCGTATGGAGAGCCCCTGTGTGCCTAAACATTGGAGCTCCCCCACAAGTGACCCCATTTTGGAAACAAGACCCCACAGGGAACTTATCTAGATGCATAGTGAGCACTTTGAACCCCTAGGTACATCACAAATTGATAATAAGGAATAAGCACTTTTTTTTTCACAAACATTTTCTTTTTTCATTTTTATGGATCAATTTATGAAGCACCTGGGGGTTCAAAGTGCTCACTATGCTTCTAGATATATTCCTTGGGGGGTCTATATGCGACATGGTGTCCAATTGTTAGCTGACACCATGTTACGTATGGAGAGCCCCTGTGTGCCTAAACATTGGAGCTTCCCCACAAGTGACCCCATTTTGGAAACTAGACCCCGGAGGGAACTTATCTAGATGCATAGTGCGCACTTTGAACCCCCAGGTGCTTCACAAATTAATCTGTAAAAATGAAAAAAGAACATTTTTGTGGAAAAAAAAGTACTTTTTCACATTTACGAATCAATTTGTGAAGCACCTGGGGGTTCAAAGTGCTCACCACCCATCTAGATATGTTCCCTGGGGGGTCTAGTTTCCAAAATGGGGTCACTTGTGTGGGAGCTCCAATGTTTAGGCACGCAGGGGCTCTCCAAACGCAACATGGTGTCCGCTAACAATTTGAACTGATTTTCCGTTCAAATTGTTAGCGGACATAATGTCGCATTTGGAGAGTCCCTATGTGCCTCAAGATTTGAGCTCCCCCACAAGTGACTCCATTTCAGAAACTAAACCCCCAGGGAACTTATCTAGATGAGTGGTGAGCACTTTGAACCCCCAGATGTTTCACAAATTGATCCGTAAATATGAAAAAGTACTTTTTTTCCCACAAATTTTTTCTTTTTTCATTTCTACAGATTAATTTGTGAAGCACCTGGGGGTTGAAAATGCTCGCCACCCATCTAGATATGTTCCCTTGGGGGTCTTGTTTCCAAAATGGGGTCACTTGTGGGGGAGCTCCAATGTTTAGGCACACAGGAGCTCTTTATATGCGACATGGTGTCCACTAATAATTCCAATTGTTAGCGGACATGTTGCGTATGGAGAGCCCCTGTGTGCCTAAACATTGGAGCTCCCATACAAGTGACCCTATGTTGGAAACAAGACCCCCAAGGGAACTTATCTAGATACATAGTGAGCACTTTGATCCCCCAGGTGCTTCACAAATTGATCCGTAATAAGGAATAAGTACTTTTTTTTTTTTCACAAAGATTTTCTTTTTTCATTTTTACGGATCAATTTATGAAGCACCTGGGGCTGCAAAGTGCTTACTATGCATCTAGATATATTCCTTGGGGGGTCTAGTTTCCAAAATGGGGTCACTTGTGGGGAAGCTCCAATGTTTAGGCACACAGGGGCTCTCCAAACGCGACATGGTGTCCGCTAACAATTAGAATTGATTTTACATTCAAACATTCAAAGCTCCTAAACATTGGAGCTCCCCCACAAATTACCAATTTTGGAAACTAGACCCCCCAGGGAACATATCTAGATGGGTGGTGAACATTTTGAACCCCCGGGTGCTTCACAAATTAATCCATAAAAATGAAAAAAGAAAGAATTTGTGGAAAAAAAAAGTACTTTTTCATATTTACAGATCAATTTGTGAAACATCTGGGGGTTCAAAGTGCTCACCACCCATCTAGATATGTTCCCTGGGGGGTCTAGTTTCCAAAATGGGGTCACTTGTGAGGGAACTCCAATGTTTAGGCACACAGGGGCTCTCCAAACGCGACATGGTGTCCGCTAACAACGTGAATAGAAAATTAGCTCAAATTGTTAGCAGACACCATGCTGCGTTTGGAGAGCCCCTGTGTGCCAAAACTTTGGAGCTTCCCCACAAGTGACCCCATTTTGAAAACTAGACCCCCAAGGAACGTATCTAAATGCATTGTGAACACTTTGAACCCCCAGGTGCTTCACAAATTGATCCGCAAATATGGAAAAATATTTTTTGTGGAAAAAAAAGTACTTTTTCATTTTTACGGATCAATTAGTGAAGCACCTGAGGGTTCAAAGTGCTCTCTATGCATCTAGATAAGTTCCTTGGGGGGTCTAATTTCCAAAATGGGGTCACTTGTGATGAAGCTCCAATGTTTAGGTACACAGGAGCTCTCCAAACGCGACATGGTGTCCGCTAAAAATTTGTCTGAAAAATCAGTTCAAATTGTTAGCGGACACCATGTCGCATTTGGAGAGCCCCTGTGTGCCTAAACATTGGAGCTTCCCCACAAGTGACCCCATTTTGGAAACTAGAGCCCCAAGGGAACTTATCTCGATGGGTGGTGAGCATATTGAACCCCAGGTGCTTCACAATTTGATCTGTAAAAATCAGAAAGTCCTTTTTTTTCCACAAAATAAATTCTTTTTTCATTTTTGCGGATCAATTTGTGAAGCACCTGGGGGTTCAAAGTGCTCACTGTGCATCTAAATACGTTCCTTTGGGGGGCTAGTCTCCAAAATGGGGTCACATGTGGGGGAGCTCCAATGTTTAGGCCCACAGGGGCTCTCCAAATTCGACATGGTGTCCGCTAACAATTTGACTGAAAAATCAGCTGAAATTGTTAGCGGATACCATGTCACGTTTGGAGAGCCCCTGTGTGACTCAATATTGGAGCTCCCCACAAGTGACCCCATTTTGGAAACTAAAGCCCCAGTAAACTTATCTAGATGGGTGGTGAGGATTTTGAACCCCAGGTTCTTCACAAATTCATCCATAAAAATGAAAAAGTACTTTTTTTTCACAAAAAGTTTCTTTTAGCCTACATTTTTTAATTTTCACATAAGGAACAGGATAAAATGGATCCTAAAAATAGTTGGGCAATTTCTCCTGAGTACACCGATACCTCATATGTGTTCATAAACCACTGTTTGGGTTCACGGCAAGGCTCAGAAGGGAAGGAGCACCATTTGACTTTTTGAATCAAAAATTAGCTCCAAAAGTCAAATTGCGCTCCTTCCCTTCTGAACCCTGCCGTGTGCCCAAACAGTGGTTTATGACCACATATGAGGTACTGGTGTACTCAGGAGAAATTGCCCAACAATATTTAGGATCCATTTTATCCTGTTGCCCATGTGAAAATGAAAGAATTGAGGCTAAAAGAACATTTTTGTTTGAAAAATTAAAATGTTCATTTTTACCTTCCATGTTGCTTTAGTTCCTGTGAAGCACCTGAAGGGTTAATAATCTTCTTGAATGTAGTTTTGAGTAGCTTGAGTGTTGCAGTTTTTGAATGGTGTCACGTTTGGGTATTTTCTGTCATGTAAACCCTCAAAGGAACTTCAAATGTGATGTGATCACAAAAAAAAAATGGTTTTGTAAATTTTGCTGGAAAAATTAAAAATTGCTGATGAACTTTGAACCCTTATAACTTCCGAACAAAAAAAAATTTTTTTTTCCAAAATTGTGCTGATGTAAAGTAGACATGTGGGAAATGTTATTTATTAACTATTTTGTGTCACATAACTCTCTGGTTTAGCAGAATAAAAATTCATAATTTGAAATTGCAAAATTTTCAAAAATGTTGCCAATTTTTTAATTTTTTCACAAATAATCTCAAAAATGATCGACCTAAATTTAATGCTAACATGAAGCTCAATATGTCACAAAAAAACAATCTCAGAATCGATAGGATCCGTTGAAGCGTTCCAGAGATATAACCTCATAAAGGGACACTGGTCAGAATTGACAAAAATTGTCTGGTCATTAGGGTCAAAATAGGCCCGGGGGTGAAGGGGTTAAATAATGTCCCCATTTTAAGGAAGTGGGTCTTTTGTAGTATTGCCCTTTGGCAGGACAGCCAAAAATTGGGAGGCACCCAATGCCCCTGGATAGAGACGTCCAAGAGGGAGTCTTTAAATAATGTGCCCATTTTAAGGAACTTTGTCTTTTGGAGTATTGCCCTAGGCAGGGCTGCTAAATATTGGGAGGTACCCCAATGCCCCTGGATAGAGACGTGCATGAGGGCCTCTTTAAATAATGTGCCCATTATAAGGAAGTGGGTCTTTTGTAGTATTACCCTAGGCAGGGCTGCCAAGAATTGTGTGGCACTCTGATGACCCTGGAAAGAAACATGGAGGAGAGCCTCTAAATATTGTTCCCTTTACAAAGGAGCGGGTCTCCTGTACTTGTAATGCCCATTCTGTAAGCATGGACTAACATATTTACCCCTGGGGGGTATACATGAAACTACTGCCTAACTTTTGAACGGTTAGGGTCATCATCATCATAAATATGATGTACAAAAATCATGTTTTCGTGGCATCATGAACCACGGTCGCACTGATCATATGATGGTGGCAAATGAGGAGAAGGAGGAGCAGTACAGCAAGTAGCCAAATTCATGAAGTGTGTACCCATGTGTGGGTGAGCGGAGGTGCATGGCAATATACCGGCACAAAATTTAAATTCCGCTATCATTTGGTGGTGGTGTGGTGAAGTCAGGCCCAATCCAACCCTTGTTCATCTTGATCAGAGTCAGCCTGTCAGCATTTTCAGTTGACAGGCGGGTGCGTTTATCAGTAATGATTCCTCCTGCGGCACTAAAAACACGCTCTGACAAAACGCTAGCAGCAGGGCAGGCCAGGACTTCCAAGGCATAGAGAGCCAATTCCTGCCACGTGTCCAGCTTGGATACCCAATAATTATAAGGCACAGAGGAGTCTAGGAGCACTTTAGTACGTTCACCAAGGTACTCCCTCAGCATCTTCGCAAACTTTACAGTTCTTGTGACACTACCCTGCACCTTAGGGCCTGTGGTACAGGAGGTGCTGAGAAAAGTGTCCCAGATATTTGAGAGTGTTCCACTACCTCTGCTGGATTGGACTTGTGCCTCTCTCGGCCAGACGCCTTGGTTGTCCACCGAATTGTAACCTCTGCCGCTAGAGTTTTCAGAAGGGAATTTTTTTACTATTTCCGTGACTATGGCCTTCCGGTACTGCAGCTTTTTTGTAGACCTCTCCACCTCGGGAATAGAGAAATAAAGTTCTCCTTGTAGCGTGGGTCTAAAAGTGTCACCAACCAGTAATGAGTGTCCCCCAAGATGTTGATAACGCGAGGGTCACAAGACAGGCAGCGTAACATAAAGTCAGCCATGTGCGCCAGACTGTTAACAGGCAAAACTTCAGGGTCCTGACCAACAGCATGACTGTCCATGCTGCCCTCATCATCCTCCTCCTCCTCTCCCCTGTCCTCTGGCCATCCTCGCTGAAACGACGGTCTGACGGTTGTGCATGTATTACCGTCAATTCCGCATAAAAGTAGCTCTATTTCTTCATCCTCCTCGTCATAGTCCTCCAATGCACGTTGGGATGAGATGAGGCTGGGCTGTGTGCAATCACCCAGTACGGTTTATTGCTCCAACTCATCATGCTCCGCCAGCAATACATCGTCTTTGATTTTGAGCACAGAGCATTTTAGAAGACAGATAAGCGGGATGGTGACGCTAATGATGGCGTCATCGCCGCTCACCATCTTGGTGGAGTCCTCAAAGTTTTGGAGGACTGTATATATGTCGGACATCCATGTCCACTCCTGAGGTCTTATGTGTGGAGTTTGAACCGTATAACCCATTGCCTAGTTGATGCTGGTACTCAACAACTGCCCTCTTCTGCTCACAAATTCTGACCAACATGTGCAGTGTAGAATTCCAACGCGTGGGGACATCACACACCAGTCTGTGAGCCGGAAGCTGCAAACGCCGCTGAAAGCCAGCAAGGCCGGCAGAAGCAGTAGGTGACTTTCTAAAATGGGCACACAGGTGGCGTACTTTGACGAGCAGATCCGACAGCTCCGGGTAGGATTTAATAAACCGCTAAATCACGAGGTTGAGCACATGGGCCACGCATTGAACATGTGTCAGCTTGCCTCGCCTCAGAGCCGCCACCAAGTTCCGGCCATTGTCACACACGACCATGCCTGGCTGTAGGTTCAGAGGTGTGAGCCAGTGATCTGCCTGCTGTTTCAGAGCTGTCCACAACTCTTCAGCATTGTGGGGTTTGTCACCTATGCATATTAGCTTCAGCACAGCCTGTTGCCGCTTAGCCGAGGCAGTGCTGCAGTGCTTCCAGCTGGGAACTGGTGTGGAGGGTGAAGTGGAGGAGAAGGAGGCTGAGGAATATGACGTTCGGGTTCCGTAGCTGTACACTGTGGGTGAAACCCTGACTGAGTTAGGGCCTGCAATCCTTGGTGTCAGAAGGACGTGTTCCGTTGCAAGCTCAGGCTGGGTCTCGACTTCCAGAATATTAACCCAGTGTGCCGTCAGCAAGATGTACTGGCCCTGCCCACAAGCACTTGTCCACGTGTCCGTGGTTAGGTGTACTTTGCCTGAAACTGCGTTGTTAAGGGCACGTCTGATGTTTTGTGACACATGCTTATGTAATACGTGGACTGCACACCGGGAAAAATAGTGGCGGCTGGGGACCGAGTAACGTGGGACAGCCGCCGCCATCAGGTCGCGGAATGCTTCCGTCTCCATTAGCCTAAAAGGCAACATTTCCAGCACAAGCAGTTGCAAAATGAGTGCATTTAGAACTGTGGCATGTGGGGCGTTGGCAGCGTATTTGCGCTTGCGTTCCAAAGATTGGTGTATGGATAACTGAACACCGAGCTGGGACAAGGACGTGCTTGACGATGGTGCTATTTCTGCTTGTGCAACTACAGGTGAAGGACAGGAGGCATGTTCGCATGCAGTATGGACAGGGGATTGTCTTGCACGCACAACAGTGGAAGATGCAGCGGTGTCACCCGCAGACACTGCTCCTGGACTCTGCTGTACATCCCACAGTCGGGTGCTTTGCTGACATGTGCCTGATCATGCTGGTGGTGGTCAGGCTGCTAGTTTTGTTAGCCCTGCTGATGCTGGCATGGCACGTGTTGCAAATGGCCTTTTTGGAATTATCGGCAGACACCTTAAAAAACAGCCAGACTTGGGAAGACCTAACAGTTGTACTGGCAACTTCTGTCGGGTTGTTGTTCCGGGGAACGGTTGCCTGCCTTCTGTCTGCGGACACCACCCTGCTTCTTCCGGCCTGTTGTGATGCTATGCCTAACTCCCCCTGTGCACTGCTTTCCTCGCTCTGCATGTCCTCCTGCCAGGTTGGGTCAGTTACTGGATCATCCACCACGTCGTCTTCCACTTCCGCACCCTGGTCCTCCTCCTGACTTTCTGGCAATTGTGTCTCATCATTGTCCACCTCTTGTTGAGACACGTTCCCACCATTGCCTTCGTGAGACCATGGATGCTGAAATATTTGTGCATCGGTACATACGATCTCCTCATGACCCATTTCAACTGCAGCTGGCGAGAGGCAAGAATCTAATAATTGATAAGTGAAAAGCATTTCAGAGTGTCCAAGTGTGGGATGAGTTATGTCCGGGGCCGGGCACTCGGCATGGTGGGAGGAAGGAGGATCAGGGTGTGGAATTTGCGGCCCAGTCTCATGGCTACTGACAATTGACTGTGTGGAAGACAGGGTATTTGTGGTGGTGCCAAACTGACTGGAAGCATTATCCGCTATCCAACTAACAACCTGTTGACACTGGTCTTGGTTTAATAGTGGTGTACTGCTGCGGTCCCCTAGAAATTGGGACAGGAAGGTCGAGCGAGATGATGTGGGCGTTTGTGACAATTCGAGCTTGCACACAGCCTCGGCCTCTGCCTGCACCACCATCACGTCCAGTTCCTTGTCCCTTGCCACCGGCCTTGCGCATTTTCAATGTTGTGCTGCCTGTATACAGCTAAATGAAGGCGTCCAAAAGATGGTTTTTAGCTGCACACTGAGATTACAGATTACAGTAGTTTAATCCCGGCAGCTGGAACGGTCAGACACAAACACTGACGTGTATACCGTGTTTTGGCGTATACTACTTGGAGCTACAATCCACTCCTGCTGCACTAAGATGCTAAATGAATGCAGACAAAAGTTGTTTTTTAGCTGGACACAGAGATTAGAGATTAGAGGTTAAAGCCCAACAGGTGGACAGGTCAGACACAAACGCTGACGAGAATACAGAGTATTTTGGCGTATCCTAATTTACGCTACAACCCACTCCTGCTGCACTAAGATGCTAAATTAATGCAGACAAGAGTTGATTTTTAGCTGGACACTGAGATTATAGATTAGAGGTTAAAGCCCAGCAGGTGGACTGGTCAGACACAAACGCTGACGAGAATATAGTGTTTTGGCGTATCCTAATTTACGCTACAACGCACTCCTGCCTATAGAGAGCTAAATTAATACCTACAAGCACTGTTTTGGGATGGATGAGATTTCCAGCCTGTACACTAGCCCCAGATGTGATGCAGGCTCGTATACTGGCACAACGAAGTTTGCTATATACCCTGACTCCCTGCCTGCCTGTATACAGCTCTATTAGCCCTCAGAAGGACTGTTGTGGTAATTAGATTGTCAGGCCTGTGCCTACACTACCTGAAAGACCACAAATCTGTCCCTCAATCAGCAGCACCTCTCCCTACACTGACTGCCTGTGGAGCAGAGTGACGAGCACAGCATGGTCAGGTCTTATAAAGACCTGATGGCTCTGTGCGGCCAGCCAATCACGATAATGCCACAACCAACATGGCTGTGGCATTACAGTGTCTGTCAGCCAATCCCTGCATGTGGGCTGACTCTGTAAAAAACGCCAACATGCAGGGAGGTGGACCCCGAGCATAGCAAGAGTATCGCGAGATTACTCGGTACTCGCCGAGTAAACTGAGTACCGAGATATTCGTGCAAGTACCGAGTAGTGACAAGCATACTCGCTCATCCCTACTTTTAACTCATGTCATTTAAATAATAGTTCTAAATATCTGATAGCTTCTTCTTTTTATGAAGCTTTTTATTCTTTTTATCCTCAATTATTTAGCTAAAATATATTGCACACCTGTCTCTGAATTGCTGTGTACTAATTTTCTGCATGAAATGATATGCTAGTTTCTCATCTCGATTTGTGACATGATTTTATAATGATAATTATGCCTATAATTAATAATTAATTTGAGCTACAAGAATAATCATATTCTAGGCAACAAACTCATTAAAAAATGGAATTGTTCATGATCCTGAAGAATTTGCTATAATATAATGTAATATACAAATATTCAGCATTTAAAATGGTCGTTTTTTTTTTTTCAAAAACGGTCATCTATGTTAACATCTGTGTTCACAAGTAATAGTGATTTATTATGACATTGGAAGGACAAATGATTTAAATGGTTAATGGATTGAATACTGTGATAAAAAATATACGTCTCGGTCAGTTCTTACGTGTTCCTCCAGAGGGAATGTTTTGAATTTTAATTGTTGTGAATTGAGTTATTATAATAAAGATTATCAGAGATAATTAAGTACTTTTTATTGTAAATCTTTCTTGAGAAAGTGAGAAAAGCCCTGTCTTGAGTAGAGATGAGAGGTGCTCGATTCAGTTCGATATGTTCGCCAATTTCAAATTCGAGCTGGTTTGGGCGGTGTTCAAGTCATTCAACGAATGCGAACAATTTGCTTCAAATTAGGCAGTTCGAGGTTATGTTCGATAACGCTTCGTTCACCATAAGCGTGACTGGATTTTTCACACTAATACTGTTATTCAATGTTAATATACAGTTTTACTGTATAGTGGGCGGGGGATAGATCTGTGCTGAAATAATGCCGCTCTCCATTTTTTTTTTCTTTCCCTCATTTACAGTGGGGCGGTGCAGTCAGTCAGCCTATCAGCCACACACACAACAAAGTGCATTTTTTGCACACAAGCAAGGGCTTATGTCATTGGCTGTGTATGTCACATGTCCTTGCCCTATAAGACCCGGCCATTTTCCCCATCGTCACCATTTCCTTACTGCTGCAGCTCTGTGTCAGATGGCACCGCTGCTGCTGTGGGCGCTATATAGTGTCAGTCAGCCAGATAGCGAGCGAATTTCAAGTTAGATAGAGAGATAGGTTTAGGGAGTAGGGACTAGTTGTAATATCATCCCTTTTGAGGGCTAGGTTAGAGCAGTTCCAAGCACTTTTTTGCCAGGCAGGTCTGTGTCAGTGCTGTGCAAGTGTTTTTCACAGCATCTGGCCAAATCTAGCTCAGCCAATCCTTTTGGACTGATGTGAAGCAAGCTACACCACCTGTCTTTAGTAGCCAATTTTTTACTGCATCTAGCCCAGGCAATCCTTTCGGGGTAGTAGCAATGTCTGGTAGTCAGCAGTGTAGCCCACCTGTGAAGCAAGCTACACTGCCTGTCTATCTAATACCAATTTTTTACTGCATCTAGCCCAGGAAATCCTTTTGGGCTGGTAGCAGTTGTGAATAAATGCACCCCTTTAATATATCATGTATAATGTAGGAGGAAATAATGTATGCTAGTATTTAAAGTGGGTAATTTAATTATCTGCCTTGTGATGGCCAACTCATTGTTCTTAGAGTCTGGTAGATGCTTGGAAATGTTGACTGTGTGTAATGTAATTATCTCAACCCTTCTCAGAGAAGGTCATGACACTCAGAGAACTTAATCCTGCTAACATTCCATTGTATTGCTATGTCAATCAGTATGTGCGTTTCCCTTGCCAGGACTGGAATACCACTAAAAATAAGTTATATGAAAAGACAGTCTTATTCCACCAATTGTGAAGTCCCCAATATCCTGCAATGAGGTCTGAAGGTATATAAGTGTCACGGGTGGCACGGATGACAGGGTGGAGGCCACGCGCAGGCGATCCCAGCGTTTGGCCCACCAGCCATAATGGTGGAGGATGGTCCGTCTCTTTCAGGAGCATTTACCTTCTGTGTTGATGGAAAGAAGGTGTGATGAGATCTCTCTATTATGGGGAGACGGCTGTGGAGGTCTTGCGCTCGGTCTGGTTTTATCCACCAATGTTGTAGGTCACTAGGACCCAGCAGACTCCTTCCACCTTTATAAGGAGGTTCATTACCCTTCCTCGGTGCAGGTGATAGTTCCTTGTGCACACTTTATCCTTGCTCCAGCAGAAGCTGAGATTGTGGAGGTTGCTGTGTTCTGCTGTCAGATAAGTGTTTCCTTTTCCCAAATGTCTGTCTTCCCTGGTGTTTGTCTTTAGTTGATAGTGGAGGGGTCTAGTGAACCTCTCCATCTGATCCTTAGATAAGATAGATCTAGGATCAGAGAGGGACGAGGTTCGTGGTCGGCGACAGTTGAGGAGACTGTATAGGGACGTTAGGGCAGACAGGGTCAGCTCTAGGAAGTCTAGGGGTCACCGTCTCCTTCTTGTGCCCTTAGCATTAGGGACTCCTGATCCCCCCCCCCGTCGTTATCCTACGCTGGGTGTCTTCCCCACTCCCAGCGTGACAATAAGGAGGACTGTTCTTTTTGACCAGCAGATTGGACACAGGCAGCTAATCTAGGATCTTCGGATCCGATTGGCCAGCCATAACCCCAGGCCTAGGCATTTTAGTGCCGACCGAGGGGATCAGAACCTGGATTATAAGGGTACCTTCACATGCCACAATCTTGCCTGGCGATATGAGGTGATCTAACGTGTGCGTGCACATTTTTCATGGATGCCTCAGATCGCCGAAGACATCATTACACGCCACAATTTCACCCTGAAAGTAAGGCGATGTGTCGATCCGGAAATCGCCTCGCCCATGGCGGAAGCAATCCTGCCGAATTCCATTGCCGCTTAACACACCGCAATTCCAAAGGCAATGTGGGCGTAAATATTCAGCGCGACGAGGAGACAGGCGTGCCTCAGTGGTTTACATCGCGCCCCATACACGCTCATTGGACAATGAAACAGCGTTACGATTGGGCAGCCTGCTCTGGAAAGCTGGCTAATACATGATGCCATTGCCATTGTGTGGTGGAGAACGGACAGCTCTTCAAATATGGCGCGGCGTCAAGTGACAGCCAATGGGAAGACAGTAGCCCACACCAATTATTTCAGATGGGGCGCGGACTCCAGCTAGCTGAGGCATGCCTACGGGAAATCATAGGCAACGCTGTTTCCATCACTATCGCCTTATCACACGCCACAACCCAGAAATATCACCTTCATGATTGCGGCTGATTTCAGAGCAGTGTTCAGGAATCAGGCGACGATCGAGGGGCGATTTATTGCCGCAAAATTCCCCAATCACACCCCGCAACTTTGAGGCAATTTCACGGCGATTGATCCGGGGCGACATATCGCCTTTAGGATTGCGAGGCGAGATTGCGGCGTGTGAAGGTACCTTAAGACTACAAGGACTTCAGCATCGAATGATCGGATTTGGCTAGAGATAACAAAGACTGTATAAGGACACAACCCAGGTTGGGACGATCCAGTTACCTGGATACAGACTTTGCTGTGTTATATTCTAATCCCTGATGAGCCAGCGGAAGGGTGAGACTCTGTTGCCTGTTACATTGTTGTGTTTTGCTGGTTATGTGTTATAAGCTGTTAACTGTTTGGGGATCCAATAAAGCCTTAATATTGTGGTCCCCTCACCCTGTGTTGTCTGAGTAGTGTTCCGTTTCACAGTTAAGGAGCCTGGGCGCTCAGTTTGGGGATCAGCCCTGGTCCACGTTGTCTTGCTAAAGGCGGCGGGGCCAGCGGATGAGAGCACCCACTAACTCTTGTATCTCCACAGCAGTGTCTGGTAGTCAGTGGTGTAGCCCACCTGTGCAGCAAGCTACACCGCCTGTCTATCTAATACCAATTTTTTACTGCATCTAACCAAGGAAATCCTTTTAGGCTAGTAGCAGTGTCTGTTAGTCAGTGGAGTAGCCTAGCTGTGAAGCAAGCTACACTGCCTGTGTATCTAATAACAATTCTTTACTGCATCTAACCAAGGCAATCCTTTTGGACTAGTAGTAGTGTCTGTTAGTCAGTGGAGTAGCCCAGCTGTGAAGCAAGCTACACTGCCTATAGATCTAATTACAATTTTTAACTGCATCTAACCCAGGCAATCTTTTGGGCCTAGTAGCACAGTTTCGCCACTTAGCTCTGCTAAGTTTCCATCCATACTTTTTTGTGCCAATAACTACAGAGTTGACAATTAGTTAACCTCCAAAATGAGTGCAAAAGGCCTGCTGCTTGTGGAAAGGGGAAAAGGCGTGTTGGAAAAGAAAAAAGTTTGTGTCCGTGGGGTAGGAAGTAAAGCAACAGTAACATATGCTGGAGAAAGACCATCTTCCAGCCAAACTAAGATGTCTACTTCTTTTTGTGGACAATCTGATATGATCCCTTTCTTACGGACACCAGTCACACGACAATCGCTACCAATTGTAGATGAGGCACAAAAAGAATAGGTGCTTGAATGGTTAGCAAGCGCTTCATCAAGTGGGCTCTCCTTCACCTCAACTTCAACATCAAAAATACACCAGTCCTTAGAGATGTCACCCCAATCGCACTTGCTCCCTCACAGCTCCCAAGTCTTCAGCCTTCCATCTGAGTATGGGCTAAGACAGATGGTTGAGTATGCAGAGCTGTTCACTCATACTATAGCCTGGGAATCAGAGGTCTGCTCCAAAGCTTCAGTGAGTCCAGATGAGGAAATGATCTGCACTGATGCCCAGAAGCTTTGTGAGTTGTATCCAGGCCCAAATGAAGAAGGTTCTGAGCAAGCGTAATGTAGACCCTCATTCCCAAACTGTAAGTCTTGTTGGTGGAGACAATGAGGAACATGTTGATGAGACTGAGATACCTGATTGGAACAACAACTTGACTTTTTGGTCAGGGCAGATGTTGGCTCTAAAGACGACGGGTGTGAGAGCACACAGGGTGATGATGAGGTTGGAGATCCTACTTACTGTCAATCCACAGTCAGCTAGTCGATGAGAGTCAGCAGAGGAGGTGGAGGAGGATGCTAGTGATGACGAGGTTATGTTGTGCCTTCCTAGACAGAGATGGACTACTGGAAGCGCATCAACAACTGCATCCTCAACCACAGCTCTGCCTCTCATGGTAGCTCTTCTTCAGGTCACATGGGCTCTAAGCCTTGATTAGCCTGGACCTTTTTTGAGATCGCAAAGGATGACCCAACTCAGGATGACTCAGGGGTAGAAAAGTCCTTGTGGATCCATTACTTGTTCATCTTAATGAACGTTAGTCTGTCTACATTGTCACTGGACACAGCCGTGTGCGTTTATCTGTCAGCACACCACCAGCAAAACTGAAGACAGGTTCAGAGAGAACGCTGGCTGCGGGGCATGACAAGATCTCCAAGGCGTGAGTGGCGAGCTCAGGCCATTTTTCCAGATTGGAAGCCAAAAATGAGCAATGGTCCAGTTCCACAGTCATGGCATCGATGTTCACTTGGAGATACTCTTGTGAGATTCACTATGTGCACCACTGGTGTTTTGTGGAAAAGCAGATCTAAGATTCTGTAACAGCTTCTGCTGATAATCCTGCATGCGTGAATCCCTTTCTATGGCAGGAACCATTTAGCCAAATTTACTCTTGTACCGGGGATCTAAGAGTGTGGCAACCCAATAGTCGGCATTACTTCGAATTCTGACAATCCGAGGGTCATGTTGCAGGTAGTGCAGCAAGAAGGCACTCGTGTTTTGCGCATCCAGGAGGCACAAGTCCTTGTTGTGTTGGTGGCGGCGAGGTAACAATCATGCTTCCTTCCTCTGCACTCACTCCCCAACCTCGCACAACAGAAATGTGATTAAGGTCTCCCTCATCTGATGAGTCTTCCATGCCCATTGCCAGTTCATCCTCCATTTGTTTTTCAGCTCCTGCACCATCCTCAACAGTTTGGCTGCTACCATGCGCCCTCGTTAATCCCTCTCCCCCACCCTTCCATGCCTGCAGCCTTGGTGCTGCCGACCATCTGGACCTTGGAGATCTTGTTATCCCTTCCGCATACGACTCCTCCTGTAATTCCTCCCCTCCTCTTGTCCCACCACCTGACTCCGAATACTGTTTAAAGTGTGCTCCAGCATGTAAATGACTGGACTAGTCATACTGATAATGGCATGGTCAGCACTATCTTCGTTGCCATTTCAAAACTGTGCAGAAGGGTGCATAGGTCCTTGATCTAAGACCACTCCAGCAGCGTGATTTGCCCCACCTTTAGATCTCGTTGGCCCAGGCTATACCTCATAACGTATTGCACCAAGACTCGTCGGTGCTGCCACAGTCGCTGCAACATGTGCAGGGTTGAATTCCATGGTGTCAGCACATCGCATTTCAGCCGGTGAACTAGCAGGCCGAACGACTTCTGTAGAGATGCAAGCCGTTGAGCTGCGGGATGCGATGTCGGAAGTGAGCACACAGCGACCGTGCACACTGCAGAAGCCCATCTAGGCCGGAATAGTGGGCTAAAAATTGCTCGACAACCAGTTTCAAGACGTGAGCCATACAAAGCATGTGTGTGACATTGCCCCGGCGAAGGTCCGCATCCAGGTTTGCAGCATTGTTGCACATGGCCTTCCATGGCTGCAGTTTCAGTGGAGACAACCATTGATGAAACTCTCTCCACAGCTGACCACAACTCCTCAGCTGTGTGATTCACATTTCCTAAACATTTCAACGTAAACACCGCCTGATGCCGTTGAGCCCTGCTGCCAGCATAGTAAGGAGGTGTGCAGGATTCCTTCTGCGCAGTTAGAACGCAGGTGGCATTACCAGACAGGCTTTGGGTGCAGGTGGAGGACCGAGACGAGGTTGAGGAGGCAGAAGCAGTGGAGGAACGTCTACATAGAGAGGATTGATGCACAACTCGTGGGGACGGCAAGACTTGGACAGCAGTCCCTTCTCCTGCAGTCACCATAGTTACCCAGTGCTCAGTCACCGACATGTAATGCCCCTGTTAATGCTTACTCGTCCAAGTGTCTGTGGTGAAATGCACCCTGTCACACAGAATTTCTCAAGGAAGCCGTGATGTTGTATGTGACATGCTTTTGTAGCGCATGCACAGCTTTCTTTGAGAAGTAGTGGCAACTGGGCATCTGGTACTGGGGTATTGCGACAGACATAAGGTCTTCAAAATCCTCTGTGTCCACCAGGTGGAAAGGCAGCATTTCTGTAGCCAACAGCTTGCAGATGGTGAAATTCAACCTCTTAGTTTTGCCATGGCTAGGAGGAAAATGTGTTTCACTTGTCCACATCTGAGGGACCGAGGGCTGGTGTGGCGCCCCGCCAATGCAGGCATCACAGAGGGGCATTACACCCGTAAAAGAGGTGTAAATGCTCCAGCTGCAGGTGGACCCTAGGATGGTGGGTGGGACCCATTCCTAGCACCTCCACATTAGTATAGGGTGGGAGGTTAACCGGGAGGGGATATATTCACCAATAGGGGGTTCAAAGAGGTTTTTGCCCTTTTGGTCTCTGACTGAGAATGGAGGAAAAGGAGAGGTTCTAGAGAGGTTCTAGCTAAGTGGAACGAGGCGGAAGGTCACACCGGGTCAGTTACAAGCCGCACCGGAGGAAAGAAGAAGGAATGTTGAGGAGGTCCAGAAAGGGGGAGCCCGGGCCCTAGCAAGAAAGGGAGATCCTCAGAGTGGAGAGCCCATACTCCAGGGGATACTCCAGTCCACCAGGGGAACGCCGGGCCCTGGGATCCGGCCGAAGTCTTGCTTTGCAGTCGGCAACCGGCTGCTGTGGCTTGTTCATCAGCCGCAGCACCCTGCCATCGGAGAGGTCTTCCTGCTTCCTCACCAACGAGGGAGGGGACTCCCGGTAATACCTACACAGAGCTACTGGGAATAGATCGATCCAAAGCGGGGAAGAACAGACACGGGTTAGTTAACAAAGGTACACCAAGGGTTCTACCATACCACCTGGGATCCACTTGCAGCCACCCATTAAGCTACCTGTCTTTGTAACATCAAAAGTGCTGAACTGTTAACTGTAACCGCTTCTGCTACAACCAACAATAAGTACCCGGGAGAAAGTGACTTT
This sequence comes from Allobates femoralis, assembly GCA_033576535.1. Taxonomy (NCBI): domain Eukaryota; kingdom Metazoa; phylum Chordata; class Amphibia; order Anura; family Aromobatidae; genus Allobates; species Allobates femoralis. Next base: position 116,513,233 of record JARQOC010000001.1, read on the forward strand.
GCCTCTGTTGTGTTTCTTCTGCATGAACTTGTTCCCTTTGCAGGAACGCTGCCCGGAAGTCCAGCCCTACCTGTAGAGGACTTTACCAACTAGCCGCATTACCATCTACCTCCGGCGGACTGTGGCGGCGGTGGTGACACATCACCAGAAACTACAGGTGGCGTCACAAGAACTTTATATAAAATCCCCTGTAAATATAACCCCTTTTTAAAGTGTCACCCAGGACATGGGATCAGGCGTGGCCACCACACCCCGTGACACAGCAACGCTTTCGTGGAACCTGATACCCGAGTACCCCAAAGCCTGGGACTCGACACTGGCTGCTGTGCTGAGACGGGGTTGAGTAGGGTGTCCCCGGCAAACTGCTGGTCTGTGAGGAAGGTGCAGGCGGAGATATTAAGTTGCCTTCATCCAAAGGTGGTGCTCTCAATGTCGGAGAGCGCTCAACACCAGCAGGTGTTTCCACTTCCAAAAGAACTGACGACCTGCCAATCACACTGGCTGTTGCATCCAAAAGCATGTGTGACTGCTGTCCCCACAGTCACAGAGGATTAAGAGGCCATGGATGGGGCAGACGGTGGTTGGCCCGGCCCGCTAGGCCGCATTGTAGCACAGTGAGCTTCCCACTGCGACTTATGCTTCATATCCATGTGACAGTTCATGCATGAAGTACTCAAACTATTGATTTTTTTGGCCTCTACTTAGATTTTGGTGACAAATCTTACAGATAACATGGGGAGACTAAGGGCTTGTGGATTTTTGAATGTGCTGCATGAAAGTCACCTAACTAACCATTTTAATCTTGCAACTCTGGGGCAATTGATGCCACTTAAGTGGTGTCTGTGCCCAAATTTTTGGAAAAAATTGAGATTCTTGTTGGAGTCCCCTTGCTGTGTTTTACATGATTTTAGAAGGGCATGACATGCCTATATCTGTGTCTCCTCCTTTTACTCCTTTACTTCTTTTCTTTTCGCATGTCTATATGTATGACTCACCGTGGCCGGGTCTTCACGTCGCGGGCGTTGCTTCTCCTGTCACAGTTTCGTGCCTGAGGCTGTGGGGCCCGGTGGTCCAGATCAAAATGAGTTGGCTGAATAGCAAGGGTTAATTCTTATTGTCGTGACACCACCTGCGGGAATTCCAGTGATTTCACCGGCGCTGCTTGGGCCTCCGGGGGATGTACGGCAGCAGGATGGGATGCTCCCCACAGGATGAGCGGGGGTCCCCGGGGCCAAGAGCTGTCCTTGGTATTATATGGCAGCTTTCGTTATGCTGCGTGTTATGTCCAGGAATAATGCACTGACACACACACAGTCTTTTAGGTACCTTTACTGGTGGCAACAGGTACACTCAGTCCGGGTGATGAGCTTGACACTTCTGGAGATTCTACAGCAAGCAGTTTGTAGGCTTCCTTCTCTATTCGTCTGGTGGGGCGGGTGGATGTGGAATCCTGCTGGACCGGCTTATATGTTCGGTGGAACGTGATTCACCTGGGTTAACTGCACTGAGGGCACTATAAAAGGTATAAAATCCGCGGTCTTCCTCCCTGGGTTCTCATCTGTGGGTGCTTCAGGTGTACAGGGGGCTAGACTCCTTGGTTCAAGTGCTGGTTCTCTGTGGTTGGCGTGGTAGCTCTCACAGCTCGGTTCCAGTAACCGGATAGTGAGGGAGAGTTAGGATAACTCTTGTGTCCCTGAGAGGTGCTTTCTCCTTTCCTATGACCCCAGTTGCAAGGGTCTCTCACTTGCTGGGTGTGCTGGTTGGGCCTAGTATAGCTCCAGTACCAGAGGTTGCACACTTCCTGCAGCTCTCCTGGCGTCTGCACACCCTGGTGTTTCTCGCTCCAGGACCCTATTTATAGGGAGAACTGGCTCAAGGTGACTAGTGGAGCTCCCCCTAGAGGCCTGGGGGGAAACAGGTGTTAAAGGTGTTTTGTTTGTTGTGAGTGCTGCTTGCTGTTTCCACTCCATTTGTGTACTAAGAGTTCTGTGGTGCCCCAACCAGGGTGCCAGGGTGCCACATGTACTTGTCACTTTTCCATATGTTTGTTGTGTCTTCTGAGTAGTTTGTCAGCTTTTGGACACCTTTGAAGGTGTTTTCTATGTGTTTTCTATGTGTTTGTATGTGTTTGTGTTTGCCTGCCATTGTTTTCAATGGTGTTCGATGAACATTTGACGAACATTCGATGAACACACCCCCAATTCGACGAATCAAATTGAATTCGAACACTAGAGTGGTGGCTCATCTCTAGTCTTGAGTGGTTATCTGAAAAGGGAATCCCTTCTATCTTCTGTAAGCTTCAATTAAAGAGATTCATTCCATCTGTCACTCACAGTGAATGATTCAGTTAGTTCGTTGTTGTCCCCTCCCCATATCATGAATACGCATGTCACATACACCAGATCACTGCACAGGACATCAGTTCGGGGGGAGGGGGGTACTGTATTCTCCTCTCTGCTCTCTGTATTTGCATCATCACAAGAGGTGAAATACAACACAGAAACTATCACAGCAGGGACACCTGCCTATAGAAACAAATGGAGTCTAGATAAGGCCGATCTGTAATAGTTCTGACTCACCGTAGCCGGGGTGTGCACGTCTCGGGCTGTCGCTGCTCCCTGTCACGGTTCCGTGCCCGAGGCTATGTAGGCCCGGTGGTCCAGATCAATAAAGTTGGCTGAACAGATAAGGGGCTAATTCTTGTCTTGCTGCCGCCTGCGGGAGTTCCGGTGATTTCACCGGCGCTGCTTGGGGCTCCGGGGGATGGAATGCAGCAAGGTGGGACACTCCCCACAGGGCGAGCGGGAGTCCCCGGAGCCAGAAGCTGCACTTGATGTTGTGAGGCTGCTTAGTTACTCTTAGTATGCGGAGTTAAACAGTTCTGAAAGAAGCACGGACACCAGTAGTCTCTGCAACGGGTTTTTTACTGTAACCAGCAGGTGATACATGGTATACAGGTAACGGGCAACGGACTGGGTGGACTCAGCAATGACCGGTGTTGTCTCAGAGCTCCGCGGTGTTCCTCCATTCTAAGCTTGTTCTAGGTGAGTTGCCGATGTCGCCTTAGTGTGCCAAGTTCGGGTACAAGGGGCTACTTAATTTCCCTGCCGGTGTGTACGTTCCGGTGTGAGGGGAGCCTGAGTCCTTTTGGTGGGTACTCCGCTGGCAAGACGGCTCTGTTTGCGGCGGCGGTGGGGTACTCCTGTAGAGCGGTCCCTCCACTCCTGGTTTCCTAAGCAGTGCTGAACAACTTGCTTGCTTTGGAACCAGTGATCCGGTTGTAGATGGGCGCGGGTGTATTTTGACCCATATATGTTCGCCCAGAGTCCGGTTGTTGAGGCACCGGGTAATGGCGCCAACCGGTAGGTGGTCTAGGGGCTGCACGGCACTGTGCAGAGCTCCCTCTCCTACATTCCTCCCAACCACTTCCTACTCCTTCCTCCTTCTCCTACATTCTCCTCACACACTACTCCTACACTCCGCCCACCAGGACCTTATTGGCCCTCTATGCTAGTCATGCATGTAGGGTATGAAGCTCTGATATTAACCATGTCATTGCTTAGTCAGAGAATATTTCATCTGCAGTCTGGGATGCAATACCCTCCTGTGACGCACTCGTTGCGGGGCGCCACACTCCCCCTTGGGAAATTACGCTTGTCCCCAGGTGTCACGAAACCCCAACATTACAGAGAATTTTTACATTTTTATTATAACGGGTAATAAACACTTTTATTAAGAACAGGTACGCTTATTTGCTTGCTTCCCCTAAGGGAGGTGCACGGCTTAAACTGTTGCAACATAAACAGGGTTATTAACGGTAAACAGGTTAACCATTGTGGACCCAGCGGGCAGGTAACTGTCCTTAATATAAGTCCAAACGTGGCCGCCGGGCCGCTCTTCTGGCATTCAACCAAAGGGAAAATATTCAGGACAAGTCATTGTCAAAAGTTTACATAAAATACTGCAGTTCAGGGTGTAAACAGCACTTCTTCACTCTGAGTGCATACCAGCCTTCTGAACCAGCATGACGTTCATAGGTGATCTTTTCTCCCCTATAAAGGTCGCGATTGGGATGTCCAAATGGTAGATCAGATTCAACGTCTCTACGACCCACAAATATTTCATCAAAAAACACCCTCCTCCCTCGCGAAACCCCACCTGGTAGACAGGTTAAACGAGGTGACTCTACTTGACTTGCGGAGTTCCACTGGTAACGGGGGTACAGCACGGGCTCGTCGATTTGCGCGCTCCAATAGAACACTAGAGTGGTGGCTCATCTCTAGTCTTGAGTGGTTATCTGAAAAGGGAATCCCTTCTATCTTCTGTAAGCTTCAATTAAAGAGATTTATTCCATCTGTCACTCACAGTGAATGATTCACTTTGCTCGTTGTTGTCCCCTCCCCATATCATGAATACGCATGTCACATACACCTGATCACTGCACAGGACATCAGTTCGGGGGGGTACTGTATTCTCCTCTCTGCTCTCTGTATTTGCATCATCACAAGAGGTGAAACACAACACAGAAACTATCACAGCAGGGACACCTGCCTATAGAAACAAATGGAGTCTAGATAAGGCCGATCTGTAATAGTTCTGACTCACCGTAGCCGGGGTGTGCACGTCTCGGGCTGTCGCTGCTCCCTGTCACGGTTCCGCGCCCGAGGCTATGTAGGCCCGGTGGTCCAGATCAATAAAGTTGGCTGAACAGATAAGGGGCTAATTCTTGTCTTGCTGCCGCCTGCGGGAGTTCTGGTGATTTCACCGGCGCTGCTTGGGGCTCCGGGGGATGGAATGCAGCAAGATGGGACACTCCCCACAGGGCGAGCGGGAGTCCCCGGAGCCAGAAGCTGCACTTGATGTTGTGAGGCAGCTTAGTTACTCTTAGTATGCGGAGTTAAACAGTTCTGAAAGAAGCACGGACACCAGTAGTCTCTGCAACGGGTCTTTTACTGTAACCAGCAGGTGATACATGGTATACAGGTAACGGGCAACGGACTGGGTGGACTCAGTAATGACCGGTGTTGTCTCAGAGCTCCACAGTGTTCCTCCATTCTAAGCTTGTTCTAGGTGAGTTGCCGATGTTGCCTTAGTGTGTCAAGTTCGGGTACAGGGGGCTACTTAAATTTCCCTGCCGGTGTGTACGTTCCGGTGTGAGGGGAGCCTGGGTCTTTTTGGTGGGTACTCCGCTGGCAAGACGGCTCTGTTTGCGGCGGCGGTGGGGTACTCCTGTAGAGCAGTCCCTCCACTCCTGGTTTGCTAAGCAGTGCTGAACGACTTGCTTGCTTCGGAACCAGTGATCCGGTTGTAGATGGGCGCGGGTGTATTTTGACCTGTAAATGTTCGCCCAGAGTCCGGTTGTTGAGGCACCGGGCAATGGCGCCAACCGGTAGGTGGTGAAGGGGCTGCACGGCACTGTGCAGAGCCCCCTCTCCTACGTTCCTCCCGACCACTTCCTTCTCCTTCCTCCTTCTCCTACATTCTCCTCACACACTACTCCTACACTCCGCCCACCATGACCTTATTGGCCCTCTATGCTAGTGATGCATGTAGGGTATGAAGCTCTGATGTTAACCATGTCATTGCTTAGTCAGAGAATATTGCATCTGCAGTCTGGGATGCAATACCCTTCTGTGACGCACTCGTTGCGGGGCGCCACAGCTCTCTCCCATGTCCTCAAAAGCACAGAAGCTCCAATGGAGACTGAAACCACTCTGCACTTGGAGCAAAGGGAGGAGGGAGCTTCTGAGAGGGATTGCATAATTACATGACAGTTTATACAACAGCCGAACTATTCCTGTTTGCTTATAACCGAGAGGACTAATCCAGGAGTTCCCTGCAGGGTCTGACAATTCTGATAACATGGAAACTACAAATGGTATAATAATGATTTTACATGTTTTTAAAAGGTCTGCCCAGGTACTATTCAAGGGTAATATTAGTATTATACTGTAAAATGACCTGACACTGTACCTTTAAGCAAGTTAAAAATTATATTATCTCTAATGGTACCTTTACACGCCGCCACGGCAGGCTGGATACATCCCGCTACTTCACGTGCACGAGCACGCTCAAACGGCTACAAACGGTCAAAGCACCCTCTTTACACGCCGCCACAAGGTTCGCTACGCCACGCTACATCTATAGATAGCTACATCGCCGGGTGTCTCAAGTAGCCAGCTGTTGCTCATTTACACACAGCTACAACCAGCTACTATGGGCGGACCTGGTGCAGCAGGGACAGCACATAGGCGTGCTCCAATTGTGGATTACAAGACTTCCGTACGCTGATAGGACGAAGCAATAACATCCTGATTGGGCAGGCATCGCAGGAGGCTGAGTAATACAGCACGCTCGAGCGATTGTGTAGTGTGACTCGTCAGCTCCTTAAATATGCCTCCCTATGCAGCGACTACCAATCGTCATGCAGCAGCTTCCACCAATGATCGCACATGGGGCGCGGTAACATGGAGCCGAGGTCACGCCTTAGCTACATTGCAGCTACAGCTCCGGGTGTCCAGAGTTCCCTTCCGTTGCTTCTTTACACGCCGATACAGCTCGCTACCATCGGCGATATAGCCATCTGTTTTCGAGCAGAGCCCATAAACAGATGTATCTGTCGCCGGCTGTAGCGTCGCGTCTTCAGACGCCGCTACGACGGGCTACATTGACGCTACAAGCTACATTTGTAGCCTGTAGCGCGATGTATCCAGCCTGCCGTGGCGGCGTGTAAAGGTACCATTAGGGTACCTTTACACGCGGCAACTTTTCTAGGAATTTCACTGGCAACTTACTGGTTGCAGTGAAATCAAGGACACATTGTTTTATCTTGTTGCTGTGTACAAATGGAACAATGTCTCCATGATTTCACTGCAACCAGTAAGTTGCCAGTGAAATTCCTAGAAAAGTTGCTGCGTGTAAAGGTACCCTAAAAGGCATAAAGTTACATATGACACACTTCCTTTGTATTTTAGGCAAAAAAAATCATCGTTAATATTTTAAAAATTGCAAAAAGGAAAATGGGTTATTGCAAAATTTGTGAACCCTTTGATATGTGTGTGCTTAGATAACTTTGACCAAGGTTTAATAACTTAATAAGCCTGTAAAGGTTATTATTATTTATTTATATAGTGCCATTAGATTTCATGGTGCTTTACAAATGGAAAGGGCAGACAAGGACAAGTACAATATATATGGACAATCAAGTCGCACAGATACAGGAGGGACGAGAACCCTGTCCACGAGGGCTCACAGTCTAGGAGGGATGGGTGGGGATACGATAGGAGGGGGTAATTCCTATCATGAGAAGGTGCAGTGAACTGGGTCTCTTTGCAGTTTGTAGGCTTTTCGGAAAAGGTGGGTCTTCAGGTTTCTTTTGAAGGTTCCAAGGGTAGGTGAGTGTCTGATTTGTTGGGACAGAGAGTTCCAGAGTAATGCAGATGGAACTCAATGAGTTCTCCTAGGCCGAGAGTGTATATGGAGAAGAGTATTGGTCCGAGAACTGAGCCTTGGGGGACACCGAAGGATAGGGGATGGGGTGAAGAGGAGGTGAGGGAGTGGGTGACGCTGAAAGTCCAGTCTGTTAGGTAAAAGGAGATCTAGGAGAGGGCTAGGTCAGTGATGCCAAGTGATTCCAGTAACTGGAGTAGGAGGGAATGGTTAACGGTGTCGAAGGCGGCAGATAGGTCGAGGAGGAGGCGGATGGAGTAGTATCGCTTGCTCTTGGCGGTCAGTAGGTCATTGGTGACTTTGGTTTGGGCTGTCAGAAACTGGATTGTAGGCAGTGAAAGAGGGAGCAAGAGGAGAGATGGGAGGACAGTTCTGAATGGACATGTTCTTCAAGTAGTTTTGAGGCGAAGGGGTGAAGAGATATGGGACGATAGTTAGAAACAGATGCTGGGTCGAGAGAGGGTTTTTTAAGGATGGGTGTGATCAAGGCATTTTTGAAGGATGAGGGGAAGACGCCAGTAGTAAATGATAGTAGTAAGTGATAAATTAAGTTGGTGAGGGACTGCTTGAACAACGCAAAGTGCTCAGCGGAATGAGTTTTCTTCTATCTCCTTTTGGCAATCATGGAAGCCTGTCACAGGTCTTTGGTGAAGTTGGTGTGCTAGGGTTGCCTGTTTGTGCGAGGAGCGTGGTATGTGAGGGAGGCAGCTAAGTCGAGGGCCGCAGTTATTGTGGTGTTGTATATATTATTAAGTGATCTGGCACACCAAAAAAGAAAAATACAAGAATGTTGCGATAGAAACTTATTCTCCTTTATTTGTGATTTTCTCAGATGAGTAACATATGCTTTTCCATCAATATTTGTTCATAATTGTCAGACGTTTCGACCTTAGTCTTCTTCACATGACATACTAATTATCATACAGAAAAGAAAAGACAAGAATATAACATCGTATTAATACATAAAAAAAGAAATACATGTATATATTTTTTTTGATATCACAAAAAAAGGGGGAGGAGTTACAAAAATTCCAAAGAAAACTACAAGATACAGCTCTCAATAAGAATATCTCCATTACAGGAAAGAAATATAATAGAAGAGGACGTTACAACGTCCAATGTTGTGGAGAGGAAGGTGACATTATATGCAAAATTACAAAATATACCTTATTGATGTGTTGCATTAATGTGCGTGGTTACGGCACAAATATCATGCACTCATCTATGATAAAATAATGATGAAATTAGTGATACATAAAGGAAAGAAGAACAAAAGACAAAAATAATATTAGAGCCAAAAGTCTAGGTTATATTTCAACCTTGGCTACTATCATTTATCAATGTTTATAGAATGCCTAGTATCAATTATATATATAAAAAAAGGTACTACGATTAAATATGAGTGTTATGCTCTCAATAGATCAGCCTCAGAAACAAAAAGAGGAGGATTCATATCAAATTCATTCAGTCATATATAGATAACCTCCCTCTGATAAGGAACAAATACAAAACATATATATTGTCTATTCACTCAAATAGGAATTAATGTCCCAGTCATGTTCAAGTGTCATTTTTATGTATGAAATACTCAAGCAAAAAGAAGAAGAAAAAAAGGAAAAAAAAGGGAAAAAAAGGAGAAAAAATGAAAAAATGTAACCTACTGTTAGGTATAATATGGCAAAATCATATACATCATATGCATGCAAAACAGTAAAGGATAATAAAATGTACCTGTAGTGATAGGGGGTTCAACTTACACCCCTCAAGTTATGAATAGGATAAAGCCACTGCTATACAAGAAAACAGACTAAATGAGTTATCAGTGATGAGGAATATTTACTGCAGCACACATTAATGAGGCGCATACCTGATATGAAATGATAATAGGAAAGCCAGAAACCTGGAATAGAATAAAACACCAGCTCCTTAATATAAAGCACTAATGGGCAGAAAGGATCCGCTTATCTGACACTTACAAGTGTCTGTACTTACTGGTCCGCGTGTGCATAAATGTGGCGAGGTGTGCGCCGCCATGTCCGTGTGTGCTTATGTAGGGAAATAAGTGAAGGACACTCCTCCTGCTTCCTCCGGCCGGAACGCAGGCGTGTCCTGGTGAAACGCAAGCCAGCGGCGCCTACGTCGTGACGTCACCGGCTGTACGTAGCGCGCATGCGCACAAGGAATAAATAAAAGATCCGAACGCCGGTAATGTAAATAATGCAGTGGCTGCAGAGTGGGATTAAGAGATGTACGGACTCAAGCCTAGAAAAGAGAAAAAAGCAAATATAAGAAAGGAAAATGGTCATTGCTACATATAAATACCTGACAGGGCAACATATAGTAACTTTGCAAAAAGAAAAGAAAAAATGTCATTCTAACATGACCTTTCCTCTATAATAGGCTATGACAAGATATATCACATTGTACCAAGACTGGTTAACAGTACCTTATAAAGATCCTTGTATACGATTATTAAACTGATATATATATATATATATATATATATACACGTATGCATATATATATATATAAAATTGATATATACATCCCAAATAGTAGAGAAATAACGTATTAAGAAACATGTAACATCAAAAAAACACTTCATGTTCCCTGTTCAAGCCTAAAGGCTCCAGTGTCTGCAAGCGGTGAATCCAATAAGATTCCCTTTCTTTCAATCTTTTAATACGATCTCCCCCCGTCTAGTCAATGGTATCTGTTCCAAGACCTGGAACCTGAGCTGTGAAATGTTATGGCCCATTGACACAAAATGGAAAGGTACTGGTAATAGCATGTTACGACACCTAATGGTCGACTTATGCTTACTGATGCGGTCTCGGATATGCTGGGTGGTTTCCCCAACATATCCGAGACCGCACGGGCACTTAAGCATATAGACGACAAATGTAGAGTCACAAGTATAATATCCCTTAATAGGGAAGGTCCTACCAGATCTCGGATGTGTGAAAGTCGAGCCCTTAACCATGTGAGAGCATTGTGTACAGGATAGACAGGGAAAATTACCCTGCCGTGGTGTACCGAGGAATCTCTGTATGGACAATTTCTTGTCGGAGCCTATGTCGGCCCGTACAAGACTGTCCCTGAGATTCCTAGGACGTTTAAAACACATAAGTGGAGGGTTGGAGAACTCAATGATATTGGGATAAGATTTGGTTAGGACCAACCAGTGTTCTCTAATAATTTGTTTTATTTTGTACGAAAAAGGATGAAATTTGGTCACGAAGGCAACCCTGGGTGATGGGGGGGTCTCTCTATTAGATTGTGTGTGACATGGTACAGATATCTGTGGTGGGTATCCTCGTGTTAGGAATTTGTTAGTCATTTCTAAATGCCTAGCTTGCCTAGTTTCAGGGTCAGAAACTATTCTCTTGAGTCTCATGTGTTGAGAATGTGGAAGTGCTCGTTTAACATGTTTCGGATGACAACTTGTATAGTGTAAAACACTATTTTTGTCGGTAGGCTTCACGTAAAGATCTGAAGAAATGATTCCCGTTGCCGACATCTTAATCATTGTATCCAAAAAATTAATCTCTCTACTATGATGGTGTAAGGTAAATGTCAGATTAGGTATACACATGTTCAACTTCAATAAAGTGGATTCCAACTCCGTAAGTGTACCTGTCCATATCAAAAAGATGTCGTCGATATATCGTCTCCATAACAGAGACCTAGACTGTATCAACGCATCACTCTCAATGAATTTATGCTCAAAGTATGCCATAAAAATATTGGCATAGGGGGGCGCCATGTTCGACCCCATGGCAGTACCCCTTTTTTGTAAGTAAAATTGGTCCTGAAATAAAAAGAAATTGTTGTGTAATACAATGGTCAAGAGGTCACAACAAAATTGTTTTTTTATCCTGCTGAAGGTGGTATATTTATCAAGAAACCAAATAACGGCTTCAAGACCAAGGTCATGTGCTATGGACGTGTACAAACTGTTCACGTCCATAGTGGCCAATATGCAGTTCGGTGGTACCTGACCCAATTGACCAATAACGGACAAGAAATCCGAAGTATCCTTGAGATATGAAGGAATGCATGGTATGAGAGGGGACAAAATTCTGTCTAAGATTATAGCCAAAGGCGAAAGCAAAGAATTGGTTGAAGCAACAATCGGGCGACCTGGTGGTCGCATAAGATTTTTGTGAACCTTAGGTAATGTATAAAAGACGGGGATGATCGGATTATGGACCACTAAATACTCAGCCAGTTTTTTATCTATAACAGAAGCCTGTAAATATGAATCCACTTTCTGCTGAATGAGAGTCCTAATAGAGGAAGTGGGGTCTCTAGAAACGGCAACATATGTAGTGGTATCTCCCAACTGTTGTAGGATTTCATTAATATAATATGTGCGGTCCATAATCACGATTGCACCCCCTTTGTCAGCTGGCTTTATTATAATTTTTTTATTCATTTGTAACTGACGAATAGTTTCAGATTCATGTCTAGTTAAATTCTTTTTGAGACGGAATTCGCCTCTCTCAATACCATGCACCAACTTCTCAATATCTTGTAGTACTAGATTGGCAAATGTTTCTATAGGATGAAACTTTTGAGGTGGATTAAACGAACTTGGAACACGTATGCCTAGTGCTTTAAGTGTTATGCCTTCAGAGGTAGTATCGATGGAGTTGGAAGAGGATATCGACTCATCTTTGTCTGGTCTATCAAAATAAGCTTTTAACCGTAAATTACGAAAAAACCTTCTCAGATCCTGATCAAGACTAAAGGTATCAAAGTGCGGGGTAGGGCAAAATGAAAGACCTTTTTGTAATAATCTAAGATCATCTGGTGATATAAATTGTGAAGAAATATTGTAGATTAGGTTAGTTTCCATACCTGTGGGCGCGGCTGCACCGATTGTCTGCCGCTCCCACGACCTCTTCCCCTCCTCGTCCTCCTCTGTATCCCCTTCTTGCCCCTAAAAAACGAGGCTGATAGATTGGAATGGGTGGGTATCCCAGACCTAGACTTTCTAGGCTACTCCCGGAGCCAAAATAATCATTCCGATTAATTGGCCAATTGGGGTCAGTGCTTCGCCATCTATATACACGTCCCTGTGCATAATCTTCTTGGTCCCTTAAGAACTTTTTCCTTTTCCGTTCTTGTACAGTTTTCTGATCTTTTATTTATTCCTTGTGCGCATGCGCGCTACGTACAGCCGGTGACGTCACGACGTAGGCGCCGCTGGCTTGCGTTTCACCAGGACACGCCTGCGTTCCGGCCGGAGGAAGCAGGAGGAGTGTCCTTCACTTATTTCCCTACATAAGCACACACGGACATGGCGGCGCACACCTCGCCACATTTATGCACACGCGGACCAGTAAATACAGACACTTGTAAGTGTCAGATAAGCGGATCCTTTCTGCCCATTAGTGGCTTTATATTAAGGAGCTGGTGTTTTATTCTATTCCAGGTTTCTGGCTTTCCTATTATCATTTCATATCAGGTATGCGCCTCATTAATGTGTGCTGCAGTAAATATTCCTCATCACTGATAACTCATTTAGTCTGTTTTCTTGTATAGCAGTGGCTTTATCCTATTCATAACTTGAGGGGTGTAAGTTGAACCCCTATCACTACAGGTACATTTTATTATCCTTTACTGTTTTGCATGCATATGATGTATATGATTTTGCCATATTATACCTAACAGTAGGTTACATTTTTTTCATTTTTTCTCCTTTTTTTCCCTTTTTTTTCCTTTTTTTCTTCTTCTTTTTGCTTGAGTATTTCATACATAAAAATGACACTTGAACATGACTGGGACATTAATTCCTATTTGAGTGAATAGACAATATATATGTTTTGTATTTGTTCCTTATCAGAGGGAGGTTATCTATATATGACTGAATGAATTTGATATGAATCCTCCTCTTTTTGTTTCTGAGGCTGATCTATTGAGAGCATAACACTCATATTTAATCGTAGTACCTTTTTTTATATATAATTGATACTAGGCATTCTATAAACATTGATAAATGATAGTAGCCAAGGTTGAAATATAACCTAGACTTTTGGCTCTAATATTATTTTTGTCTTTTGTTCTTCTTTCCTTTATGTATCACTAATTTCATCATTATTTTATCATAGATGAGTGCATGATATTTGTGCCGTAACCACGCACATTAATGCAACACATCAATAAGGTATATTTTGTAATTTTGCATATAATGTCACCTTCCTCTCCACAACATTGGACGTTGTAACGTCCTCTTCTATTATATTTCTTTCCTGTAATGGAGATATTCTTATTGAGAGCTGTATCTTGTAGTTTTCTTTGGGAATTTTTGTAACTCCTCCCCCTTTTTTTGTGATATCAGAAAAAAATATATACATGTATTTCTTTTTTTATGTATTAATACGATGTTATATTCTTGTCTTTTCTTTTCTGTATGATAATTAGTATGTCATGTGAAGAAGACTAAGGTCGAAACGTCTGACAATTATGAACAAATATTGATGGAAAAGCATATGTTACTCATCTGAGAAAATCACAAATAAAGGAGAATAAGTTTCTATCGCAACATTCTTGTATTTTTCTTTTTTGGTGTGCCAGATCACTTAATAATATTGACTTTTTAATTCTGTGCACCCTTAATGGTTGTGAGCCAGCCCTGTTACTAATTGTACTGGTTGAATTGGCTTGAGCCCCGACCAAATTATTTTTTGAGATAATGTCTTCAACACTTTTTTCATACGCAGAGGATGAGTCATCCAGTATTGTGGAACGGGTGACTACTTCGAACCAATTTCTAACTACTACTCCAGAAGAGACTCAACACAAGGACTATGAGAAAGAACTCAGACGACAAACTGCTCTTGAATTACACCAAACCACCTTGGCCGAATACTACAGAAACAAAAGGATTCCGAGAGGCCTGAGGGTGAATTTACGTCCTACTCTCTTTGCAGATAACACCGAATATTGTGATCGCTTCGAAAGCATACTCAATAAATGTTCGTTCGATCTTATTACCCTGACAGTGGATTTTCTACAGACCGAACTGACCAATCTTGCAGATAAGATCAAGACCTTGGAAGATCAAATAAGGGACACTGTATCCTCTTCTGAGTACACAAGTATTAAGAATAGAGTTAAGAAAACTATTACGGACTTTAAGAAAACTGTACAAGAACGGAAAAGGAAAAAGTTCTTAAGGGACCAAGAAGATTATGCACAGGGACGTGTATATAGATGGCGAAGCACTGACCCCAATTGGCCAATTAATCGGAATGATTATTTTGGCTCCGGGAGTAGCCTAGAAAGTCTAGGTCTGGGATACCCACCCATTCCAATCTATCAGCCTCGTTTTTTAGGGGCAAGAAGGGGATACAGAGGAGGACGAGGAGGGGGAAGAGGTCGTGGGAGCGGCAGACAATCGGTGCAGCCGCGCCCACAGGTATGGAAACTAACCTAATCTACAATATTTCTTCACAATTTATATCACCAGATGATCTTAGATTATTACAAAAAGGTCTTTCATTTTGCCCTACCCCGCACTTTGATACCTTTAGTCTTGATCAGGATCTGAGAAGGTTTTTTCGTAATTTACGGTTAAAAGCTTATTTTGATAGACCAGACAAAGATGAGTCGATATCCTCTTCCAACTCCATCGATACTACCTCTGAAGGCATAACACTTAAAGCACTAGGCATACGTGTTCCAAGTTCGTTTAATCCACCTCAAAAGTTTCATCCTATAGAAACATTTGCCAATCTAGTACTACAAGATATTGAGAAGTTGGTGCATGGTATTGAGAGAGGCGAATTCCGTCTCAAAAAGAATTTAACTAGACATGAATCTGAAACTATTCGTCAGTTACAAATGAATAAAAAAATTATAATAAAGCCAGCTGACAAAGGGGGTGCAATCGTGATTATGGACCGCACATATTATATTAATGAAATCCTACAACAGTTGGGAGATACCACTACATATGTTGCCGTTTCTAGAGACCCCACTTCCTCTATTAGGACTCTCATTCAGCAGAAAGTGGATTCATATTTACAGGCTTCTGTTATAGATAAAAAACTGGCTGAGTATTTAGTGGTCCATAATCCGATCATCCCCGTTTTTTATACATTACCTAAGGTTCACAAAAATCTTATGCGACCACCAGGTCGCCCGATTGTTGCTTCAACCAATTCTTTGCTTTCGCCTTTGGCTATAATCTTAGACAGAATTTTGTCCCCTCTCATACCATGCATTCCTTCATATCTCAAGGATACTTCGGATTTCTTGTCCGTTATTGGTCAATTGGGTCAGGTACCACCGAACTGCATATTGGCCACTATGGACGTGAACAGTTTGTACACGTCCATAGCACATGACCTTGGTCTTGAAGCCGTTATTTGGTTTCTTGATAAATATACCACCTTCAGCAGGATAAAAAAACAATTTTGTTGTGACCTCTTGACCATTGTATTACACAACAATTTCTTTTTATTTCAGGACCAATTTTACTTACAAAAAAGGGGTACTGCCATGGGGTCGAACATGGCGCCCCCCTATGCCAATATTTTTATGGCATACTTTGAGCATAAATTCATTGAGAGTGATGCGTTGATACAGTCTAGGTCTCTGTTATGGAGACGATATATCGACGACATCTTTTTGATATGGACAGGTACACTTACGGAGTTGGAATCCACTTTATTGAAGTTGAACATGTGTATACCTAATCTGACATTTACCTTACACGATCATAGTAGAGAGATTAATTTTTTGGATACAATGATTAAGATGTCGGCAACGGGAATCATTTCTTCAGATCTTTACGTGAAGCCTACCGACAAAAATAGTGTTTTACACTATACAAGTTGTCATCCGAAACATGTTAAACGAGCACTTCCACATTCTCAACACATGAGACTCAAGAGAATAGTTTCTGACCCTGAAACTAGGCAAGCTAGGCATTTAGAAATGACTAACAAATTCCTAACACGAGGATACCCACCACAGATATCTGTACCATGTCACACACAATCTAATAGAGAGACCCCCCCATCACCCAGGGTTGCCTTCGTGACCAAATTTCATCCTTTTTCGTACAAAATAAAACAAATTATTAGAGAACACTGGTTGGTCCTAACCAAATCTTATCCCAATATCATTGAGTTCTCCAACCCTCCACTTATGTGTTTTAAACGTCCTAGGAATCTCAGGGACAGTCTTGTACGGGCCGACATAGGCTCCGACAAGAAATTGTCCATACAGAGATTCCTCGGTACACCACGGCAGGGTAATTTTCCCTGTCTATCCTGTACACAATGCTCTCACATGGTTAAGGGCTCGACTTTCACACATCCGAGATCTGGTAGGACCTTCCCTATTAAGGGATATTATACTTGTGACTCTACATTTGTCGTCTATATGCTTAAGTGCCCGTGCAGTCTCGGATATGTTGGGGAAACCACCCAGCATATCCGAGACCGCATCAGTAAGCATAAGTCGACCATTAGGTGTCGTAACATGCTATTACCAGTACCTTTCCATTTTGTGTCAATGGGCCATAACATTTCACAGCTCAGGTTCCAGGTCTTGGAACAGATACCATTGGCTAGACGGGGGGGAGATCGTATTAAAAGATTGAAAGAAAGGGAATCTTATTGGATTCACCGCTTCCAGACACTGGAGCCTTTAGGCTTGAACAGGGAACATGAAGTGTTTTTTTGATGTTACATGTTTCTTAATACGTTATTTCTCTACTATTTGGGATGTATATATCAATTTTATATATATATATATGCATACGTGTATATATATATATATATATATATATATCAGTTTAATAATCGTATACAAGGATCTTTATAAGGTACTGTTAACCAGTCTTGGTACAATGTGATATATCTTGTCATAGCCTATTATAGAGGAAAGGTCATGTTAGAATGACATTTTTTCTTTTCTTTTTGCAAAGTTACTATATGTTGCCCTGTCAGGTATTTATATGTAGCAATGACCATTTTCCTTTCTTATATTTGCTTTTTTCTCTTTTCTAGGCTTGAGTCCGTACATCTCTTAATCCCACTCTGCAGCCACTGCATTATTTACATTACCGGCGTTCGGATCTTTTATTTATTCCTTGTGCGCATGCGCGCTACGTACAGCCGGTGACGTCACGACGTAGGCGCCGCTGGCTTGCGTTTCACCAGGACACGCCTGCGTTCCGGCCGGAGGAAGCAGGAGGAGTGTCCTTCACTTATTTCCCTACATAAGCACACACGGACATGGCGGCGCACACCTCGCCACATTTATGCACACGCGGACCAGTAAGTACAGACACTTGTAAGTGTCAGATAAGCGGATCCTTTCTGCCCATTAGTGGCTTTATATTAAGGAGCTGGTGTTTTATTCTATTCCAGGTTTCTGGCTTTCCTATTATCATTTCATATCAGGTATGCGCCTCATTAATGTGTGCTGCAGTAAATATTCCTCATCACTGATAACTCATTTAGTCTGTTTTCTTGTATAGCAGTGGCTTTATCCTATTCATAACTTGAGGGGTGTAAGTTGAACCCCCTATCACTACAGGTACATTTTATTATCCTTTACTGTTTTGCATGCATATGATGTTTATGATTTTGCTATATTATACCTAACAGTAGGTTACATTTTTTTCATTTTTTCTCCTTTTTTTCCCTTTTTTTTCCTTTTTTTCTTCTTCTTTTTGCTTGAGTATTTCATACATAAAAATGACACTTGAACATGACTGGGACATTAATTCCTATTTGAGTGAATAGACAATATATATGTTTTGTATTTGTTCCTTATCAGAGGGAGGTTATCTATATATGACTGAATGAATTTGATATGAATCCTCCTCTTTTTGTTTCTGAGGCTGATCTATTGAGAGCATAACACTCATATTTAATCGTAGTACCTTTTTTTATATATAATTGATACTAGGCATTCTATAAACATTGATAAATGATAGTAGCCAAGGTTGAAATATAACCTAGACTTTTGGCTCTAATATTATTTTTGTCTTTTGTTCTTCTTTCCTTTATGTATCACTAATTTCATCATTATTTTATCATAGATGAGTGCATGATATTTGTGCCGTAACCACGCACATTAATGCAACACATCAATAAGGTATATTTTGTAATTTTGCATATAATGTCACCTTCCTCTCCACAACATTGGACGTTGTAACGTCCTCTTCTATTATATTTCTTTCCTGTAATGGAGATATTCTTATTGAGAGCTGTATCTTGTAGTTTTCTTTGGGAATTTTTGTAACTCCTCCCCCTTTTTTTGTGATATCAAAAAAAATATATACATGTATTTCTTTTTTTATGTATTAATACGATGTTATATTCTTGTCTTTTCTTTTCTGTATGATAATTAGTATGTCATGTGAAGAAGACTAAGGTCGAAACGTCTGACAATTATGAACAAATATTGATGGAAAAGCATATGTTACTCATCTGAGAAAATCACAAATAAAGGAGAATAAGTTTCTATCGCAACATTCTTGTATTTTTCTTTTTTGGTGTGCCAGATCACTTAATAATATATACAACACCACAATAACTGCGGCCCTCGACTTAGCTGCCTCCCTCACATACAACGCTCCTCGCACAAACAGGCAACCCTAGCACACCAACTTCACCAAAGACCTGTGACAGGTCTATCGCAACATTCTTGTATTTTTCTTTTTTGGTGTGCCAGATCACTTAATAATATTGACTTTTTAATTCTGTGCACCCTTAATGGTTGTGAGCCAGCCCTGTTACTAATTGTGGTGTTGTATAGGCTGCCGGCAGCATCTGTGTCACGTATGGAAGCTAGGAAAGGGAGAAGGGATTCTGAGAATGAGTGTAAATTAATGTGTTTTAGGTTTCTGCGAGGATGATTGCGTTTACGGAGTGGGGGTAGTGTAGTAGGGGAGGAGAGGGAGGAGAAAGTCAGTAGATTGTGGTCAGAGAGGGGAAGGTTGAGTTTGAGAAGTTAGTGAGGGAGCAAAGGTGAAGATGAGGTCCAGCGTGTGGCCATCTTTGTGAGTGGCAGAGGAGGACCATTAAGAGAGTCCAAAGGAGGTAGTCAGTGAAAGAAGTTTAGAGATGGCTGGGTGGGAAGTGTTAACGGGGATATTGAAATCGCCCATGATGATAGTGGGCATGTCGACGGAAAGGAGGTGAAATAGGCAGGTGGTGAAATGGTCAAGGAAGGAGGAGATGGATCCAGGGGGGCGGTAAATGACAGCAAGCTAAAGGTTACAGGGAGAGATGATGCGGATGGAGTGGGCTTCAAAAGAGGGGATAGTTCCAAAGGGTGGCAGTTGGATAGGGGTAAAGGAGCATTTATTGGACAGGAGTAAGCCAACAACTCTGTCATGTTTGTTAGAGGGGCGGGGTTGTGGGAAAGACTGAGTCTGCCTTAAGAGAGTGCAGCAGGAGAGACGGTGTCAAAAGGTGTGAGCCAGGTTTCAGTGATGCCAAGGAATGAGAGTTTGTTATAGATAAAGAGGTCGTGATTGAATGGGAATTTGTTGCAGACTGAGCAGGCGTTCCAGAGTGCGCCAGGTACAGGGACTAGGGGAGCAGGGGCTGAAGTAATGAGTCTAAGGTTGTTGAGGTTGCGAAGGTTAGGGATTGATCGGGGGTACGAGGTAGAAGTGACTGTGGGGATGTGGTAGGGGGACACCATGATTAGGGGAAATGTCACCAGCAAGTAGAAGAAGCAGGGGGTGGGTTAGGTGGGAGCAGGAGAGTTACGTAGCAGGTTTACGTGATCGTTTGGATTGAAAGTGAAGGAACAGTTCAGAGGAGTGGGTGAGATGGCTGGGTAGGATGGACGGTGAGAGAACAACTTTGTTGCTGGGTGGAGGGATAAGTGGGGGTAGTAGGAAGTGGAGTAGGATGGTTATGGCTTTATTACTAACATTGGTAGGAAAGGCCAGGTGATGCAAATATCATAGCTTTATGAAAACAACGCCTCTTCTAACCTTTTGCAAAAAAATAGCAGCCATATGTTCTTCTATGCTGCAGCCTAGTAATCAGATGGATCCTCAGAAAGTAGGAGAAGGCTATAAGAAGATTGTTAACAAGTTCACAAAAAAGGACATAAAAAACGCACTAGAAAAAGCAACACAAATTCAAATACAACAGGCCCACCATGATAAAGGTGTGGGCAAACCAGGTGCAATATAATGATGATTAGATTAGATTTGATATGCACAAAAATGAAATTTGCTAGTGTTATAATCTTGTGTGATGAACAGTATATGGCTTTCAGCCTATTAATTACGCTCATACAATTAAAATCAGGCAAGCTGCCCAGCACTATATGAGTGTACCCCACAAGACAGACACCACAATGGGCCTGATTGCATCCCACATAAAAATGTGCAGTAAAAAATGATGAAAAATGATATATAAATCACAATAATGTGAGGTAGTGGTTGATATTCTGGCCAAAACACACAAGCTCTTAACCCACCATCAAGGGTCCCCATGGTTATGAGTCTCTGCGCTACATTCAAAAACAAGATCACAGAAAAAGACAGAAGAATTAAAAAATCTCACCAGAAAAAGCCATTAACTAGCACAGGGTGCTACAGGCCCACCATGATAAAGGGGTAGGCAAACCAGGTTCAAAATACCAATGAGATAACCACTTTCAGCCTACCATAACATAGTGGGGGTGGTTGCTAGTATTAGATATGCATACAAATGAGGTTTTCTAGAGTGTTAGTCACACAGATATGTGTGATGCACAGTGTCTTGGTTTCAGCCTATTAGGTACGCCCATACTATTAGATCAGGTGGGTGCCCAGCACTGTATGAGTGGACCCCAAAAGACGAACACTTGAATGGGCCTCGCTACATCCTGCATAAAAATGTGCAATAAAAAATGATGAAAAATGATCTAAAATTATAGTACTGTGATCTATCGGTTGATATTTTGGCCAAAATAAGTATATAACTTCACCTCAATACAAGTCACTAGTGCGACTACACTGGAAATGCTATGTAAAGTTTTCTCTCTGATGTATTATAAGGACTAAGCTGAACTAGAATTGGTGCAGAGAAGAGCATCCAAGGTTATTAAAGGACTGCATGGTCTGTCATAGACCATTATGAAACTTGTAGTTATGCAGTTTGAAAAACTGAAAGCTTACTACAATGTACAAATATATGAGGGGACAGTACAAAGACCTTACTAGTGATCTTTTCACATGTAGACCTACGACGCGGGCAAAGAGGCAGCCTCTATGTCTGGAAGAAAGACGGTTTAATCATTGAGACTATGGAACTCTGCCACATGATGTTGTAATGGTTGATTCACTACTAAAATTTAAGAATGAATACTCAGTTGGTTCCAGATTTGCATATTATTACTTAAATCTTGCCCACAGGTGTAGCAACTCAATTTAAAGTTATTTTAAGACGATTGGACTTAGTGTCAGATACCTAATTAAAATTACAATTTTATTATAATAAGGATTAAAAGCAGGTGAATGTGTTCAAATTATGAATGCAACAGTGTGGGGTGACTGTTGTTTGGATTACCAGCCAAGGTAAAGCCACCAGCTGTGGGTTGCAGGCTGTAGCTGTCTGCTTTACTTTAGATGGCTATCAAGAATAAGGGGGACCCCACATGGCTTTCTCTTATTATTATTTTTGTGGGCTAAATATAAGGCTAAAGAACCTTTAGTGCCACATAAAAGGCACTTATGGGTGGAAGCTTACAATATGTAGGAGGTGGGACATTATATAGCTGGTAGACATCTATCTATGTATATCTCTTCATATTTCTAGCTAGTAATCTATAGAAAAAAAAAAAAAGAAAAAAGAAAGAAAAACTGCACAGCACTCACAGACTAAATGTGAACTGGTGCTAGCAGGGACGCTGGGTCAAATAACTAGAAAAAGTTCTCTGCAGCACTCAGCTACTACCAATGACGTACAAAGGCTAACAAGCTACATGTATATGAGAAAAAAGTTAAAAACTTACGTTTTTTCAAAAAACTCAAAAATCTTATCTTTTTATTTCTGAAGTTCTTAGTACATACATTGGCCAATGTCTGTTTGCTCATCAACTGCGACAAAATGACTTCAGGTCTGATGAGTCCTACTCTGATATCCCTGCCCTCTTTGTCCACCCCCACTTCTCAGTGGGCAGACTCCATCTCGACCTAGATCACCAGCAGGCAATGAGGGTGCAAATTGCAGCCTGGAGCCAGCAACTCCATATGAATACAAAAAAAGCTTGTTAGCATTTGTACGTCATTGGTAGTATGACGCCATCACTGCGCCCGGCGGTCACATGTATGAAGCTCATTTTCGTAATCAGCACACCAAATTACATAAAAATCAGTGAAAACTTCTCTTGTATTTTTTTCATCGCAGGCCTGTTAACTCAGTATTAACTTGCATGGCTAAAGGACCTGTGTGTTGTAACGATCATGTGACTATAGTGGGCGGAGCTAACTGAGCAAACTCATATTATGTTATAAGGCCTTATCTCCATCTATTGTAGTCACATGGTTATGACATCACATCAGGTCTCCCAACATGTTCTAACATAAGGCTGAAATGTTAACTATTAACCTGCCAAACAGTCTCCGTCGTCCAAGCTGGAGACTGACTGCCTGATTACATAAGGAAATGTAAGTGTGCAAATGCTTTTCTTTCACCTTTTACATTACACTATGAGCACAGACAGGGATGATTAGACTGGTATTATAAAGCTACAGCTACAGACAGTGATAGCTGGGGGGCATAAACTAGCTGACAGGTTCCCTTTAAGAACTCATTTACATACAGCACAGGACACATTAAAAGTTGTTTTCTGAGGTATGCAGGGGCAAGTCTGGGGAGGTAAAGGGGTTACAGGAACCCCAATTAGAATATGTTTAAGGCGGTGGGGACAGTTTATAACACTTAAAATAGGTAATAGGTTCACTTTAAAGTGCTTCAGATAGAGTTTTAGCTAAGATTCAGATTCAGATTTCAGCCCTTCTCTATGATGTAATTGTATGTGCATACACTCTGCCACCTTGCCAGCCACATGCCCCACTGTTTTTTCTGTGCTTCCAATAGTTCATATGTATGTTTCATACAAATGTATTGAAGGCTACACATAGGGTGCCCGGCAAAAAGGCAATGAAATTGTATGACCTTAACATGAAGATCTGTCATGGTGAACTTAGGATAAAATGCCAGTTAATTTTTAGATACCGAATTATACGCAAGTCTAAAATAGAGTGTAACCTTCGTTTTAATCTATCTTTCATAAATCAATGGTACAAAGTAATATTTCTTATCAGACAAATTTGATTCTTTCTCTGCCAGAAGTTATCATTGATTATCACAATTCTCAATTCTGCGGCATTTCCCATTACTGATATAGTCATAGAATCTCATCAGTGACACCTGTCATCTCCTATCTCAGTAGTGGGAAAGTCTTCACTGAATACATAGAATTTTGGTAATGTCTGATCAATTCTGGCAGAGAAAGAAGCAAATTTGGCTGATAAGATATATTACAAAGTTGATTATTTTCATGTGAACTTATTGATTTATGAAATTAAAATTAAAACGATGGTTACGCTTTAGTACAAACTGCTCCCTAATTTTAGTAAGGCATCTACTTTTTCAAACAGCAGTGCGCTCTGCAGTTAACAATGAGGATGATCTCTACCCACTGGGAAGACATAAAAAATAAAAGTAGGGTACACAAAGCCGGGATCTAAGCCACAGCTGGTATTTAAATCAAACATTTTCTCTGAGGTCAGTGTGCTGCTTCCCTTCCATGTTAGTAGCTGGTATAAAAAATACTTATAAAGCTATAAATCTCACAGTGTACACAGAAAGAATTCAAGCTTTTAAATATGTTGCCTTTGAAGCTGTACAGTATGACATCAAAGTAGTTTCAAAGCTGTGTTTCCTGCAAAATAATTTAATAACTTTTTTTCCATAGGTTATGCATTTGATTTTCCTTTGAATTATATAAGACTACAATCATTAGGTGGCTTGATTATAAGGCTGACTTTCAGACCACAGTGGGTTTGCACAGTGGTGATGTATGTTGCGGTCAAGGTTTACATTGTGCCTGTGCAATAGGGATTTTAGAGTTCAGAGCAGCATTTCTATTATTTGCATAAAGTTGAGAATTACACCAATTATTTTTTTGGTAGACTTTCAAAAAATTAACTATTTTGCTAAAGTTTTATGGTTCATTTAACATTTCTCCATGAACCATATTTGTGCTTAGGATCAGATCAACAGATCCCAATCATGTCATGGGCACTTTTCATCAGTCTTCATCACTTTGACCATCATTAATTTTTTCTGCCATTGTCACGTCCATCTTTTTGATTGGATTTGTATTTTAGCTTAGTTTCCCTGCTAGCTTTTCACCATTCCATAATTTACTTGTATATGCCTACTGTACACATAGTTTACTAGTATATACCAACAATTTACAGCTGAACAGGATCCCTCTTATGTGAGCAGTCAAAGATCTCTCTTTGGTCTGACTTTATTAACCTGAAAAAAGTAATAAAGAAGGTGTAATGATCTAGCGCGTACCAGAAATATATATGTGCTACATCTACAATGTAACAGTCTGTCAAGTCCGTACACAATTTTAAAGTTTAAAACTATTTATTTGTATCAAATTGTAAAAACAAAAATACAATTTCATAATAAAATTTCTAAAATCAGTGTTATTTAGTGATGGGCGAGTCCTAAATTACTCGGAATCACTTGACTCTAGCGAGTCCGAGCCCGGGACTCGCTACTCGTTGCGAGTCTAGCGAGTCCAATGTTAATGAATGGGGAAGCGAGTAATAGCGAGTAATGTGCGATTTACAAATTGCAGATGTGTCTCGGAAGCTTCAGGCTCTATCTGCTAGGACTCGGTACTCTGCGAGTTTCCCAGCGTTTACTCGCACGAGTCCAATGCAAATCAATGGCAATCCTAGTTTTATCAGAAACGCTGACAAAACTAGGATTGCCATTGTCTTGCATTGGACTCGCTATTGTGCCAGTGATAGCAGGGAAACTTGCAGAGTAAGAGCTGTCTGCTCTGTGCAGCTCCAGGGTCCTAGAGCCCGCCTGCTGCCTGATGTTGCAGAGCTGAGATTGTTCTCAGTCTGCTCATTCCCTGTGCATAGACATCTATATCTATGCACAGGGGATGTAGCAGAGAGGACATCGCATTTTGGACTACGTCGGACGGAAGAGGATTTTTTTAATTAAAGATGGAGTCCCTAATGGCTTTTTTTTTTTTATTTCTAATAAAAAATTTTCTCTGTGTTGTGTTTTTTTTAACCCTTTATTGGAGATTCTTAGTGACCGGGTCAAACCTGGCCTGACATTAAGAATCTCGGGCTTAATACCAGCTTGTATAACAAAGCTGGTATTAACCCCTTTATTACCCAGCGTGCCACTGCCACCAGGGCCTCTGGAAGAGCGGGGTTCAGCGCCAGAGGATGGCGCTTCAATGAACGCGCCATCTTCTGGGGCGGCTGCGGGCTGCAATTTGCAGCGGGGGGTGCCCAGAAAGCTTGGGCATCCCTGCGCTGCGGATTCCAGCCCCCAGCTGGTTAGCTGTACCTGGCTAGACATAGAAATTGCGCGGAGCCCCACGCATTTTTTTTTTATTATTTCATGAAATTCATGAAATAATAAAGAAAGAGGGCTCGCCTATATTCTTGTGTCCGGCCAGGTACAAATAGGCACCTGGGGGTTGGGGGCAGCCCGTCGCTGCCTGCTGGATCCGGCTGGTTCCAGAAATACGGCGAAGCCTACGTCATTTTTTTTCTGACAAATCAATAAAACAATCCTAAAAAAGGGACTGAATCTTTATTAACCCCTCGCCCATGGTCGTAAACGACCGCACTCCCGCAAAATCGTTGCCGACATCATTTCTACGCCGTGCAATGTAATGGTGCCTTTATTCACATAAGGAGAGGAGAAGTTGGGTACTTCACCACTCAGTGGAGGTGCAATCCTCTATAGCACAGTTCATTGATTATAGAGTATAAAATATAAGGATGCACTCTCCATTGGTGAACCTAAAATCTTTATTCTTGGTTACACACAGGTGACATGCTGGCAGGCTGCAAGGTGCAGGCCACGACCACTGGGACAACGCTCGTTTCACTCAATTGAGCTTCTATGAGTTCACTACCACTTGTTTTTCTGTGCTACTAAGGGGACTCCTAATGCTACAGAGGGGACACCCAACCATAGCTTCATGTCTGTCCAGCCTGGATGGGCTGGAGAGGAGAAGGTGGAGGAGAAAGATGCGATTCAGCGTGAGGATGGGTACTGTTCCTACTGTTGGAGACACAGAACATTTGCCTTATTACGGCTTGGCCTACATGGCACAGTTCATGTGTAAGTGTCTGTGGCAAGACCCTCACGTGACACACATTTTATCCTGCAACCTATACTGGTTGGCCACCTTTTTTTTTTCAATCATTTTATTAAAGATTAAGCAATACATAGGGAAAAATTGTAGTTACAGAGGAATATACAGCTTGATTGCATCCAAGGTTAGATATAATATCCACATTACAAATGTTTAGTTCCCTATTTTGAACTGGGAAGGGAAGAGAGGAGAAAGTATAAATGGGGGGAGTGGTGGGAGCAAGAGGGAGGATAACTGTGAACAAAGAACTTGAGTAAGAACAATATTAAGGTGTACAGGAGAATATTTAACAGAAATATTCATCTTACAACTAGTTAATACATTATATGCTACAGGGTTGTACAACTTGGGAATTAATCTAAAGAAAAGCAGCAGAAAGAGATGTAGGGCCATTTTAGGATGGCAGGATTACAAGGTTTAAGGGGTGTGTTTCAGGAGATTCCAAGGTTCCCATTTTTTATGATAGGATGGAAAGTAGTTATTATTGATGGCATGGCACTACTCATGAATTATGTAGGGAGACCCTCTCCACTACCTCCAGGACCGTAGGGATAGATGTACTTTTCCATTTAGCTGCTATGCGGTTCTTGACCACCAAGAATGTGTATTGATATTTGTCTGAAACAGGGATCAATATTGTCTAACTGTAATGAGAGTAGCGCCAATTGAGGAGATAAAACTACATGTTTTTGATGGATCCGACTAATGAAAGAACTTATATCTTTGAATAAATTAGTGAGTTTTGGACAGTTCCAGATGACATGAAGGAGATCACCCACCTGGCCACAGCCTCTCCAACACAAGGGGGAAAGATTAGGAGAAAATCTAGAGAAACTTGTAGGTGTGAGATACCATCTATAGAGAATTGGCCACCTTTCTTGATCCACGGTACAAGGAGAAATTTCTTTCTTTTCTTTTGAAGTCACCAAAGAGTTGCACAATGGAATCGTTCAAGAGTGACATTGTAGATCAGTTGCTGAAAACATCACCCTCAGACAATGCTGGTGGCAGAGGTTCCGGCTCTTTGCATCACCAAGGGATAATGGGGAGAGACACAGACACCAGGTCCAATAGGGATGGGGGGGAAATGTGCACAAATTTGGTAGTTTTCAATAAACCAGCACAACAACAAGGGCTATCTGTGCCTGTAACACTGTCAAGGAGGGAGATATTGCATAAAATGGTCAAGGGGTACTTAAGTGACCATACATGTGTCTTGTCTGACGCTTCAGTTCCCTTTAATTATTGGGTGGCAAAACTGAACACTTGGCCCGACCTTTCCTTATATGCCTTGGAGATGCTGGCCTGCCCGGCTGTGAGTGTGATGTCAGAGCATCTTTTCAATTCCGCTGGGGCAATCATCACTGATAGGGGCACATGCCTCTCCACGGAAAATACAGACAGACTTACTCTGATTAAATTTAACAAGGACTGGATATCTCCACAGTTTGTAATCCGTCCAGATTGCAAACTGTAGTCCAGCGCGTCCTACCTATATACCCGCTGTTTATCATGGTTACCAGCAATGTGGAGGTGGCTCCCTGGTCGCTGAGGAGATCTGCCTGTTTGACAGCTCCCCAGTGACCACACAGCAAGGTTCCAGCGATCCTGGTCGTTGTCGGGATCGCTAGAACATCGCTGTGTGTGATGGCACCCTAAGTCCTTTTTATACTCCTAGCCTTTATCTCAATCCAACTGCATAATTTTCCTCTGAATGAGGTAGACAAAGTGGCTGAGGAAATAGACACAAATCAAGCAATCCACAAATCAAGTAAATGGGGCTCCGAGCAGTCTAATAACAAACAATGACTTACTCCTCATGAGTTAACAAACATAATAACAAAACGTATGGTCTAATTAAGAACTTTTAACTCACGAAACAAGTGGTTAAATGCTGTGTTGTCAAATCTTCTCCTTACTTACACAAATCTGGATTGGTGGCCTGAAAAAAGGTGAAGCAGCCTTGAATGCAGTGACATATCAAGAATCTGCATAACTAATCATATCCTAAATTTTTTAAGTCAAATTTATGTATGAAATAGACAAGATCATTGCCTATAAAAAAAAATGATTAAAGCTGTAATGGATTGTGAAGTATGCAGCCTGAAAGTCAAAAGTTCAAAATATTGTAACCCTTTTGCTTATCTCTGTAAAGCCACACAGGTCCAGGTATGTCACTGTGGCTACTATACCTTTGGCACTGCTTTCCTACTTATCAGGAGCTGCTCTGGGAGCCACTAACCCTGTGCCAATGTTCTTTTGATGGGCATCCCTTCTTCACTAAGGTTCCCTTTATTCCGTTTATGGCCAACACTGTCTCAGCACTTTTCACTAGCTTGCAATGTAGGAGTTTTCCTCTGTTGCCTAAGATGCTTCCACCTCTGGAGAGCTAACTGTTTATCCTGAGCCCAGTCTACTCATACATCTTTATTTGTCCATGTCCATTCTCCATTTCCATCTATAAGTCTCCTCTAAGGCTGCTTTCACATATCGTTTTTTTTCCTGTCCGTGGGATCCTACTTTTTGTAAGACCCCCACGGACAGGAAAGGACACCACAGGGGGTGACCTATTCTGTGTCCGGGTCCGTGATTATCACAGATCCGGACACAGCGGGGCACTTTCACTTCCGCAATGTATAATATACATTGCAGAAGTGAAATATAGTAAATGAAAGAGTTAAAAATAAAAAAAATCTGTATTCACACCTGTCCGGGATCCACCGCTGCCTCCAGCAAGGTCCGGGTGCTTATAGGACCTGCGGTGACATCACAAGCCAATCAGATGATTGGGTCACATGACCGCAGTTACCGCAGTAACTGTGGTCACATGACCTGATGAAGCTGCAGGGTTGTGACATCACCCCAGGTCCTGTAAGCACCTGGACCTTCCTGGAGGCAGCGGTGGATTCCCAAACAGGTGAGGATACAGATTTTTTTATTTTTAACTCTTTCTTTTACTTAATTTCTCTTCTGCAATGTATATTATACATTGCAGAAGTGAAATTAGAGGGTTAGGAGCAATTTTAGTGTACTGAGCATGCTCAGTACACTGAAATCGGGTCCGAGGAATGATCGACTGTTTCCTCGGATCCGCACTCATAGGCCCCCATGTTAAACCCCGAGGATCGGATTGGATTTGGGCTAATTGCCACCCGATTTTGTGGGATCTGATTTTTTTCTGTGCCCAAAATCAGAGCTGTCTCCAATTTTGGGTACAGCAAAAAATCGGACACAAATTGGACACAAATCGGATCCCACAAATCGGATGGCAATTAGCCCAAATGCGATCCGAACTGACCCCCATAGGATAACAAGGGGGCCAAATCGGATCCGTGGCTGTCCGTTTTACAACGGACAGCCACAGATCCAACAAAATCGTGATGTGAAAGCAACTAAAACAGGAATTGCTCCTTCACTGAGCTCTGACACTCAAGATAAATTTATCCTTGGCTGGCTAGGATATTAACCCTGTCAGACCTGCAAACAGGATTGTACAGCCCACAGGGAAATCTAAACATAGGAATAAAGAGACAATGACTTCTTGTGACTGGTTTTAGTACTGCGGTCAACATAACTGTCTATCTTAGGCTGCTTTCACATTCGCGTTTGCGATCGCTGCGCGGGTCTGCATGGTAGTATTTCATGGAACGCATGCGTAATGCGTACCTATCCTTATAATGAGTTGTGCAGTGGCATGCTTTTGGTTGCGTTTGGTTGCATATGCGCCCTCTTGCGTTTTTATTCTGACCCGTTGAACGCAACATGTTGCATTTTTGGTGGCCTGAAATATGCGCACTAATGCGCATGCGCTTGACTACGTTCAAACAACGCATTGTTGTCTATTGACACGCAACAAAACGCAGAACCATGCAATTGGCTGCGTTTAAAGCAATTGCGTACATTGAACTGCGCATGCCCATCATTCCCGGCAAGCCACTCCCAAACCCCTCCTCTGCAAAAGTGGGTGTGTAGAAAGGCACACATTCTGAAAGAGCCTTGGGACACGTCTGAAAACTGCTGATGTAAGTATAGCTGCTTTATTGTCTGTCTGTACGTCTGTCTCTCTGTATCTGTGTCCTCATGTGTATATACTGCAAACAATTAAATGCAAAGCCAACCAAAGTTGTGTAGCTTATGCTCAGTGTGAGGAGGCAATTAGGAGAGGATGGGGAGCTGTGGCTGTGGCTGTGATGGGGGAGCTGTGGGTCTGATGGGGGAGCTGTGCCTGTGAAGGGGGAGCCCTGGATATGATGGGGGAGGTGTGCCTGTGATGGGGGAGCCCTGGATATGATGGGGGAGCTGTGGCTGGGATGGGGGAGCCCTGGATATGATGGGGGAGCTGTGGCTGTGATGGGGGAGCCCTGGATATGATGGGGGAGCTGTGCCTGTGATGAGGGAGCCCTGGATATGATGGGGGAGCTGTGCCTGTGATGGGGGAGCCCTGGATATGATGGGGGAGCTGTGCCTGTGATGGGGGAGCCCTGGATATGATGGGGGAGCTGTGGCTGTGATGGGGGAGCCCTGGATATGATGGGGAAGCTGTGGCTGTGATGGGGGAGCCCTGGATATGATGGGGGGAGCTGTGGCTGTGATGGGGGAGCCCTGGATATGATGGGGGAGCTGTGGCTGTGATGGAGGAGCTGTTGTTGGGATGGGGTATCCATGTGTGTGATGGGGGAGCCCAGGATGTCTATTGTGGTTAATTACACGCCGACTCGTCCACTGTACCCATAGCAGTACTGCTCAATAGAATGTTTTAATGCAATTAGTTAAATTAATATCTGGAAACTATACATTTAGTTCAGAAATGTGGAGGCAGATCACGTGTTCAGTACGGCTCTGGCACATGCGCAGCGCACACATTGAAGCTACATGTAAACGTCATAAGCCCCCACAATGCACTGGACCAGTTATGAAGTTCCGGAAATAACAGAAGGACAGCGCCCAAGCTGGAAATCATATCAACAAGTGTTTATTCCATCCACCGCAGCACAACGTTTCGGTGACAACCTTTTTCAAGTGCACTTGAAAAAGGTTGTCACCGAAACGTTGTGCTGCGGTGGATGGAATAAACACTTGTTGATATGATTTCCAGCTTGGGCGCTGTCCTTCTGTTATTTCCTGGACTGTGATGTGGCTGGGTGGATCTCCCTAGCTTTGGCCGTGCGTCCTGTAAGAAGGTTCTCATAGAGTTCCGTTTCCGGGTGGTGCTGTGGACATTTCTTATTTTTGACAGTTATGAAGTTCCAGCTGGCGTGTTAGAGTACCACAGGAGGCGTGAATTTCAAAAACAGGTGGAAACAAGAGATGGAACGCTGACACCCTTTAAAGGGAACCTATACAGGACAACACATGCTCATTACATACACATCATACATATTTTAGACATAGAGACACAAGCTACACACATAGAAACACAAGCCACACACACACACAGACAAAATCCACACACACACAGACAAAAGCCACACACAGGCAAGCCATAAGTCACACACAGGACACACACCGAGACATAAGCCACACACAGGACACACACCGAGACATAAGCCACACACAGAGACAAGCCACACACAGAGACAAGCCACACACACATAGACAAGCCACACACAGAGACAAGCCACGTACTTACAAAGAGGTTGAACGGTGAATATATGTTCTCTTTTTACAGCCTATTGTACCACCAGCTCATATTTTCTTGAATCTGTCAACTGAAGCTCTGTTATGTCTGCAAGCGAATACCAGCCTAACCGGAGTGGACCTGAAAGTGAAGTGAGAAGCTTACATTGCCAAGTACATTTCTCATAAACAGCCAATAGCACACCCGTAGCTTTTGATTAATTTATATCCAGGAACGCAGCCCTGCCGACGATCAGGAGGAGTGTAGTGAGAACGATTCCTCCCATAGTCGTCAAGACGATTCTTCGGAGGATGACGCAGGTGTAAGTGTTGTGTTCACACATGTCTTGTTTCAGTCTTTGTTCACACCATATTTGTATATTAAAAGTTATTTCCAATCTTTTTTAAACTTCTAAGGTTGAACATTCACAGGAGGCTGAGAAGGTTTTTATAGACAACGACAATCTCATTCCTCTTGTCCAAGAAAGAACACCTTTGTGGGACACCCGTGATCGTGACCATTCTAACAGCCTGTTGACTAGGCGACTATGGGAGGAAATAGCTAAATTGATTTGGCCAGGTTGGGCTCAAGCTAATCCATCGTCCAAGAAAAAACTTGGTAATTACTTGGACCAAAAAGTCAAAAGTTAACTTTGTATGTCTGGACATTTACTTTAATGTTATGTTTTTGTGTATTTTGAATAACATCTTCACAGTTAAGGCTTTAAAAAACCCCATTGGCGATCTATTAAAGATAGATTTAATCGGGACATTCGAGAAGAAATAAGGGTACGAAGTGGTGGTGCTCCAGTTTTGAAGAAGTATGCCTACCATCGAGTACTTTCCTTCTTGAGACCAGCGCTAACTCATAGAGCGTGAGTATTTATGTTTTAAAGACACGAAGATTTCTCATTACCTTTATGTGTACTGAACCTTTACTTTTTTTTTTTAATTTTTAAGGCAACGTTGCTTTTTGTGTTCTGGTGTTTTGTATGATGAATTATAATGGTTTGAACTCTTTCCAAACAGAACCTGGAGCAGCACCGTTGAACAAAGTTCATCCTCAGTTGGAGCAACCCAGGGTAGGTCTGGCTTCATTGTTGAAGGCATGTCACAACCAGGCAACCCAGACGGAGGAAATAGGCAGGCTGGAGAAGATGGTGATCAGGTCCCCGGTGCATCTGGTGTTCCACTTTGCCAGGAGTCTCCATATGGATTTGGTGGTACTGCCCGACAGCGCCAGAGGGCCTTGGATAGTTCTGTAATGCCGGAATTCCTGCATCTGAGCACGGTCTTCAAGGACGCTTTGAAGGAGTTTGGCGAAAAAAATGGAAAATGGGTTAATTTTATTGAACACCAGAATGAACCACCAATTCCAGGAAGTCTCCCGGCGCCTTGATCGACTTGAAAAAGATTTGGAGAGACCAGAAAGACACTTTTTTTCGACTTTCCAGAATGGCGTGACAGAAAACCTGAACACTGAGATGCAGCTTTATGTCATGTCCGCATGTCAGAAAGCTTATAACGAGGCCATGCAACAATCCAGACTCTACCAGCCGCAATCACGTTTGTTACAGGAGTCACATCTTATTAACAGACGTCAACCTTGGCAACAAGCGTGTTCTACAGTGCAAAGTACAGCCTTGAGTCACCAAGCTTCGAACTTTGGACATGTAAGTACAGACGCAACTATGGATGTCAGTTCCCTAGGCCCTTCGGTGCAACGGTACAGCTCGGTTGTGAATTCCGAAGGTAGGCATCCTTCTTCATTAGACAGGATGCAAGATCCTGAATCTCTGGAAATGCTGTCTCCAAATTTCCTAAGTACACATACTGGCCAACAAGGAGTGTCACAAAATAAGTTAAGTTGTGCCCAAACGCTACCAATTTCGGGCACTTATATGAGTCTAAAGGCTCAGCTGCCTTCAGCCATGGCCACCACCTTACCAGCACTGCAGAGCGAATCAAGGAGGGAGCCTTCAACCTTCTCAATGGCCCAGAACACAGCCCCACACGCTCAGGCTGCAATGCTCAGTGAAAGTACACAAACTAAAGTCAATTCTGAGGTTAACACCTTAACCAGATAGCAGGTCAACGAGGGGCACAGACAAACAGGTGTCAGCAACAAATCTACGCCATCCACAAAGAAACAACGGTCTTCTTCCACCACCAAGACAAGTGCGAACATTGCAGGCCACAAGGATGAGCCCAAAGTTCGCAAACAAAAATGTCATCAAAAGGGTGATGTTAAGGATACACGCAAGATCACCACTTCCAATGTGTCCAAAAAGCGTGGGAGACCAAAGAAGACACACCAACCACCTGTTCCTTCACCACCCAATGTGTCCTTAATTTCTGGTCTGTCACAGCCTTCAGTTGCTTCACACACCAGTAATGTTTCACTCCCTCACCAGCTCTTTTCCACCGCTTTTGTCTTGTCTGACAGCCAAGTCCCTTTTACACCTACATCCGTTGTCCGGTCAACCCTCCATGTGTTGAGCCGATTTTCAGCAGCATTTCAGAACTGGACTGTAGTATAGAAGGACCGGTCCTTAATTTTATAGCATCCTCTTCTTTAACTACCTCATCCTCTAGTGGGACTCCGTCGTCTCAGCTTCCCTCCACCCAAGTTTCTGATGACATGTTGTCAGAGCCATCATATACAGTTATATGATTTATTTTTTTGTTTCTACAGATTGTACAGGAAAAGGCTCTCCCTATTGTGAAGCTCACTTCTTGAATAAGGTTTTTTTTTTTTGGATTAAAACAGATCTAGTTTGATATCTGACATGTTGGCAGAGGCATCATCTTTTTTTTATTTAAAATGTTAGTTATTTTCATTTGGTTTTGTGTCTTATTCTAAGTGTGAAATGTTATCTGAATCTTGTCTGAGGCATCATATAGAGCCACTATATCCTGATGCTCTCATATTACTAGCCAAACAATGTTGACAGAATCCATGGTTGTCCCATTTAAATAATGCTTATACTCACCTCTGCTTGTGGCTCGATGCCGACGTCCTTTTTGGGGCAACCATGGTGATTCAGAAAGGGTTGTCCAAGTAGTGGGAAAAGCCCTTTATAGTGGAGCCAAAATTATACATGCAAGAGCATTTAAAATAAGCGTAATGTAGTGCAATTAACCGGATTTAACATCAGTCATTTTGTGTATTCAGGGCCGATCAAGCACATTTGCCAAATTCGTAAGGGGTCAATTCACACAAGCCCCATTGATTTCATATGTGACTTTTGGTCATGTGCAGCTTGTGTGCTATTGGTGTATGCGCGAAATCTCTCACTTGCGGCAATTGAAAAAAAAGGCTGCTAGTAGCAGTTTACGACTTGACGCTTTTGGTTGATCTAGGAAAACTCCAAGTGCTGCACAAGAACACAAGTTCCATATGGAATTAATGTTGCTTGCCATATGCTTGCTGCATGTTTTGCGCAAGTGAAGCATTACACAGCAGATGCGGCAAAACTACTTGATCTGCCGCGAACGGCCCAACATGCTTTTGTGAAAGCTGACGGGTGCCACAATTCTTCATATATCAGTGTTGGAACAGACAGCTTCATTCCTTGTCAAGTGCTGAACACCTTAAGGTTGTCTTGTGTCTTTACATGACCAGATCGGTGCATGAAGGTGAGATAATAGCTCAGACAGTCCCTTTCTCTACTGATGGTGTACAGATAGAGGCCCAGTATTTTAAAATGCTGTTCTGACATCCTATCCCAATCTGTGTTAGGCTGGGGTCACAGTACCATTTTTCACATGCATTTTTGGAGACCTGCGTTTTCAAAAACGCATGTAAAAAACGCACCCATAGGCCCCCATGTTAAAAAACGCATGCCCTAATACCAAAAAAGCATGTGTGACTGTCCCATACGTTTTTGGAGCATATCCAAAAACGCATGCGTTTTTTAATAAGGGGCCTTATGGAAAACGCATGCAAAAACGCATGTACAATTAGTGCCATTCAAAAACGCATGCGTTTTCCATAGGAGCCCATGTTAAAAAAAACGCATGCGTTTTAGAAAACGCATGCGTTTTTTTTAACATGGGCTCTTATGGAAAACGCATGCGTTTTTGAATGGCACTAAATGGTACTAATTGTACACGCGTTTTTGCATGCGTTTTCCATAGGAACCCATGTTATAAAAACGCATGCGTTTTTCAAAACGCTCAAAAAAATACTACATGCACTATTTTTAGGTGCAGATTCAAAAACGCAGCCAAAAACGCAGGGAGCTATCAGAGACCTTAAAAAACTCATGCGGACATGTAAAAACGCATGTAAAAAAGCATGCATTTTTAAAAGGCACTAAAAAAACTGTGACCACAGCCTTACACAAAATAATAGCAAATACGGGCAATTGGACACGTATCACAGTTGAATGGATATGCCACTGTGCAGGGTATAGAGTTGCTTTGGTATACCTGTTTACAGATTATTACGGTATTGTCCTGCACATGATGTTAGTTGAGTTTTTTTTAGTAAAATTGTTGGGGCTTATTAAAGTTTAATATGAACATTATCACTTCTTTTCAGAGGCATCTTTTTTTTTTTTTTTTGTTTTGTTCTTTTACCTTTATCGCTATTTCCTCTGATTGATATTCATATTAAAATTTTGACAGCTTGTCTGAGGTATCATAGACTGTCATATGTAATTTTTTTTGTTTTGGCTATGTCATATTATAAATTTTATTGGATTCAAACCTTTCTTTTAATTGCGTGAAATATTAATGCGATGTCATTTTTGCTTTACAATCTAAATGAATTTTTGCCTTGACGATGCAGAGGTGAGAGTAGGTGTGCATTCTGTGCCATGTCATTGATGACCCTGAAGATTATTGAACCGCTTTGGTACTCATTATGGAACAACAATTCGAAGCTTGGGGACAGTGTTATCACTACAGTGGAAGAAGAAACATGTCAATCAGGAGTGTGTCATTGAAGCCTACATGTTTGTTTACGCATTTGGCCCGGATTTGGTGTAGGACCTCACGGTGCCTTTCTGTTTTTTTTTTTAATTGGATTGTACTATGAAAACAGGAGTGGGTGAAAACTGCAGAAGTGCTGGCCATATTTGTATTATAGTTTCTACCCTGTTCCACTCCTGTTTTTTGGTGATAATACTCATGTGACATTGAATATGCACTTTAGGAATTTAGCCTTGTAAGGTGAATTCTGTACATATTTTTTATGTACAACAGGTGTATAATATTACCCATGATCCGTAGGAAATATGCACACTACATTCAACTTTCAGGCTTTTGCAAAAACTACCAATTTAAAATGGGTGTACACATGTATATTAACGACAAATACATTACAAACAGATAACCACACTATGGAGGATGAAATATGAACTGTACATCCAAACATTTGGTGAAGTAGAAATACAAATCAAAACATGGTGAGGGAAAGATTATGCAAAAATTAATGGATAAAAATAACCAAAGTCAAATGTTGGCCGAACTATCTACACCATTCCATCCTGCCATGGAACACGTCCTATATCAGACTCAAAGTATGCAGCAAAAGCATCTCTCATTTCTCCAACCTGAACCGTTGACCGGAGTGGATAATCCTGGTAGTCACGCAGTGTGGTAACAAATGGGTCATCCAGTTCAAAGCGGAGTCTTTCTTTAACCATGACAAAATTGTGAAGAATGACACACGCTTTTACCACTTCGTCTATGGAATCTGTCTTCATGTTAATGGCAGTGCCCAGGATGCGCCATTTAGATGCAAGCAACCCAAACGCACACTCAACTGTTCGGCGGGCACGCGTGAGACGATAATTAAAAATACGCTTTCTGTGATTTAAGTCTCGACTAGAGTAAGGCTTTAGGAGGTTTGCGCACATCTGGAACGCCTCATCCCCCAGCACTACAAATGGCATTGCAGGGGCTGGAGTGTTAGGCAGCGGTTCTGGTGGTGGAATATTAAACGTGTTACCATACAGTTTTTTGCCCATATCAGAGTCTTTAAACACTTGTGAATCATTAGAACGTCCAAATGCACCGACATCGACGCACACAAAACGACAATCGGCGTCTACGATAGCCATCAGTACGGTAGAGAAAAATTTCTTATAATTGTAGTATTCTAATGCGCTTCCAGATGGTTTAAGAATACGTATGTGTTTGCCATCAACGGCACCAACACAGTGGGAATTGGCAAATCTCCGTATATCTTTCAGCATTCTTACGCCATTGTTCCATTGTGGGATGGGGTAGAAATTCTTGGCGAAGGTCTTCAACGATTGCCCGGCATGTGTCCACAACAATTCCAGAGATGGTTGATACTCCGAGCCTGAATTGGAAATGAAGTGAGGAATAACTCTCTCCTGTTGCGAGGTATCTGCAAAACAGTAACAAACAAAATGATAAAAGTCAGTGCTCCTGTTTTCAACTTCGGTTCACAATCGAACTGCTACATGCATCTGATCTGCCGCAGGCAGCTAACGCCAGGCTCAGGCTGCAGAAGCTGGCCTGCTTGCCAATCGATAACTTTGGACAGACACTGACCTTTGTAACATGATGGTGTACATATCAACTATGTACTTAGCAGTGACTCGCCTGGATGCATTCTAGTCACGATAGCGTTAAGAATCATGCATGACTGTTTTTTAACGATAACAACGCCATTTCAGCACCAGGGCCAGTCACTATGTGCACAGTAGGTATGTCAACCATCAGTGTGTGGCTGAAAGTTTACGACTGACAAGCAGGTGGCTACCGCAGGCTCTGCCCTACATTAGGTGCCTGTGGCTGACGGAGGGAGCATTTGTAGTCTGGCCCTACCGTAACATAAATGAGAATATCATGCCAATGTTATCAATTACATGGCTTTGAGTATGACATACCTTAGTGTCACCAAGAGACGTTCCTCTGCTGGAATTGCTCGCCGTAGTTGACTGTCCACCCTGGTGATGGATGCACGCACTCGATGCAGAAGGTCGTCAAATGTATCAATAGACATCCGTGTATAGTCGCTGAACCTTTGAGGGTTGTCACGCAGTTCGCGATACAAGGCATGGTATGCTCCACTGCTCTCACGCTGTTCGACTATGGGATGTATCCAGAAGCGTCGACGTCTTCCACTTCTTCTTTCTCTGCTCCTTTGTGTCTCGAAAGCCACAGCAACAGAATGAGCAACTTTCAAAGCAACATCCAGGTTTGCATTGAAGGACTCCACCTGTAGATCCATCTCAATATCCATTTTGCAGGAAGAATGCAGCAGAAAAAGATGAGGAGTGGTTATGGGCAGGTTTATAGTCAATACCAGAAGGACACGCCCCTTTGGGCATGTCTTGTTGGCTAAAAATAAAACTTGCCAATTTTGCATTCACAAAAGCATGCGCACAGGAAATGCAAACGCATGGTAAACGCTAATAAAAAGCACTCGAGCGCAGCGTTTTTTACATTCAAACATAATTACATGCGTATAGAAAACGCAGCTTTATCTTGCGTTTGGCTTGCGTTTGCCATGTGTTTGCGTTTGCAGATGAAACGCTGCGCTCGCAAACGCGAATGTGAAAGCAGCCTTATACACTATAACATTAACAACATTGCTATATTTTGCACTACCTATAGCTATACAATACTACATTGCGTATACATTGCACTATCATATACTCTACCTACTACAGTTTATATGACACATTATTATATCAGGTACATTATTTAGCATGCTCTATAAATCTCAATTTAAAGTTGATGCCTTCAGGGGCAGAAACCTAACCACCTCCTTACAAAATAGCATGCTAGTCATGAAGTATTCCTCCTATGTACATGGCAACTACAGTATTTCACTGCCACTGTTGTCAACTTAACAACAAATGAACAAGATTAATATATAATATAAGAAGGGACAACAGGAATTATTCCAGTCATTTGTGTCTTATGGCAGTAATTTGCTTGATGGGAAGAGAACCAAAACCTATTAAACTAAAAAGACAAAATAAAACTCGCTCATAAAATATGACAGGTAATGTGAAAACCTGAGTTGGCCATGAACGCTCTAAATCTAGATTAGCTCAATATTTCCATTCATTTTCTGTTTTAAAATGAAAAAGTAAAGCGACATGTTCCAACTCATTAAACCACTCTGATAGGAAAAGTGAACGTTAGAAAATCATTTTGACAGGCAGCACTTCTGCAGCAATGAGCAAATAAGCCAATAACAAGGGACATAGCTAACAAAAGCATTTTATCCACAGGCCAGTCCGACTTTACTGACCATATGACCATCTGTATTTTGGCATACGACAGATGGCAGAGTATCCTCTTTATACAAATAATGACTTATCTGGGGTGCAATTAACTGGCACTGTAGGTAAAAACAACCCTTCAGTCCAAGATCAAAATTGGACTATGTATCAAGAGAAGATGCTTTAGCTTCTTATTGTAGGATTGGGGATAGGTGAGTATAAATTTATGTTTTCCTTTACCATTTTTATTTGTTGAGAGACGTAAGTGAGAGAGGCAAAGTTGGGGTAGTTATGACTCTTTTTGGACTAGGAATGTAAGAAGATGGACAAAGTACCATGTTACCCCGTTGAACATACGAATACTGTTGTGATGAATAATGTGCATTGTGACATGTTATTAATGACAGATGCTCAACAGCATGGGAAGTTAGAATTAATATTTGGGGCTAACCCAGACTGGGAGAGGCTAATGTAAAGGAAACAGGAGATCAGACAGGTCCCAGTATGCAGTAAGACTAGTGAGCAGGGCCACATACTGTTGGTGTCTCTGGTGTGAGAGGAAACCAGTATAATGGATAGTGTGATCAAAAAAGCAAAGTCAGAAAAATGACCGAAACACACAGAGTATTCGACTGAGTACAGGTCAGGAGATAGGACACCTAGTCATACAGCCACGAGTTTGTAATTCAAAATGGTAATGCGCCAGGACGGAATCAAATGTGAGATGAAGAGATTGTCCCAGGCGAGAATTCTAAGTAGAGAAGCTAAGTCTGGCCATATTGGCAAACTAAATCTTTTATAATGAAAGACAACGCTGAACTAAGGGTTGACAATAGGACTCTCACTGAGCTGGGCTCTGTAGAAGTAACTGAGATTTATAAAGCAGTGATAAATACACTTGAAGAAGTAAGGAGATTGTGTATGAAAATTATTTGTGTTGTAAAGAAATAATTTGTGAAGCTATGCACCTGCTATCTACTGGACATAATCGTTACCAAGTTATCATTCTTTAATGAGTTTATTTTTAAGTGGTAGTCTCTCTCATTGAACTGTCCAACATCTAATACTGGCTAGTTGAAGTCACCAGCATCATGCAGCCTGCATAAGTTAGCGCCCCCATAGCACAAATCCTCATACGCTGCCAAGGACCTCCAGCATCATGTAACCTGTCAGGGCCTCAGAGATGAGTACCTTGCCTGTACCATGTTACAATGGGAGTGTGAAAGACTGTAGGAGTGGTGTATGAAGCACTAGGGTATAGGCAAAGATTAGCAAGTGGTTTAATTTAACAGACCTTTATTTTTCATCCATAAGGCCATAACACGTTTCAACAGATAAACCGTCTTCATCAGGTAAACACGGTTTTATCCATTCAAAAATGTTGTGGCCTTAAGGAGGAAAAATAAAGGTCTGCTAAAGTACCGTATATACTCGTGTATAAGCCGACCGGTGTATAAGCCGACCCCCCTACTTTTGCCCCCAAAATCTGGAAAAACCTATTGACTCGTGTATAAGCCGAGGGTGGACCCTAGCACAGGTATACAGCCCCCAGCAGTGTGGTATACAGGCCCCCCCAGTGGTATACAGGCCTCCCCAGTGGTAGTATACAGCAGCCCCAGTGGTAGTATACAGCAGCCCCAGTGGTAGTATATAGCAGCCCCAGTGGTAGTATACAGCAGCCCCAGTGGTAGTATACAGCAGCCCCAGTGGTAGTATATAGCAGCCCCAGTGGTAGTATACAGCAGCCCCAGTGGTAGTATATAGCAGCCCCAGTGGTAGTATATAGCAGCCCCAGTGGTAGTATACAGCAGCCCCAGTGGTAGTATACAGCAGCCCCAGTGGTAGTATATAGCAGCTCCAGTGGTAGTATACAGCAGCCCCAGTGGTAGTATACAGCAGCCCCAGTGGTAGTATACAGCAGCCCCAGTGGTAGTATATAGCAGCCCCAGTGGTAGTATACAGCAGCCCTAGTGGTATACAGCAGGCCCCAGGGGTACATATAGCAGCCCCAGTGGTAGTATACAGCAGCCCCAGTGGTAGTATACAGCAGCCCCAGTGGTAGTATACAGCAGCCCCAGTGGTAGTATACAGCAGCCCCAGTGGTAGTATACAGCAGCCCTAGTGGTATACAGCAGGCCCCCAGGGGTACATATAGCAGCCCCAGTGGTAGTATATAGCAGCCCCAGTGGTAGTATACAGCAGCCCCAGTGGTAGTATACAGCAGCCCCAGTGGTAGTATATAGCAGCCCCAGCAGCCCCAGTAATAGTATACAGCAGCCCTAGTGGTATACAGCAGGCCCCCAGGGGTACATATAGCAGCCCCTGGGGGTCCCCAGCAGCCCCCAGGTGGTCCCCAGCAGCCCCCTAATGCTGGCACTCGCCCCCCCTTGCAAGGGCCCCCCCCCCGGTTCTCTTACCATCCCGATCTTCTGATCAGCGCTGCTCCTCGGCGCTCTGTCCTCACGGCTCCCGTCCTGCTACATCCGGGATCCCTGGCCGTCGCGCGATGACGTCATATGCCTGCGACGGCCGGAGATCCCGGATGTAGCAGGACGGACGGACGGAGCAGCGAGGAGCACCGAGGAGCAGCGCTGATCAGAAGTCCGGAATGGTAATATAACCATCGGGGGGGGCCCTTACAAGGGGGGGCGAGTGCCAGCATTTGGGGGCTATATGCATTGCTTCCCCCTGCCGCTGATTGACAGGGGGAAGCAGTGCATATTTAATGAGCGGCCCCACGTGACGGGGCCGCTCATACAGCAGCCCCCCCCGCCTCCTGCAGCCTCCACAGCCCCGGGACACAGCCCCCACCGTATATGACCCGTGTATAAGCCGAGGGGGAGACTTTTCAGCCCAAATTTTGGGCTGAAAAACTCGGCTTATACACGAGTATATACGGTAATCTGTTCGATAATCTTTGCCTATAGCGCTCCATAGACCGCTTCTTCAGTCTATCACAATTTGTTCCCCCTGCGAAGGACCAGCGGCAGGAGCAGCTCTGGGAGACAAAGGAATAAGCTGAGAGGACCTTTCATTGCCCAGCAACTGAGCGAATGCTTGAGGACATGTGGTGACGCACTTCTGGTCCAGTCCCAGTCACGTGATCCCATCTGGAATGAGCGGTGGAACCAGCAATGCTGAAGCAGGAGCTCAGCAATATCGTTCAAACAGCAGACCTGCTCTCCCCCACCAACGCATAAACTGGGGTTGTGCAGAGGTGCACAACCTCAGTATGTGAGTGGACCCAGTCTCCTGTGTTTATTAAATGTCATTAGGTTTTCACACATTGCGTCCCTCTTTTTCTCTTATTGCATGTTACAAGGGGAGAGCATATCCAGGGGTGAACCTAGCCACTCTGCTGCTTGAGGCTAAATTCAAAATGGCGCCCCCCAAACACAAGGATGTCAGTGCCATCACACGTACATACAAGAACCAAAAAGAAGAATCCAGAATAAGGATCATTAATGGCAATGGCAGGCTTGGCACAAGCATAGAGACACACAATGATAGCTGGCAGAGCGGTGGTCCTGTAGGCAGACACAGTCCTGCATCCTTATAGCAGACACACAGGAGGCAGCACTGATTGCCAACCTGTTATCTCTGGCACAAGCCTACAAAACTCTTGGCAGCTCCAATATGACGGCTGGCTATTATTGACTAGTCAGATATGTCCACCATGCCACA
Source organism: Allobates femoralis (assembly GCA_033576535.1). Classification (NCBI taxonomy): domain Eukaryota; kingdom Metazoa; phylum Chordata; class Amphibia; order Anura; family Aromobatidae; genus Allobates; species Allobates femoralis. The sequence continues at coordinate 116,557,617 of JARQOC010000001.1, forward strand.
CTGTCCACATGCAATGACCTGTAGTCTGAGCATCAACAAGCCACCACTGTACTAAGCTGGTAAAATGCTGTGTCTTCCCAACAGACTATGCCTCCTTCTCCTGAAATGCTTAGCCAATCACAAGCGCTGCACACGGGGGTGTCTGTGGCTAATAGCAGGGCCTTCCAACTGTGTTAAGCAAGGGAAGTGGGAGTAGGAAGGGGGACGAAAGCCACCAACTAACCACCACTCAGGAGAAACATTGCTGGATACCTGTATGTATCAAGGGGCAGCATTGGACCTGGTGTGTAAGTTATGGCAAATTAGTCCTGCAGCAGAGGGACAATGCATTCTGCACCAGGGGTGTGCATAGAGATCATGGGGTCCCAGAGCAGGAGGGCTAATTAGGCCCCCCTCAAAAAAAATTACATGGCTGGGTAACATAAGAACATATCTAACAACTTTGCAGCCAGTACAAAGTATTTTTTCTCCTATTGATTCCCCTTTCATTGCCCTCACATAGTAAGATGCCGCAAAAGTGCCCCCCAAACACTGTATGATCCTCCACATTACCTTCCACATGCAGTATGATGACCCTACTGTACCCCCTTCAACTAACCCGACAGAGTATGATCCCCAACTGTGATCCCACACAGCCCTCAAAGTATTGTAATGGACCTATATATTGTATAATGACCCCTACAACCCTTCACACAGTATAATGGCCCCAACACAGCCCTCAAATAGCCCTCCATAAGTATAAAGACTCCCACATAGACCTCCCATATCATACAATGCACCCTTCCATAGGGCTCAATATCATATAATTCACCCCTTCATAGGGCTCCAAATCATAAAATGCACCTCTCCATAGGGCTCCATCTCATATAATGCACTCCTCCATAGGGCTCCATCTCATATAATGCACCCCTCCATAGGGCTCCCATATCATACAATGCACCCATCCATAGGGCTCCCATATCATATAATGCACCCCTCCATAGGGCTCTCATATCATACAATGCACCCATCCATAGGGCTACATATTATACAATGCATCCCTCCATAGGGCTACATATCATATAATGCAGCCCTCTATAGGGCTCCCATATCATATAATGCACCCCTCCATAGGGCTCCGTATCATATAATGCACCCCTCCATAGGGCTCCCATATCATATAATGCACCCCTCCATAGGGCTCCATCTCATATATTGCACTCCTCCATAGGGCTCAATTTCATGCAATGCACCCATCAATAGGGCTCCATATAATACAATGCACCCCTCCATAAGGCTCCATCTCATATAATACACCCCTCCATAGGGCTCTCATATCATACAATGCACCCATCCATAGGGCTACATATCATACAATGCATCCCTCCATAGGGCTACATATCATATAATGCAGCCCTCCATAGGGCTCCCATATCATATAATGCACCCCTCCTAGGGCTCCCATATCATATAATGCACCCCTCCATAGGGCTCCCATATCAACTAATACACCAATCCACAGGGCTCCATATCATCTAATGCAATCCCCACATTATCTCCCATCAACTCACTAACTTAAAAAAAATAATGTAAATACTCACCTCTCTCCTCGCAGTTCCAGTATCCCCAGCTTGTGTATGCCGCTCTGCACGTCTTGGCACAACTGGGCGCTCAGTGATGACATCATAGCTCCCTGCCATGCTGATCTGCAGAGTGGCAGACAGTGGTGGCCAGAATTAACACTATATGAGCGGGAGCGGTGTTCGTGGGAAGCCCGCGATACCAGCGGGTGCCCTCTGCCGATGCCTCCCTCTGCTTACCACCTCCAGAGGCAAACTACTCAGGTGGCCTCATGATATGTGCACCCCTGAGTATATCTTTGAATGGGTACTTCAGGTTTGCAAAGGGCACAACGTGGGCATACCTTATGTGGAGTGCATCATGCAAAATGCGTCATTATTAATGAATTTGGGCATAAATGAAACATGAATGGCAGACAGGTGGTGTTACTAGGGGCACAATGATGTGGGGGCAAAAGAAAAACATTATCACTATGTGGAGGTGATAAGACATTATCATTGATTAGAACACTACAAATAAGCCTTTTACTATGTATAACCTTAATCCCTTGACTTCATAGCCAATTTATATTTTGTACATTATATTAATTTCCATCCACATAGGTATAAGTATGAAAGCTTGTTTTTTTTTTCCCCGGAAAGAGTCAAACTTTTGATCGAAACATTAAATTTCACCATCTAATGTACTGAAATAAAAAAAAAGAATTCAAGTAGGATGAAATGGTGAAAAAATGTAGCTCTGACATTTTTTTGGGGGGTATGTTAATATAGCATTCATTTTATGGTAAAACATACATAGCAGTATGATTTTTCAAGTTACTATGATTATTGTGATATCAAACTTGCACAGTTTTCATTTTTATTTAAGTGATGATAACAAATTAATGTTTTTAAAAATAGATTGGTTTGGAATTCCGTATTTCAACACCCATAATGTTTTTATTTTATTTTTCAATCAGTTGAGCTAGGTGAGGTCTTGCTTTTTCACAAGTCAAGCTGTTGCCTTTGTTTTTCCAATTTTGGGTACATTGATTGCTTATACCATATAATGCAATACATGAGTAATTTAATATATGGTGAAAATTGCAGTCTCCTAGGATCTCAGCCTTGCTTAGCTCACTGGTGTACCAAGATGACAGTGATGGTGGTGGAGGTGACAGAAGACAGTAAATGCAAACACTGGCAACCACTTAAATGTTATTATCAAAGATTAGCCAACATGTATATAGTTAATAGCAGTGATCAGGCCTCATCTCAGCAAAATTATATAATGTCCATAAACTGCACTTTGGCACAATTATTAAGCAACTAGCTGTAGAGCCCAGAATTGCCTGGGCATAGGAACTAACTGTTCTCATTTCTGTAAGCCTTCCTTCTCTCTGCTGAAATGTGACATACACACATACATACACACACACACATATACACTCAGCTTTATATATTAGTTATGGAAAGATATGAGACTGCATTATGCTATATGGAGGGCTATGAGGCTGCATTACACCATATGGAGGCCTATGAGGCTGAATTTTACTATATGGAGTGCCATGAGGCTGCATTGTACTATATTGAGGTCTATGAGGCTGCATTATGCTATATAGAGGGCTATGAGGCTGCATTATACTATCTGGAGGGCTAATAGGCTGCATTATGCTATATGGAGGGCTATGAGGCTGCATTTTATTATATGGAGGACTCTAATTATGCATTATACTATATAGATAGTCACAACCTCTAAAGGAAGCAGGGCTATGTGGAGGTGGTGGGGCTATGTGGAGATGCAGGTTGTGAAGTGGGTAGACCATACTTTATATATTAGTTATGCAAAGATATGAGGCTGCATTATGCTATATGGAGGGCGATGAGGCTGCATTCTGGTATATGGAGTGCTATGAGGCTGCATTCTGGTATATGGAGTGCTATGAGGCTGCATTATGCTATATGGAGGGCTATGAGGCAGATTTTTACTATATAGAGTGTGTGAGACAGTGCGGGGGATCATATGCGAGGGGCGCTATGTCTCCCCCAGAATGCGCACTGTCACGTATTGAGCCCGGTATAGGGTATGAGAGAAAGGGACGGTCCGCTCCCTCCGCTCCGGGTCTTGCAAGGTCCCGGAAGTAGACACGGAGTTAAAAGCCTGGTCAGGAGGCAGGGCGGGGTTCCCTGTACAGAGATTTGTGCCTTAGCTGCAGCAGCAGCAGAGAGATAGACAGGAGAGGTCTAGAGTTCCAAGAGGCCGTGTGCTAGTCTAACACGGCCTAGCCCAGGAGGGCTGGGGAACTCGGGGTGACCTAGAACGGAGGCCTTTGGCCTGAAGGACCCGGGTACGTTATATGAACTGTGTCTTGTGTACCCGGCTGCGACCCGGATTCCGGCAGACTGTGCCACCGCTGTGTGTATCAGCAATAAACACCGGGTCCTGTTTGAACCACTACCGGGCTCCACGTGTTTCCTGACTTGCCATCCAGGCGCTGCCCCACATATGGTGGAGAATGTGGGCAGGCGGGCCGGCCCGGTGAAAGTGACTGTTTCATGAGGCCAATGAGTGGCGGCTAAGTGAGAGGAGCAGCAGTCAGAATAGCCGCCAGTCTTGCAGGGTGCCCGGCACTGTATGTCCATACTTAAGCCGGCCACGCTACAGTTCAGGCCTGCCGCTGATATGGAGGAAATCCTAAGGCAGCTGGTACTTACCCAGCAGCGGCAGCAAGAGCAGCAGGAGCAACAGCAGAAGACAAATGAACTGGTCCTGCAGCACATCGTGGCCCTACGAGACCCGCCAGCAGTGCCTTCCCCGGAACGGCGTGAGGCCCGGGACCGGGTCCGGTCGGCCCTGCGGAAGCTGAGTCCGGAGGACGACGTAGAAGCCTTCCTCACCGTCTATGAGCGCACTGCAGAGCGAGAAGGCCTCCCGCCAGCTCAGTGGGCTGAAGTCGTCGCACCATTCTTGATCGGCGACGCCCAGAAGGCCTACACCGAGCTCAGTTGGGAGGATGCACAGGACTACGCCAAACTCAAAGGTGAGATCCTTGCGAGACTGGGGGTCAATACTTATGTTCGAGCTCAACGGGTGTCTTCCTGGTCCTATGTGGAGTCCAAGCCGGCTCGCTCCCAGGCATATGACTTATTGCAGTCGGTGAAACGGTGGCTCCAGCCTGAGAGCTTAACTCCGGGACAGATGGTGGAAAGGGTGGTGGTCGACCGGCTGGTTCGGACTCTGCCGGTTGCGATACAGCGTTGGGTGGGGCAAGGGGACCTGGTACCTTGGACCAGGTGGTTAGCTTGATAGAGCGATATACAGCCACCCAGGAGTTCATACGGGACTCTGCCCCACTGCGGCAGTTACGCCGGCCTCCGGAGCCGGGTAGAGGTATTCGTTCATTTACAGGGGACTCTCCTAAAAACGTACCCGCCGAGAGGATACCCCAGAATGGGGCTGGCAGGAAACCAGGCTCCCCGAGAAGGAGCTTCCGACCCGGCGCTGCCACCGCTACGTGGTGCTGGTGGTGCAAAGGGCCGGGACATGTGGCTACCTACTGCCCACTAACAGTGGAACCCATGGACTGCGGGTTCACACGCCGGCTCTCGATGTATGCCAGCCCCGGGTTCGCCGCAGATGTAGTGGTTCCCCTAACGGCACCACATCTGTGTCCGGTGCTCGTTAATGGACACAGAGCAGAAGCTCTCTTGGACTCTGGCAATTTGGTGACGCTGGTTCGTGCGTCCTTAATCCCCGGGTTGCAACTCACTGGGGGATTGGTCGGGATCCGGTGTATTCACGGGGACCTACGCGAGTATCCGACCACGGAAGTGACTCTATCCACTCCCTGTGGAGAGGTGACTCACGTGGTCGGAGTGGTAAAGTCTCTACCCTACGGGACGGTGCTGGGAAGAGACTTACCGTTGTTTTGGTCCTTATGGGGAAGGAGGAGTAGCCCTGATCTGAGGCCAGGGAATCCGGGTGCTGAGCCCGACGACCCTGAGACCGGGACACCTGCCGTAGGGGTCGCCAACATAGGGCTAGAGTGTCACCCCGATAGGTTCCCGCTAGACGTATTGGCAGGGGAGGTTGAGGAGACCCCACCGCTTCCAGAGTTGGAAGTATCCCGGGGAGCGTTTGGGACAGCCCAGTTACAGGATCCCACACTGACCCGGGCCCGAGAAAGGGTAACTGAAATAAACGGGGTAGCTCAGCATCCGGGGGCAGAGAACGTATTTCCACGCATGGTGCTTAACCAAGAGTTACTCTATAGGGTGGACAAAATCCGGGATGAGGTTGTGGACCAACTGGTAGTACCGCAGCCACACCGCCGGGCGGTCCTAGAGATGGCCCACTCCCACCTGCTAGGGGGCCACCTTGGGGCTAAAAAAAACGCAAGAACGCATCTTGCGGAAGTTCTTTTGGCCGGGCGTGTATGCGGATGTCCAGAGGTACTGTGACTCCTGCCCGGAATGTCAGCTGACCACACCCATTGCCACCTTCCGTAGTCCATTGGTACCTCTACCAGTTATAGAGGAACCTTTTGAACGGATCGCAATGGATTTGGTGGGGCCTATAGTGAAATCAGCACGAGGCCACCAACACATACTCGTGGTTGTCGACTACGCCACCCGGTACCCGGAGGCGATCCCGTTACGCCACCCCACGGCGAAAACGATCGCCCGGGAGCTGTTGGCCATGTTCTGTCGCCTAGGACTACCTAAGGAAATCCTCACAGATCAGGGGACTCCTTTTATGTCCAAAGTGACCCGGGAACTGTGTAAATTGCTCAACATCAAACAGCTGCACACCTCGGTGTACCATCCCCAGACCGACGGGTTAGTCGAGCGGTTCAACAAAACCCTGAAGTCCATGCTAAAAAAGGTGGTGGCCAAGGATGGAAAGGATTGGGATATGCTATTACCCTATCTAATGTTCGCCATCCGGGAGGTACCACAGTCGTCTACAGGGTTTTCCCCCTTTGAACTGTTGTACGGCCGACATCCTAGAGGGCTCTTGGATGTCGCCAAAGAGACGTGGGAACAGGAACCCACTCCCTATAGGAGCGTCATAGACCACGTGGTGAAAATGCAGGACCGGATCACGGCGGTCCGGCCTATTGTGAAAGAGCACCTGATGGATGCTCAAGGAGCTCAAAGCAGCACGTATAATACACGGGCCACCGTTAGGACCTTTGAGGTGGGGGACCGGGTATTGGTCTTAGTGCCCACTACAGAAAGCAAGTTATTGGCCAAATGGCAAGGGCCATATGAAATCCGGGAAAAAGTAGGGGAGGTGAATTACAAGGTATACCAGCCCGGGAAAAGGAAACCCGTGCAGCTATACCACGTTAACCTGCTTAAGGCGTGGAAAGACCGGGAGTGCCTGATCATGGAGGCATCCGATGCACCCGGGGACTAGGGATGAGCGAGTCTACTCTCTAGGACTCGTTACTCGGCGATTCTTAAGGGACTCGCTGGACTCGGTAATCGGCGAGTCTTTTAGCGAATACTCGCTCAGTAACGAGTCCAATGCAAGTCAATGTTTTGTCAGAGTTTATTTTATCTCACTCGCTAGACTCGCTAGACTCGCTCTATCACATCGCTATATAGCTTGAATCTCCCCAAACAGCAGCGAGTCTGAGCGAGTCTACGAGTCCGAATCCTAGCGAGTCTGCGATTCCGAGTCCTGTATTCTCTATTCGGGACTCGCGAATCCAGAATCTTTTATGTTACTAGTCAGCATTGCGTGTTAGGTCAGAAAACTTGTGAAGACAGCCAATCATAGTCAGTAATGCCATAGCAGCTTTGGTTGTGTCAGGACTATGATTGGCTGCTGTCCATCGTGATGCCTATGTCATCTATGACAGGCAAGGCAGTATATAAGGCTTGCCCCCGCCATTTTGGGCACATTCCTGAGAAGAGCTGACCTAGTGCAGGGAGACTTGGAGCAGATCTAGGGACAGTTAGGCAGTGTAGGAGTCACATATAACCCAAAAGTTCTTTTCAGAACTAACAGGACGGAGTGTAGGAGTCAAGATTCCTCACACATAACCCAAAAGTTCTTTTCAGAACTACCAGGACGGAGGATTGCTGTACAGGACTGTAAGGAAGGGGAGATAGGAGCAGCCTTACAGTGAATCCAGCACCATCCTCAGAGCTTAGTTCACCCAGCTTTCCGCAGAGCTGTAATCCTAAGCTTTTTCTTATTTTTGGCACTAGTCTACCAGATAATTTTGGTGCCATTTTTCCACAAAAAATTTCCTGTGCCAGTGCGTTGCTGTACGGTGTCCTGCCTGCAGCTCGCACGGTACTTGTAAACTTGCACGCAGCCAGCACCGCAGCCTAACAGTGTCTGGTTCTGCGTACTAAACAATTTTTCCCTGTGCCAGTGCGTTGCTGTACGGTGTCCTGCCTGCAGCTCGCACGGTACTTGTAACATTGCACGCAGCCAGCACCGCAGCCTAACAGTGCCTGGTTCTGCGTACTAAACAATTTTTCCCTGTGCCAGTGCGTTGCTGTACGGTGTCTTGCCTGCAGCTCGCACGGTACTTGTAAACTTGCACGCAGCCAGCACCGCAGCCTAACAGTGTCTGGTTCTGCGTACTAAACAACTTTTCCCTGTGCCAGTGCGTTGCTGTACGGTGTCCTGCCTGCAGCTCGCACGGTACTTGTAAACTTGCACGCAGCCAGCACCGCAGCCTAACAGTGCCTGGTTCTGCGTACTAAACAATTTTTCCCTGTGCCAGTGCGTTGCTGTACGGTGTCCTGCCTGCAGCTCGCACGGTACTTGAAAACTTGCACGCAGCCAGCACCGCAGCCTAACAGTGTCTGGTTCTGCGTACTAAACAATTTTTCCCTGTGCCAGTGCGTTGCTGTACGGTGTCCTGCCTGCAGCTCGCACGGTACTTGTAACATTGCACGCAGCCAGCACCGCAGCCTAACAGTGCCTGGTTCTGCGTACTAAACAATTTTTCCCTGTGCCAGTGCGTTGCTGTACGGTGTCCTGCCTGCAGCTCGCACGGTACTTGTAACATTGCACGCAGCCAGCACCGCAGCCTAACAGTGCCTGGTTCTGCGTACTAAACAATTTTTCCCTGTGCCAGTGCGTTGCTGTACGGTGTCCTGCCTGCAGCTCGCACGGTACTTGTAAACTTGCACGCAGCCAGCACCGCAGCCTAACAGTGTCTGGTTCTGCGTACTAAACAATTTTTCCCTGTGCCAGTGCGTTGCTGTACGGTGTCCTGCCTGCAGCTCGCACGGTACTTGTAACATTGCACGCAGCCAGCACCGCAGCCTAACAGTGCCTGGTTCTGCGTACTAAACAATTTTTCCCTGTGCCAGTGCGTTGCTGTACGGTGTCCTGCCTGCAGCTCGCACGGTACTTGTAACATTGCACGCAGCCAGCACCGCAGCCTAACAGTGCCTGGTTCTGCGTACTAAACAATTTTTCCCTGTGCCAGTGCGTTGCTGTACGGTGTCCTGCCTGCAGCTCGCACGGTACTTGAAAACTTGCACGCAGCCAGCACCGCAGCCTAACAGTGTCTGGTTCTGCGTACTAAACAATTTTTCCCTGTGCCAGTGCGTTGCTGTACGGTGTCCTGCCTGCAGCTCGCACGGTACTTGTAACATTGCACGCAGCCAGCACCGCAGCCTAACAGTGCCTGGTTCTGCGTACTAAACAATTTTTCCCTGTGCCAGTGCGTTGCTGTACGGTGTCCTGCCTGCAGCTCGCACGGTACTTGAAAACTTGCACGCAGCCAGCACCGCAGCCTAACAGTGTCTGGTTCTGCGTACTAAACAATTTTTCCCTGTGCCAGTGCGTTGCTGTACGGTGTCCTGCCTGCAGCTCGCACGGTACTTGTAACATTGCACGCAGCCAGCACCGCAGCCTAACAGTGCCTGGTTCTGCGTACTAAACAATTTTTCCCTGTGCCAGTGCGTTGCTGTACGGTGTCCTGCCTGCAGCTCGCACGGTACTTGTAACATTGCACGCAGCCAGCACCGCAGCCTAACAGTGCCTGGTTCTGCGTACTAAACAATTTTTTCCTGTGCCAGTGCGTTGCTGTACGGTGTCCTGCCTGCAGCTCGCACGGTACCTTCCATCTCTCTTAAAATATCTTAGCCTCTAGTGTGTACCTTTCTGGAAATAGTACCTGCTACTTGTTTTACAAGCCCCCAGAAAGCCACCAGAAATTATAAAATGTCACACAAAAAACCAAATCCCAAAAAAAGTCTTGCTAAGGGACAGGGACGAGGTACAGGCATTGGTAGTCGTGGCCAACTATCCACCAGTTCGGGCAGACAGACGAGGATTGATCGATCGTTCCTCCTGTCTAACTTTCCCCGTCAGGAAAGTAAACGAGTATTGAGGCCGGAAGACGAACAGCATCTAACGTCTTGGCTGGCAGACAAGACCTCAACACCAGGTTCTTGCAGCACTCAAGGTTCCTTGAGCACTGTGTCTAGTGTTGGTACATACCATGCTGGGTCATCTAATCCACAACCTCTTCACAGTTCCTCAGACCAACAGCAGCCCCATGAAAATGTTGACACACACATGGGTCACTCAGATGACTTATTTGGTACATATAATCCTTTACATGAATCCGGTTTGCCAGACTCCGTAGTAGATGAGATACTTGATGAAGAATTGTCCAATCATGGACAAGTTTTAGAGACACCCCGGCCACATGAACGTGTCTTTCAGCAAAGTCTTAGACCGTCTCAGGAGTTGGAGGATGATGATGATGAGACAGTGACACACTTGTCATCTGGGGAGCAAAATCTATCTTGTTATCGGGAAGATTTAGAAGAGGAAGGGGTTGATGATGAGACAACTGATCCCACGTGGAATGTTGCGATGCAGAGCCAGCAGAGCAGCACGGAGGAAGACAGTGTGTATGTCCCACCAACAAAGGCACCAAGGCCGACTCCTCCCACCAGAACTGAAAGAGTCACCACTGTTGCCCAAAATGTGTCCACTGTGGCTCAAAATTTGTCAACTGTTGGACAAAATGTCTCAAATGTGGGCCTCAGTAATCCCTCAGGGAGTACAGTCAAGCCTAGAGGTCGGTCAGCCACTGTGTGGAAATTTTTTAAAGATGGGCCTTCTCAAGAAAATGTGGTCATCTGTACCATCTGCCATGCAAGGCTAAGTAGAGGCCACGGGAAAGGAAACCAGAGCACCAGCAGTATGCGGAAGCACATGGCTGGTCAGCACCCTATTCAGTGGTCAAAAGTGCAGCATTCCACAACAGTGTCATCTGACCCAAAGACTGCGACGGCAACTCAGATACGTCCGTCACAATCAAGTGTTGCTGAAGCTGGTCCAGCTCATATGTACTCATCACAAGCAGCGGTTGCAGAGAGACTGAACACGAGTGCAGACAGTTCTCGGTCAGCAACATCCTTACAGTTATCAGTGACACAGCTGTACGAAAGGAAGCAGAAATACCACTCTTCCCACCCATTAGCCAAAAAAATAAATGCCCAGATAGCTAAGTTGTTAGCAGTCGAGATGTTGCCGTTTAGGCTTGTGGGTACAGACTCTTTCCGTGAGCTTTTGGCTGTGGCAGCACCACGCTACTCGGTTCCAAGCCGCCACTACTTTTCACGTTGTGCCGTCCCCGCGTTACATGAGCATGTCATTAACAACCTCAAGCGTGCCCTCACCAACGCTGTAACCGGGAAAGTACACCTTACTACGGACACGTGGACAAGCAGTTCAGGACAGGGCCGGTACATCTCGCTCACCGCGCATTGGATCAACGTTGTGGAGAGTGTGCCAAACGATGTTAGTGTAACATCAAACATCCTACCCACGCCACGGATAGCTGGCACAACCTCATTCAGGGTCTCTGCATCATCCTATATGTCCACTACCCCATCTTCCGCTTCCTCGACCAATCCTCAATTGCCCTCAACATCACGGCCAAGTTGGGAGGTTTGCTGCAGTGCTTCAGCAAGACGCCAACAGGCTCTGATGAAGCTGATCTGTTTAGGTCACACACCGCACACTGCAGTAGAGCTGTTGAAAGGTCTGAAGGAACAGACAGATGAGTGGCTATCCCCACTACAACTCCAGACTGGTCTCGTGGTGAGCGACAATGGTCGTAACCTAGTGGCTGCACTAAAGCTCGGAAACCTTGTGCACGTGCCTTGCATGGCTCACGTGCTGAATCTAGTAGTGCAGAAATTCCTGCGTACATACCCAGAGCTATGTGACCTACTGGAGAAGGTGCGTCGAGTTTGTGCACATTTTCGTCATTCGTCAACAGCGGTTGGAAAACTTTCATTGCTTCAAAAGCAATTGAATTTGCCCAACCACAGACTCATTTGTGACATGCCGACACGATGGAACTCTACATTCCATATGTTATCGAGGATCAATGAGCAGCAGAGGGCAATATCCGAGTATCAGTTGCAACATGCCCGTCAGACCGGCAGTCAGCCACGACATATTAGTACAATGGAGTGGGTGTGGATCGCTGACACATCTGAGGTTCTTGATAATTTTGACTACTGCACAAAACTGGTGAGCGGTGATCAGTCCATCATCAGTGTCACTATACCCATGCTGTGTCTGCTGAAAGAATCCCTCATTAATCAGAAAAATGAAGCATTGAGAGCCCAGCAGATGGCTATGGAGCCAGATTTAAACAGCGCAGTACCTAGCCAGCAAAGCCAGTATGACCAGGCAACTATGGCTCCTGAGGAGGAACAGGAGCAAGACGATGAAGAGGATTTATTTTTTGTTGGTGCCGATGTCAACCCAGATGGTACTCACAACCCCAGCTTTGTGTCTGTCCACCATGGGTGGCCTGGAGAGGAGGAGGCGGAGACAGACTTTGCGGATACAATGGGTATTGAACATCGTTCTGAGGACACTGAAGACATGACTCTATGCAGCTTAGGACACATGGCTGACTTCATGTTGACTTGTCTGCTAGAAGACCCACGAGTGATTAACATATTGCACAACGACCTCTACTGGTTGGCCACCTTTCTGGACCCACGTTATAAGATAAATTCTCCTCGCTGCTGTTTCAGTCACCACGTGGCTTGACAATTGACTATTTCAAGAGGGTTCTTGTGGATAATATGCTTCGAATATCACCGTCAGACAACACTCTGCCCATAGTTAGCAACTCTGTGCAACAGCAGCCTTTGGTCGGGGCACAATCATCCACGCTGTCCAGAAGAGATGCTGGAAAGATGTCCGCAAAGTGGGCTATGTTCAATAAGCCATCGAACCTGCAGCGCCATGTTGCTCCAGTAACCATCTCTCGGAGACAGAAACTTACCAACATGGTACAAGAATACTTAAGTGACAGTACCTGCTTCCTGACTGATGCCGCAGTCCCGTTTAATTACTGGGTCTCCAAGCTCCACACTTGGACAGAGCTCTCGTTGTATGCCTTGGAGGTGCTGGCATGCCCTGCAGCTAGTGTGACATCAGAGCGGGTTTTCAGTGCCGCTGGGGGTATCATAACTGATACCAGGACACGTCTTACTCCAGAGAATGCAGACAGGCTTACTCTAATTAAGTTTAATAGGAACTGGATTTCACAAGACTTCTCGAGCCCTGAAGACGACAGTACTCAGAGCTGAAGTGCCACGTTCAACATCAATATGATATAATTAATCATTGTATTATATTGTGTCTTTTTGGTACAAGCAGTATGTACAAGACCAGTAACGATTTGCGTAACCATGTTCCTGCAACCTGGTAATGAGGCTGCTTCATCTTAAACCAACACTACACCTTAACTTCGGTTTCATTAACCATCACAACACCTTTTCACAAGGAATCAACCTTTATTTTCTGTTAGCAAACATTTAAAAGCCCCTTGGGCTAATTTTTTGAGCCACCCTGGCTAACAAGCTGATCATGGCCCTTAGGCCTGCATTTTTAACCAAAATGCAAAACAGCCCCTTGGGCTAATTTTTTGAGCCACCCTGGCTAACAAGCTGATCATGGCCCTTAGGCCTGCATTTATAAGCAAAATGCAAAACAGCCCCTTGGGCTAATTTTTGGAAACACCCAGCCTAAGAGGCTTATCATGGCCCTTAGGCCTGCACTTATACCCAAATTGCCAAACAGCCCCTTGGGCTAATTTTTGGAGACACCATGGCTAACAAGCTGATCATGGCCCTTAGGCCTGCATTTATACCCAAAATGCAAAACAGCCCCTTGGGCTAATTTTTGGAAACACCCAGCCTAAGAGGCTTATCATGGCCCTTAGGCCTGCACTTATACCCAAATTGCCAAACAGCCCCTTGGGCTAATTTTTGGAGACACCATGGCTAACAAGCTGATCATGGCCCTTAGGCATGCATTTATACCCAAAATGCAAAACAGCCCCTTGGGCTAATTTTTGGAAACACCAGCCTAAGAGGCTTATCATGGCCCTTAGGCCTGCACTTATACCCAAATTGCCAAACAGCCCCTTGGGCTAATTTCTTGAGCCACCCTGGCTAACAAGCTGATCATGGCCCTTAGGCCTGCATTTATAACCAAAATGCAAAACAGCCCCTTGGGCTAATTTTTGGAGACACCCAGCCTAAGAGGCTTATCATGGCCCTTAGGCCTGCATTTACACTCAAAATGCCAAACAGCCCCTTGGGCTAATTTTTGGAAACACCCAGCCTAAGAGGCTTATCATGGCCCTTAGGCCTGCACTTATACCCAAATTGCCAAACAGCCCCTTGGGCTAATTTTTTGAGCCACCCTGGCTAACAAGCTGATCATGGCCCTTAGGCCTGCATTTATAACCAAAATGCAAAACAGCCCCTTCGGCTAATTTTTGGAGACACCCAGCCTAAGAGGCTTATCATGGCCCTTAGGCCTGCATTTACACTCAAAATGCCAAACAGCTCCTTGGGCTAATTTTTTGAGCCACACAGGCTAACAAGCTTATCATGGTTTGGGAGACACCCTGGCTAACAAGCTTTGTATGGCCCTTAGACCTACATTTATACCAAAAATGGTAAACAGCCCCTTGGGCTAATTTTTTGAGCCACACAGGCTAACAAGCTTATCATGGTTTGGGAGACACCCTGGCTAACAAGCTTTTTATGGCCCTTAGGCCTACATTTATACCAAAAATGGGAAACAGCCACTTGGGCTAATTTTTCCAGGCACCAATCCTATGCCTGCATCGTGGGCGTTGCTTGGACTATCATCCTGCTGGAGCCTGTTGAAGGGTCCCACTGTACGCTCCATACAAAACGCGTAGACGCGATGTGTAGCATGTAGACGTCCCAGCCTCTCACATGTGTGTTCATAGTCTTGTTGCCATAGCGAGGCATAAAGTAACCCCCCAAACACAGGCACTGTTTGTCAGCAACAGTTGTATGTGGAGTCATGATTTGACACTTAGTAACCAAGGTGACTTCATGCGCCATGCGGGCCGTAAAGTACTTGCTAATGATGCTCTCTCCCTGTCCCCCACGCCAACTGTCTCGGGGTAATCCTTGACTCCTCCCTCTCCTTCAAGCCCCACCTGTAGTCCCTAACCAAGTCCCTGTGACTCCAACTCAAAAATATTTAACCAATTCGGTCGTTCCTCAATCCTGACACTGCTGAAACACTCATAAATGCCCTCATCATCTCCCGCCTTGACTACTGCAACCTCCTTCGCATAGGTCTCCCTGCCAACTCTCTTGCAACTCTCCAATCTATACTAAACTCTGCTGCCCGGCTAATCCATCTGTCCTCACGCTACTCCCCTGCCTACCCCCTCTGCCAAGCCGTTCACTGGCCCCTCCGGCCCACAGAGAGCTCACTTTAAAACACTGACCATGACATTCAAAGCCTTACACAACCTATCCCCACCATACATCTCCGACATGATCTCCCGATACCATCCCTCACGCAACCTGCGTTCATCCCAAGAACTTGTCCTACAGTCCACGCTCATCTCCTCTTCCCACAACCGCATACAGGATTTCTCCCGGTCATCCGCCATGCTATGGAACTCCCTGCCCCACCTCATCAGTCAGTCGCCTACCCTCTGAACCTTAAAGATACTTATAAAGACTCACCTCTTCCGACAGGCCTACAACCTGCCATGAGACCCCGCTACACGCCCCACGACCGACACCTTCCCCACCCTATTGTATCCCCACCCACCCCTCGTAGAATGTGAGCCCACGCGTACAGGGTCCTCTACTATTGTACCTGTATGACCTTATTGTCTATGTTTATTGTACTTGTCCTTCTCTACCTTTTCCTCATGTAAAGCGCCATGGAACCTATGGCCGCTATATAAATAAATAATTATAATAATTATGATGACTTGAAGCCCAACCAAAAAAAAAACTCCACATTCATTCCTTGAAAAAAGACAGACACAAAGGTGGTTTTTAAAACTGTGTTTAAAAAAAAAATAGCAGAACTGTTTGGACATTCCCAAAAATAATACTTTTTACAATTTAGGTATTACCCAACAAATGGAGCCCTACAGGTCCTGGTAGGTGGGCTGTCCGTCCTGCAAAAGGTCAAGGGCCCCACGGATGGCCTGGCCGAACCCTTCAGGGTGGATCATCTGAACAGGTGTAGGGAACGGTGGTAGGTCCCTGTTAGCTGGCCACTGGCAGTGAGGCAAAGCCCTGTGGGGTGGGACTTGGCTGTCCCGTGTTGTGGGCCTGCCCAGCCTGTTACAGTTTATTTTCCACCCATCCACATATTGGAACACATCACCGGGGTCGTTTCCTGGCTGACAGGCTTCCAGCACTATCTGTAATGCTGACCTTGCCCGCAGTAGCCTGTCAAATGGAATATTATCCATGAATGGTATAATACTGCGGGCAAAGTCAGCATTACTCTGTTGCACACTTAATTGTGCAGACCCCGGGATGGTACCATAAGCTGGGCCTGCCGCTGGTGGCGTCGGTGGTGGTGCTGGCCCTGCCGCTGGTGGTGGCGGTGGTGTGTGCTGGCCCTGCCGCTGGTGGTGGCGGTGGTGGTGCTGGCCCTGCCGCTGGTGGGGGCGGTGGTGGTGCGGACCCTGCCGCTGGTGGCGGTGGTGGTGGTGGTGGCGGGGACGGCGGTGGTGGTGTTGATGGGCCTGCCGCTGGTGGCGGCGGTGGTGGTGCTGGCCCGGCCGCTGGTGGCGGCGGTGGTGGTGCTGGCCCTGGCCCTGCTGGCGGCGATGCTGGTGGTGGTGGTGGTGGCGGCGGCGACGGCGGTGGTGGTGGTGGCGCCGGCCGTGGTGGTGGTGGTGGGTGTTCTCCACGCCGCCTTCTGTTTGGTGGTGGAGGGTTCACAGCACGCCGCCCTCTGTAGTAAGCTTCTCTGTGGGTAAAGTAAAAAAAAATTTGGTGAATGCATTGCATTTGGAAACAAAAACATAGGTCAAACATTAAGTTGCACGCTTTTTAGACTCTGTGTATCTGTGTATTATTAATCAGATATTTGTTATTATTATAAAAGAATAACCAACTGTACATAACATAAAGGAATACGTGACTTTCTTTGCTAATTCCATACTAATACATAATTTTTCACCCCCTGATTAACACCCACCCCCCCCATCCCATCTAATCTAGACGATCAATAACACCAATGGTTCACATGAAAAAAAAAAGTCCCCCTGACTTCACTTTTTACTTGACATACTTAATTCACAAAACTTTTAGCTTATATCATCTATATAAAGCAGGGAAGGGGTTGAAAGGTATACAATATATATATATATATAATCTATTTATATAATCGGGAGTTTGAAATTCCGGCACTGTAGCCTAATCCCAAACTCCTTAGCGTCACTGCGAGCGGAGACGCGTATGCGCCTTCGCGAGCCGCAGACGCTTAACTCACACAGCCGCTATAGCGTTTTCTCGAGCGGCCTCGTGCCCTCCGCTCACAGCAAGACCTGCGCCCCTCACAGCGCCCAATCCGCCCCGGCATGCTGGCATTTGTACTTCCCCCGTCTGTGCACCCACAGGTCTTAGCAGATCACTGATGCTGACAGCGGGGGGGGACAACACAGACAATCAAATCAGGAGGAGGTCAGTGTCAGGAGGAGATGACAGACGCCCGCCGGGGCCTGTGACACTGCAGAGGTCACAGAGGGGCTGTGTGTGCGGACAACGGGGAGGCCGGGGGCTACGGACGTACCGGACACGTCCTCTGCTCCTGGAGATGTGCCGCGGTTCCGCGCTCGCAGCGTATCTGACGCTGGAGCAGCGCTCACCACGCCCACACCACGCCCTCTGCCAAACAACCCACACCTCTCACTAACCTCCTGCAGCTAACCACACCCCATGTTTACCTTTGCCATGATGTCATTTAGCTGCGGCCGCTATCTTTAATAAGGTCAGAAATTATGGCAGTAATCGGATCTCTGCTCCCTCTAGCACGCCCCAACACTGTAGCACCATCTATTAACCCTATTCTCATCACCTATATACTCTGCTACCCACAGAGCCGTCTTTATACTCTGCTACCTCAGACCCGCCTGTATACTCTGCTACCTCAGACCCGCCTGTATACTCTGCTACCCACAGACCCGCCTGTATACTCTGCTACCCACAGACCCGCCTGTATACTCTGCTACCTCAGACCCGCCTGTATACTCTGCTACCCACAGAGACGCCTGTATACTCTGCTACCTCAGACCTGCCTGTATACTCTGCTACCTCAGACCCGCCTGTATACTCTGCTACCCACAGACCCGCCTGTATACTCTGCTACCTCAGACCCGCCTGTATACTCTGCTACCCACAGACCCGCCTGTATACTCTGCTACCTCAGACCCGCCTGTATACTCTGCTACCCACAGAGACGCCTGTATACTCTGCTACCTCAGACCCGCCTGTATACTCTGCTACCTCAGACCCGCCTGTATACTCTGCTACCCACAGACCCGCCTGTATACTCTGCTACCCACAGACCCGCCTGTATACTCTGCTACCTCAGACCCGCCTGTATACTCTGCTACCCACAGAGACGCCTGTATACTCTGCTACCCACAGACCCGCCTGTATACTCTGCTACCCACAGACCCGCCTGTATACTCTGCTACCTCAGACCCGCCTGTATACTCTGCTACCCACAGAGACGCCTGTATACTCTGCTACCTCAGACCCGCCTGTATACTCTGCTACCTCAGACCCGCCTGTATACTCTGCTACCCACAGACCCGCCTGTATACTCTGCTACCTCAGACCCGCCTGTATACTCTGCTACCCACAGACCCGCCTGTATACTCTGCTACCTCAGACCCGCCTGTATACTCTGCTACCCACAGAGACGCCTGTATACTCTGCTACCTCAGACCCGCCTGTATACTCTGCTACCTCAGACCCGCCTGTATACTCTGCTACCCACAGACCCGCCTGTATACTCTGCTACCCACAGACCCGCCTGTATACTCTGCTACCCACAGACCCGCCTGTATACTCTGCTACCCACAGAGCCGTCTTTATACTCTGCTACCTCAGACCCGCCTGTATACTCTGCTACCCACAGACCCGCCTGTATACTCTGCTACCCACAGAGCCGTCTTTATACTCTGCTACCCACAGACCCGCCTGTATACTCTGCTACCCACAGACCCGCCTGTATACTCTGCTACCCACAGAGCCGTCTTTATACTCTGCTACCCACAGACCCGCCTGTATACTCTGCTACCCACAGAGCCACGTGTATACTCTGCTACCCACAGAGCCGAAATGGAACCTAATGTATATATTAATAAATAATACTAAATGTACACAACAGTGCTGCAGACACATACCTTGGCATACGGGCCACCGGGTGAAGGAAGGACAGCCGGTCATAAAAGTGGTAGTGGTTGAGCAATGGAGCGGCTCCCGGTTGTCTCTCTGAGTACTGCCGGTACTGCTTCTTATGCTGGTCCCGGCAGCTCCTCCACCGTTTTTTAAGATGGTCAACTGTGAAATGATTTGAAACCGGCTTTAGAGATGTGTAATATTTTAAACAACAAAAGTATGTGTACAAATCAACAATAACATTTTATTCATTTTGTGTGTGTAATGTGTATACAAGGCACAGTGACACGACAGTGTGGAACATCATCAACAGCATTACGGTCATTGAGCTCACGTGGCCACAATCACAAATGAGGCAGGACACATGTCAACGCATAGAGAATGTAATAGTGCGGGCACCAGACTCTGGTCATTAGTGGTATTTATATACACCCAACCCCTTGGCCGAAAGAGCCAGGAGGATCAGACATATAACTCATTGTACTGTTGTGACCCCATCCAAATATAGGCAACTATGCGGTGGAGCATGATAACACATTCAGGGTCCTGTATACCCTGCTATGGGGGCCCTGTATTCCCACTGCTGGGGGCCCTGTAAACCCACTGGGCCACTGTCTACCCACTGCTGGGGGCCCTGTATACCCACTGCTGGGGGGGCCTGTACACACACTGAGGGCCCTGTATACAGGGACTGACTGGCACCCTACAGTTTGGGTCGCAACCCTCCCTCACTGGCCCGACACAGGTGAGGACGGGGGGTGGGGGGGGGGGGGTGATGACTGGCGGCCGCCTCACAGTCACCGCAGCTCCCGCATTATCCTATGGCTCGCTCCCAGCCGCAGCCTCGCGCTCCTCACAGCCGCTCGCTAACAGTCGCAGCCGCACGCCACTCACAGACGCTCACTCCCGGACGCAGCCGCGTGCTGATGACATCATCGCACGGCCAGGAGCTTCCGTTTCCGCCTGCTGCTTCAGGGACATGCGGATTATTCATGCTCCTGCAGCCGCATGACCCGTGGCACCTGGGCCAGTCCGCCCCTGCCTGTATACCACAATATGGGGGCATGTATACCCAGCTGGGGGCCTGTATACTCTGCAGGGGGAGGTGTATACTCTGCTGGGGGGCTGTCTACCAGTGATAGCCGCTGTATAACAGGATGGCGGTGAATATGTTTTCATAGTTTTTCGGGGCAAAAATAGGGGGGTCGGCTTATACACGGGTCGGCTTATACACGAGTATATATACAGTAAATGCAATATATAACGTGTGAACTCATTTAACTTACTTAGATTGCTCTGTTCCTCATGGTCACTCCGATGGAACGCAGGGAACATCTCTTGGGCGATCTCTCTCCAGGCTGTATTAATTAGGGTCGTATCCCCATACTCAGGATCTGTAGGGAGCCATAGAAATGGACGAGCCTCCACAAGTGCAATAAGACGCAGTGTGTTCACCGTGCCACGTCCTGCTGCCATGATTGCACTGATGAATGGATCGCTCTGTGTGTGCGCCTGTCAGCGCGACTCGCTTCCTGTTTCCTTAAAGCATGGTGTGTGCTGGAGAATCCCTTCCCTCGCATCATCGGCTACAAGCCTCAAAATAAGAGAAAAACCAGCGAGTTTGGACTCGCACACTTTCAGAGACACATCAGCAAGTTGTAAATGTCATTATTCGCTATTACTCGGGTCCCTATTCATTAACATTGGACTCGCTGGACTCGCAACGAGTCCCGAGTCCTTGACTCGGACTCGTTGGGGTCTTGCGATTCCGAGTCTTTTCGGACTCGCTCATCCCTACCGGGGACCCTTCCCCTTCGGCCCCCAGGGATACCGAAGGCGTACGAATAAGTGACACCCTCACTAAGGCCCAAGGACGGGAAACTCACAAATTGGTACAGCAGAATCCCGATGTGTTTTCTGACCTGCCAGGGCGTACTTCGGTCATTCAACATGACATTGTCACTGAGCCACGGGTAAAAGTGCGGGTGAAACCGTACCGGGTACCCGAGGCCCGACGGCAAGCCATCGCGGCCGAAGTGAAACACATGCTTAAGTTAGGGGTGATAGAAGAATCCCGGAGCGAGTGGGCTAGTCCCATCGTGCTCATTCCAAAACCAGATGGATCGCTGCGGTTTTGCAACGATTTCCGGAAGCTGAATGAAGTATCTAAGTTTGATCTAAGTTTGATGTATATCCCATGCCCGGGTGGACGAGCTGATCGAAAGACTGGGGCAAGCCCAGTACTTCACGACGCTCGATCTGACAAAAGGCTACTGGCAAGTGCCACTGACAAAGTCGGCCAAGGAAAAAACCGCCTTTGTTACTCCGGAAGGCCTCTATCACTATGTCGTGTTGCCTTTTGGGTTGCATGGAGCCCCGGTCACATTCCAGCAGCTCATGGACATAGTGCGGAACGCCAAGGAACGGAACGCTCGGGTCACCCGGTGGTTCCTGTCCCTCCAAAACTTCAATTTTACGGTGGAGCATCGGGCTGGCAAGTTGCAGGGTAATGCTGATGCCCTGTCCCGGGCTCCCTGTATGATGGCTGGGGTTCAACCCCACAAGTTTGAACCGAGGGGGGGGTGTGTGAGACAGTGCAGGGGATCATATGCGAGGGGCGCTATGTCTCCCCCAGAATGCGCACTGTCACGTATTGAGCCCGGTATAGGGTATGAGAGAAAGGGACGGTCCGCTCCCTCCTCTCCGGGTCTTGCAAGGTCCCGGAAGTAGACACGGAGTTAAAAGCCTGGTCAGGAGGCAGGGCGGGGTTCCCTGTACAGAGATTTGTGCCTTAGCTGCAGCAGCAGCAGAGAGATAGACAGGAGAGGTCTAGAGTTCCAAGAGGCCGTGTGCTAGTCTAACACGGCCTAGCCCAGGAGGGCTGGGGAACTCGGGGTGACCTAGAACGGAGGCCTTTGGCCTGAAGGACCCGGGTACGTTATATGAACTGTGTCTTGTGTACCCGGCTGCGACCCGGATTCCGGCAGACTGTGCCACCGCTGTGTGTATCAGCAATAAACACCGGGTCCTGTTTGAACCACTACCGGGCTCCACGTGTTTCCTGACTTGCCATCCAGGCGCTGCCCCACAAGTGCTATGAGGCTGCATTGTACTATATGGAGTGCCATAAGGCTGCATTATACTATCTGGAGGGTTATGAGGCTGCATTATGCTATATGGAGGGCTATAAGTCTGCATTATACTATATAGATAATCACAACCCCAAAAGGAAGCAGGGCTATGTGGAGGTGGTGGAGCTATGTGGAGATGCAGGCCGTGAAGTGGGTAGACCGAGCATGGCTGTGGAGTGGGTCTGGCTATGTTGAGTAGCTGGGCTATGTGGAGTGGGCAGGATTATAATACATACACACTTATACATACACGCAGCTTTATATATTAAATTTACATTTTTGATGATTACTTATTATTATTGAATAACTAGAACACTATCGGTCAATCCATAAGTTAATAAATTGGAAGACTGAATATTAAAAAAAAGTGTGAAGTTTTAACTTTCTTAGGACAATATCTATGTGTGCAGAATTATTGGGCAACTATTATAATGTTCATAATTATAAATGTTAATTTTTTATCTCAATTGTTTATTTTCTTTTGCTAAAGTGAGAATAATAACCAAACAATTCAAAATGTACAACTTCAATTCTGACATTTAAATAAAATTTCAATGACCAATATAGCCACCTTAGTTCCTTAATCTGTTGACAATCAACTTTTTGAGCAGCTCCAACCACAGCCTCCTAGACATACAGTATTGGGAGATGTACTGTTTTCCTTCATTGTAAATTTCCTGTTCAGGGAGATTTTTTTCTCAGCTATATTTGGCATAAGGAAAACATTACAGCATACTGTGAGTGGACGTGGAAGGACAGGGCCACCCGAGCTTATGGCATCCGATGCAATATGCTAATGACTGCTGCAAGCGTGAACCAAGTGTCATACCACTGTGATATGATCCTGTATTTGGATCATAGGTGCAGAGAGGAGGGAGAGATTATCCCCAGCTCCTCCATTGCCGGCCTCTTCGAGTATCTTCCGATTACCAAGTACACTCGCAGCATGCTGCAATTGCTTTCTCAGTCTGATTCCGGCGGAGAAAAAAAATTAACTGGAAAATTCACTGGCCAGCACTGCTCCATTGATTACTATCGGCCCGAGTGTAATTTTATTTTTTTATTGGCTTACACTCGTCCGATTGTACTCTTTGTGTGTCCTAACCCTAAATCAAACAAGAATCACCTATTCAAGTCAATGGGTGTGAGAAAAAAATCAGATGCCACATAGACCATCCTAACAATATCCATTATTTACGGATAAATAGCCCTTGTGTAGTATAGGACAGTGTAAATAGTCCTGTAAATGTTTTCATATTTTAGATGAAAAGTTACATTATACCAAATTAATAAAAGGTTGTTTTTACCTGGCACTGTTCACATCTGAAGGATATGTAACATTTGTAAGGCTGGCTTCAGACTCGCGGACCCTCCGCAGCGTCCTACGGAGGGGATCCGCAAGCTGACCGCAGCCCCTATGTTTATTAGGAGAACACACGGTGCTGCGCAGGTCTGCTCATGACCGTGCGCTCCCATTCACTGCAATATGTGATTTGTACGCAGGCGGATGCCCGCGCACAATTCACACACTCTCGTCCGCACCAGGAACGCGACATGGTGCGGTCGAAAGTGTGTGATTTGTGCGCGGGCATCCGCCTGCGTACAAATCACATATTGCAGTGAATGGGAGTGCACGGTCATGCGCAGACCTGCGCAGCACCGTGCGTTCTCATTATAAACCTAGGAGCTGCGGTCAGCTTGCGGATCCCCTCCGTAGGACGCTGCAGAGGGTCCGCAAGTCTGAAGCCAGCCTAAATCCAGCAAAAAGGATGTAACACAGGAAGAGGAGGGGAGTTCAGGATAATATCCAGCAACAAGCACTTTGCGTCACTCGGCTTCTTTTAATAAAATCTTCTTTATTTAAACATCTTTAATAACTGTTGTACTATACATGCCACAGCTTGGCATCTGCACAAAACCGTGCCTGTCTAACCTAATGATGAGAAGGAAACTGGAATCTAGGAGTTAGTAAAAACTGCGAACAATAGACGCTAAATAAAAAAACTAAGTTATTAAAGTGAACGAAGGAAAAGTAATTGGAATAAGTTAAAGAAATAAATCCCAAGTCACGGGTTAATAATGTGTTCTGTGACGCGTGAGTGACACACTTGAGTAATAATTTTTACTTTGGGAGTTGTTTTCAATGTACAGTATTAATTATCTAATAATAAATCCACTATACATAAAATATAAAAATAATAAATAGGGTCTTCTCTTGGATAATTGACCCAGAGACGTATTGTGTCCGGGCATATCCTTGGATGACCACCTCAAGTACCGATCTTGTTCTGCTCATTTGTGTCCTGTGTTGTGCTTGGGGGGTGGGTTCTTCTGGTGGGTAATCACGATTCACCTTATATCGCTTATTCACAAAGGAGTTTTGATTGTAACAATAAGTATATCGATAAAGAAGTATATCCTGTTGTTTGTATCTAATAGCAAATCCGATCACTTACCCATCTGTAATAAATGAAAAGCCCCTGCAGATAGTAAACTGAATTCAGCTCCCATTTCTGAGCCATGTGTTTGTAGATTACAAAACGTGAGAGATATGTATGGAAATCCTTCCCGGCACACTCCTTTATTATGAATGATTGCATAATTATGTGCAAGCTATCCTATACAAAACTGTAAAAACTGCCCGAGATTCTCCTCTCTGCACTAATTCGTGTTTTCATGTGTACAGTATATTACAGTACACACTGACAACCTTCATCCCATGAATATTTCTTCTAATTGATTCCCTTGTTCTGTGAGCTGTAGTCATATTATACATGAGTTTGCAACATGAGATGGAAAAGTCGCTCCCTACCTGTTCTTGTGGAACATAACACCAGGTAGGAAGCCTCTGAAGTAACACTACCTGCTGAGATCTGCCTTCCATTCGGCAGAGAGAAGAAGGTATTGCTTTTAACCTAGCTTTCTTTGATGAGGTTGCTTCCATGGCTTCTCAAGGTAAGTCAATAAACAATGGTTCTTGATTTTAAAAAGGCATTGATTATGCAGCCTCACAATATATCATGGTAGTATAACGTAACAGTAGCATCAGACCAGCAAAACAGAGAAGATGTTTATTTATGATCGCCTCTCATTTTGTTCATTTCATATTTATAGGTTTACTTTCCTTATTTTCTTGCAGATGATACGTACACCTTCACGAACACATAGATTTTATTTACATTTGAAAAAAAAAAAGATACATCCTTGCACCATAGTATTGTGGTAACAGATACTTGAGAAGCTCAGGTTTTTAAATACACTATTGCAAATGTACTATGGGTGCTATACATAGAATTTCTGAAGTTCTACTAAACAGGACTCGGATATAGGACTCTAGAGCCAACTAGATCCAACCCAGTATGGACACTGGATACTGGAAAGGACATATAGTCATGGCCAAAAGTGTTGGCATCCTTGAAATTGTTCCAGAAACTGATTAAAATTACACATGTTTTGTAATACACATGTTTATTTCCTTTGTGTATATTGCAACAATACAAAAAAAAAACAGAGAAAAAAGGCAAATTAAACAATTTCACTCAAAAGCCCCAAAATGGGTAAACAATTTGGTTTCAAGGATGGATCTTTGATAAAACTCACATATGGCGAGTAAAAAGTGTGAGCAATATGAACATGCATTCCTGAATGCTGTATACAAGGCCTTCCTGGTGGTGGGTGCAACTAAATGCAAAAAACAGGGTGTCAGGTTCACGTTAACACTATTTTTTTTAATGGACCCTATGGACAAAAACCGTTCTAAGAAAATGTAAGTGTTGCCCATCATGATTAAATGTGTAATTGAAATGTTTTGAGAAAATAGTTTTCATACATGTAATATTGCTTATAAGAAAAAGCATTACTCTAGGCCAAACACTGCCAGACAACTCAATGTTGTTTCTTATACAGAAGCCTGCCCTTTATTTACCAATTCTCTTTACTTGTTCATGTCACAATTGTTATCTTGCCAACACTGCTGTTAATTTTTCTGCTTATACCCTTTATTACCACTTTAGTGCAATGCACATTGTCTATTTTGGGCTGTTGTGTGGCCTATATTTTGTTATTTAAGCATTGTACCTCACACTGGCATATTGCAGCTAATGGATGCCATTGCGTGAGATTGTGTAATCAACCAGGGGAATGAGTGTGGCAAAGAATACATTCATTTATTTATTTATTTAAATATTTCCACATTAGAGTAAGTGATATAAAGTGGTTACTGTTATTTAATCTACAGAATTAAGCATACCCGTCATTTCAGGGGACTTTTCAGAATAAGCCTTCACATGATCCACATGAGAAATAACACCATTGCATTTACTGCATTCTTTATTTTTCACCATTTTTTTCACCTGTGGATTATAGCTCAATTTATCATTTGTTCTGAGCTAGTGGGTTGTGCCTAACTGCAGTGATGCCTAAATACAGTATGCACAAACATAAGATATTGCTGCTCCTCTGTTTCTATGTAGAACACATTCAGAAGCTGCAGCAGCACGGAGGACATTATACAATTTTATTGAGCAGTGTAGCTGTGAATTCAGCACTGGGGTGGGATACAAACCTTACTAGAAAGCACCAGCACAATCACTATATTTGTCTATGCCCTTTTATCTAACTCTGCTACTCTTTTCATCCTTCTACATAGACATCAATAGACAGTTCTAATCAGATCCATCAGCAAGTCTACAGATAAAAGGGAATTTGTCACTATTTACCCAGTTTCTCCAAAAATAAACCCTATCCCAAAAATAAGCCCTGGCAGGATTTTTGTTGGGCTTTTTGGAGTATACTTGAAATATAAGAATTGCTCCACATATAAACCCTAGTTGTGTAATCACAGCTGAAAGTGACACATGCATAGAAATACACATTGCAGTGTCACTCTAAACTGAGGAGAACCAGATGATTGCAAAATGGTACAGTAGTCACAAGTGCAGCAGAAATACAGTGCAAGGTGAATACCGTATTCATTCCCCTTATTTCCATTGTACACCCCCCATCATTAAAACAATAAAGCTTTATACTCTCCTCAGGCTCCAGTAACAGCAGGGGTTTCAGGGCTGTCAGGACCTGCAGTCATGGAGCCCATGTGACCCGTGACCAATCTGCACCCAGAGTCATTATGTCTTTCTTTCTAAGGGCGGCTTCACACTGCGGTCAGGTCCGGTCCAGGCTGTCAGGGATGAACTGACAGCCCCGGACCGGATCTGAACACTGAACCGGAGGGCAATCCGGCCCCATAGATTCCCATGTTAGGGAGCGCCAGATTGCCCCAGATTCTCCCGGACAGATGGAAACCGGATGGCGGATAGCTGCCATCAGGTCCCTTAGGATACTATGAGGCCAAAATCCGGTCCGGGGCTGTCTGGTTTACAGGATCTGACCGCAGTGTGAAGCCACCCATACTCAGAGTGCTGATTGGCCACGGATCCTGAGCAAGATTGAACAATGCATCATGAGTTCTGCTGCCTCCCGCTCATCTTTATGAGTAAGTACCATACTGTATACTGTACCAGTAGTAGGGAAGATCCTCCCCCACTCCACTCACAGACCAGCCTTGCAAGTCCGCATGTTTACCTCCAAAGTCTGCCTCCCTGCAGATTTTCTGATCTTCAACACCAATATCTGTACGCCCACAACATGAGTTCCCTAAGAAAAAGCTACTCTGTGGCATACAAGAAAGTAATAATGGAGGACTCACAGGCCAAAAAATCTTACTGCTTTTTGCAAAAGATGTTGATATTTTTGTTCAAACACAAATATATGTTTGCTTATTCTTGGCCAATTATAAACCCTACCCCAAAAATAAGCCCAAGTTCAATTTTCAGAGGTAAAAATATAAGGCACTGAAACAGGGTACCTGCAGCTATAAGAGTAATCTGCAGGTAATCAATATTACAAAGTTTCCTTTCTGCCTTACTGAAAATGCAGGTTCTAGGAGAAAACTAATTTATGTAATCCCCGAAACCGGAGACATTCAGTGATAGCGGTGATCACAGAGCAGCTTCAGTCACCACTCATAGTACTGATTACTAGGTGCTCTGCACAGACGCTCTGCAGGGCTATCAATCAAAGTGTTGGGCTGTGCTTACACTGACTGCTCACAATATATGAGAAGTAAGTGCTGTGAGTAGTGACTGTAACTGCTCCGTACTTTGCCTTTATGACTGAATGCTTCTGGCTCCAGGGAGAAAATAAGGTCATTTTCTCCTGGTAGCTGTCATTTTAGCAAGGCAGCCGGGCAGCATAGTAATACAGTTTACTTGTACATTAACTAGGGTTTTCTGAGGTGACAGATTCCTCAATAATGAGTTCATTAGACAGGAAGAGGGTATCAGAAGTGGTTATTATTCCACTTAAATTAAAAGAATATTTCTCTAAGATATATTAATTTATAATATCTCTGACAGTTGATTGTACTATTAATATTGGTAGCATTTATTAAAACAGATGGTCATTAAATTAAAAATGTTATTGGATGGGAGTGGATTATATATGGTGCTATTGTCGGTGATCATGTTGAACAGAAAATGAAGGGTTTACATGACATATGCAGAACAAGGTCACTAAAGTGGACTGATATTTTTCATCTAAATTACTCTATCACAAGATTCATGTTTGCCATTAAGGTCTGGGTTAAGGTACCTTTACACGGCACGACGTTGGAACGATGTCCGCAACGATCTCATGGGCGCGCGGTCCTTTCCGACATCGTTTTGACATCATTGGTGAGATGCCACATGTTTAGATATCATGGATGACTCACCAACAATGTTGTGAGCAGGTATCGTTCGCAAACCTCGTGAATGATGCCTGCTCATTGCTGTGAATGGGCAAAGTCGTAAACGACATCATCATTGCGGTGTCAAACACAACGATATACCAGGTTGGCTGATCATTGACCGTGTGGTTTGATAACATGTTCTCAAACCTGCGATCAGCGACCCAACGATTTATCGTTACAACTTGGCAGAGTCACACGCAACGACGTCCTAACAATGTCACTGGCACGCCTCCAAACCTGTGACGTATCAGCGATGTCGTTCATGATGTTGTGCCGTGTAACGGGGCCTTTACACTGACTGACCTGCATATGTAGACGACTGACACTTGATTACAAAGCAGGAAATAGTGGTCATTTACTAGCCTGTTTAGGCAAGCTGACCAAACTTTCAATGAGCACAGAACAATCATTAATGGCCACTTTACACACGGCTACATTTCTAGCTTATCCACAGGTAACTTACTGGCTGCAGTGAAATCATGGAGACATGGTTCTATCTTGTTGCGGTGTACAAATGGAATAATGTCTCCATGTGTTTCTAACCTTCTGTAGCGGCGTGTAAAGGTACCATAAGTCATAACCTCGTGTAGTGACCAGTGCTCAGGGTTTTTAAATCTCCCAGGGGTTGGATAAACCCACCCCGTATTGGTCACATGATTAACCAGGTACACATAGTTTTAATTAAACATAGATACATATAAAAATACAAACGTGCAAACAGTACAAGTTTTTAAAACCATTAAAAAACACAGTCCAATGATGTAAGGGTGAAAATTCAGCAAAGTAGAATTAAATCTGTCCGCTTGTTCAGACCTATTGGGTGGAAAGTTTCAAGCATAAGGATCCAATGAGCCTCCTGATTTAGACGACTCTGCCTCCAAGGCCCGCCTCTCTTTGGCCTGTGGACTCTTTCAATGCCGTGGAATTCAAAGCCGCTTAAGTCCCCTCCGTGGGCCTGCAAGAAATGACAAGGCACATTGGATGGGTTTGGAGCATCTAAGTTGATGGAATCTCTGAGATGCTGATTAATGCATTGCTGCAACTTTCTGGTCATACATCCTACATACGAGAGATTATAAATGTTACACGTAATGACATATATCTCATTTGTGCTGTTACGGTTAATAAACCGTCTAATAGTGACTAGTTTGGATGTTACTGTCATATGGAATTCTTTTTAACTCATTCTAACTCGTGAATCTCCTTCTGGATTTTGTTCCGTGCACAAAGGGATAGGTGAGCAGGGATCCTCCCTTGATTGTCATTGAGATGCACCTGTATATTGTTGGAATCCACAATTTGGTTCTCTCCTCCCTGATGGTGCTGAGATCTTATACTGCTTAGTACAAGCTACAGCTGTCAGTCAGGCTAGGGATAAACTCTTGAGCATCTGAACTCTTTAGATGGAGAACAATGCATATTTTAATATAATTAATTTACAACATTTTTTACAAGGATTTAAAAGTAAGGAAACAACCATGATTAGGTTTAATCAGTGAGTGCTTTGTGATGTTGGTCTACCAGGCATTGCTCCCGCCTAGCCAGAATCCTACTTCACACTGATGAGGGGCAAAACCCTGAAACCCTGTGGATGGATACCTGGCTTTGGTAATTCTCTTGTCAGATCTTTAACCCCTTCAGGACCCAGGCTATTTTGACCCTAAAGACCTTGGCATTTTTTGCAATTCTGACCAGTGTCCCTTTATGAGGTAATATCTCTGGAACGCTTCAACCGATCCTAGCGATTCTGAGATTGTTTTTTCGTGACACATTGGGCTTCATGCTAGTATTAAATTTAAGTCGATAATTTTTGTGTTTATTTGTGAAAAAATCAAAAATATGGCAAAAATTTTGAAAATTTCACAATTTTCACATTTTTAATTTTTTTTTCTGATCAACCAGAGAGATATGTGACAGAAAAAAGTTATTAAATAATATTTCCCACATGTCTACTTCACATCAGCACAATTTTGGAAAAAATTTTTTTTTTGGTAGGACGTTATAAGGGTTCAAAGTTCATGAGCAATTTTTCATTTTTCAACCAAAATTTACAAAACCATTTTTTTTAGTGACCACATCACATTTGAAGTCCTTTTGAAGGGTGTACATGACAGAAAACACCCAAAAGTGACACCATTCCAAAAACTGTACCCCTCAAGCTATTCAAAACTATATTCAAGAAGATGATTAACCCTTCAGGTGCTTCACAGGACCTAAGGCAAAGTGGAAACAAAAAATGGATATTTTAATTTTTTTATCAAAAATGTTCTTTTAGCCTCAATTCTTTCATTTTCACATGGGCAACAGGATAAAATGGATCTTAAAATGTGTTGTGCAAATTCTCCCGAGTACACAGATACCTCATATATGGTCATAAACCACTGTTTGGGCGCACGGCAGGGCTCAGAAGGGAAGGAGCGCAATTTGAATTTTGGAGCTAATTTTACATCCAAAAAGTGAAATGGCGCTCCTTCCCTTCTGAGCCCTGCTGTGTGCCCAAACAGTGGTTTATGACCACATATAAGGTATCGGTGTACTCAGGAGAAATTGCCCAACAAATTTTAGGATGAATTTTATGCTGTTGTCATGTGAAAACGAAAAAATTTAGGCTAAAAGAAAATTTTTGTGAAAAAAAAAGTACTATTTCATTTTCACAGATCAATTTGTAAAGCACCTGGGGGTTCAATATGCTCACTACCCATCTAGATATGTTCCCTGGGGGGTCTAGTTTCCAAAATGGGGTCACTTGTGGGGGAGCTCCAATGTTTAGGCACACAGGGGCTCTCCAAAAGCGACATGGTGTCCGCTAACAATTTGAATAAAAATCAGCTCAAATTGTTAGCTGTCACCATGTTGCGTTTGGTGAGCCCCTGTGTGCCTAAACATTGGGGCTCCGCAACAAGTGACCCCATTTTGGCAACTAGACCACCCAGGGAACGTATCTAGATGCATAGTGAGTACTTTGAACCCCCAGGTGCTTCACAAATTCATCCATAAAAATGAAAAAGCACTTTTTTTTCCACAAAAATTTCTTTTTTTCATTATTACGGACCAATTTGTGAAGCACCTGGGGGTTCAAAGTGCTCACTATGCAGCTAGATATGTTCCCTGGGGGGTCTAGTTTCCAAAATGGGGTCACTTGTGGGGGAGCTCCAATGTGGAGACGCACAGGGGCTCTCCAAACACGACATGGTGTCCGCTAACAATTTGAATGCAAAATGAGCTCAAATTGTTAGCGGACACCATGTCGCGTTTGGTGAGCCCCTGTGAGCCTAAACATTGGGGCTCCCCCACAAGTGACCCCATTTTGGAAACTAGACCCCCCAGGGAACGTATATAGATGCATAGTGAGCACTTTGAAGCCCCAGGTGCTTCACAAATTCATCCATAAAAATGAAAAAGCACTTTTTTTTCCACAAACATTTTCTTTTTTCATTATTACGGACCAATTTGTGAAGCACCTGGGGTTCAAAGTGCTCACTATGCAGCTAGATATGTTCCCTGGGGGTCTAGTTTCCAAAATGGGGTCACTTGTGGGGGAGCTCCAATGTTTAGGCACACAGGGCTCTCCATATGCGACATGGTGTCCGCTAACAATTGGAATTGTTAGCGGACACCATGTTGCGTATGGAGAGCGTCTGTGTGACTAAACATTAGAGCTCCCCCACAAGTGACCCCATTTTGTAAACTAGACCCCCCAAGGAATGTATCTAGATGCATAGTGTGCACTTTGAACCTCCAGGTGCTTCACAAATTGATCTGTAATAATGAAAAAATAATTTTTTTGTGGAAAAAAAAGTACTTTTTTATTTTTATGGATCAATTTGTGAAGCACTTGGGGGTTCAAAGTGCTCACTATGCATCTTGATACGTTCCTTGGGGGGTCTAGTTTCCAAAATGGGGTCACTTGTGGGGGAGCTCCAATGTTTAGGCACACAGGGGCTCTCCATATGCGACATGGTGTCCGCTAACAATTGGAATTGTTAGCGGACACCATGTTGCGTATGGAGAGCGTCTGTGTGACTAAACATTAGAGCTCCCCCACAAGTGACCCCATTTTGTAAACTAGACCCCCCAAGGAATGTATCTAGATGCATAGTGTGCACTTTGAACCTCCAGGTGCTTCACAAATTGATCTGTAATAATGAAAAAATAATTTTTTTGTGGAAAAAAAAGTACTTTTTTATTTTTATGGATCAATTTGTGAAGCACTTGGGGGTTCAAAGTGCTCACTATGCATCTTGATACGTTCCTTGGGGGGGTCTAGTTTCCAAAATGGGGTCACTTGTGGGGGAGCTCCAATGTGTAGGCACACAGGGGCTCTCCATACGCAACCTGGTGTTTGCCAACAATTGGAATTGATAGCGGACACCAGGTCGCGTATGGAGAGCCCCTGTGTGCCTAAACATTGGAGCTCCCCCACAAGTGACCCCATTTTGGAAACTAGACCCCCCAAGGAACGTATCTAGATGCACAGTGAGCACTTTGAACCACCATGTGCTTCACAAATTGAGACGTATAAATGAATAAAGAAACTTTTTTGTGAAAAAACATACTAGTCTAGTAGTTGCAATTCGCAGCAAAAGGGACCCATGGGGCTCTGCCATATTTTTGGTCCAGCCAGGTACAACTTGGCAGCTACGGACTGCCACCAGCCCCCAGCTGCCTCGTCATACCTGGCTGGAACCAAAAATACAGCAAAGCCTATTTTTTTTTTATTTCTAGAATTATTTCTAGAAAAAAAATGACATAGGGCTCCGCCATATTTTTGGTCCAGCCAGATACAACTTGACAGCTACGGACTGCCACCAGCCCCCAGCTGCCTCGTCATACCTGGCTGGAACCAAAAATACAGCAAAGCCTATTTTTTTTTTATTTCTAGAATTATTTCTAGAAAAAAAATGACATAGGGCTCCGCCATATTTTTGGTCCAGCCAGATACAACTTGGCAGCTACGGACTGCCACCAGCCCCCAGCTGCCTCGTCATACCTGGCTGGAACCAAAAATACAGCAAAGCCTATTTTTTTTTTATTTCTAGAATTATTTCTAGAAAAATAATGACATAGGGCTCCGCCATATTTTTGGTCCAGCCAGATACAACTTGGCAGCTACGGACTGCCACCAGCCCCCAGCTGCCTCGTCATACCTGGCTGAAACCAAAAATACAGAGAAGCCTATTTTTTTTTTATTTCTAGAAATATTTCTAGAAAAAAAATGACATAGGGCTCCGCCATATTTTTGGTCCAGCCAGGTACAACTTGGCAGCTACGGACTGCCACCCACCCCCAGCTGCCTTGTCATACCTGGCTGGAACCAAAAATACAGCGAAGCCCATTTTTTTTTTATTTCTAGAACTAATTCTAGAAAAAAAAATTACGTGGGGCTCCGCCATATTTTTGGTCCAGCCAGGTACAACTAGGCAGCTGGGGGCTGGAATCCTCAGCATAGAGAGGCCCAAGCGTTCTGGGCCCCCCATGCTGCGAATTGCAGCCCGCAGCCGCCCCAGAGAATGGCGCATTCATTGAAGCGCCATTTTCTGGCGCTGTACCCACGCTCTCCAGTTGCCCTGGTGCCGGTGGCTAACTGGGTAATAAAGGGGTTAATGCCAGCTTTTTATTGGCAGCTGGCACTAAGCCCGAGATTCATAATATAGGGCCAATGTTAGACCCACCATTAGGAATCTCTAGTACGGTAAATAGTCAATAAATACA
Organism: Allobates femoralis; assembly: GCA_033576535.1. Taxonomy (NCBI): domain Eukaryota; kingdom Metazoa; phylum Chordata; class Amphibia; order Anura; family Aromobatidae; genus Allobates; species Allobates femoralis. The sequence goes on from JARQOC010000001.1 coordinate 116,592,527, forward strand.
CACAGAGAAAAATCTTTTTATTTGAAAAAAAAACACAGACACAATTCGGACTCCATCTTTATTATAAAAAGATCCGACGTAGTCCACAATGAAGGTCCCACGACGCTCGATCGCTCCGACGTAGTCCATAACGAAGGTCCCACGACATTTGATTGTCTCCGACGTAGTCCACAACGAAGGTCCCACGACGCTCGATCACCTTTGCTTTCAGATCGCTACTCTGGAGCCCGATCCGCCAGCATGGTGATTGAGCTGCAGAAAGTGATCTGACACCCCGGGCGCAGTGACCCATTATGTGCATCACTGCGCCTGGGCTGCCAGATCACTTTCCGCAGCTCGATCCCCATGCATGGGGATCGAGCTGCGGAAAGCGATCTGGCAGCACAGGCGCATTGACCCACTATGTGCATCACTGCGTCCGGGCTGTCAGATTGCTTTCTGCAGTTCGATGCCCATGCAGGGAGATCGGGCTGCAGAGCAGCGATCTAAGAGCCTGGGCGCAGTGACCCACTATATGCATCACTGCGTCTGTGCTGCCAGATCGCTTTCCGCAGCTCGATCCCCATGCATGGGGATCGAGCTGCGGAAAGCGATCTGGCAGCACAGGCGCATTGACCCACTATGTGCATCACTGCGTCCGGGCTGTCAGATTGCTTTCTGCAGCTCGATGCCCATGCAGGGAGATCAGGCTGCAGAGCAGCGATCTAAGAGCCTGGGCGCAGTGACCCACTATATGCATCACTGTGCCTGTGCTGCCAGATCGCTTTCCGCAGCTCGATCCCCATGCATGGGGATCGAGCTGCGGAAAGCGATCTGGCAGCACAGGCGCATTGACCCACTATGTGCATCACTGCGTCCGGGCTGTCAGATTGCTTTCTGCAGCTCGATGCCCATGCAGGGAGATCGGGCTGCAGAGCAGCGATCTAAGAGCCTGGGCGCAGTGACCCACTATATGCATCACTGCGCCCGGGCTGTTAGATAGCTTTCTGCAGCTCGATCCCCATGCATAGGGATCGAGCTGCGGAAAGCGATCTGGCAGCCCAGGCGCAGTGATGCACATAGTGGGTCACTGCGCCCGGGGTGTCAGATCACTTTCTGCAGCTAGATCCTCAGGATCCAGCTGTAGAAAGTGATCTGACAGATCCAGCACAGTGATCCACAGTGACCATTATGTGATCACTGTCGATCACTGTGCGGGATCTGTCAGATCACTTCCTGCAGCTAGATCCTCAGGATCCAGCTGTAGAAGTGATCTGGCAGCTCCAGCACAGTGATCGACAGTGATCACATAATGGTCACTGTGGATCACTGTGCTGGATCTGTCAGATCACTTCCTGCAGCTAGATCCTCAGGATCCAGCTGTAGAAGTGATCTGGCAGCTCCAGCACAGTGATCGACAGTGATCACATAATGGTCACTGTGGATCACTGTGCTGGATCTGTCAGATCACTTCCTGCAGCTAGATCCTCAGGATCCAGCTGTAGAAGTGATCTGGCAGCTCCAGCACAGTGATCGACAGTGATCACATAATGGTCACTGTGGATCACTGTGCTGGATCTGTCAGATCACTTCCTGCACCTAGATCCTCAGGATCCAGCTGTAGAAGTGATCTGGCAGCTCCAGCACAGTGATCGACAGTGATCACATAATGGTCACTGTGGATCACTGTGCTGGATCTGTCAGATCACTTCCTGCAGCTAGATCCTCAGGATCCAGCTGTAGAAGTGATCTGGCAGCTCCAGCACAGAGCTCAGATCGGAGGCGGCGATACTCACAGCAGAAGAGGAGGAGGAGCGGGACGCAGCGCTGACAGCCGGGCCGCCGGAGAGGTGAGTGGGAGAAGCCGATCGCCGCTCCGGTGATCGGGGGGCAGGAGGGGGCAGTGGGGGGGCTGGCAGTAGATGTGGCAGGGGGCACTTAGGACTAGGAGGAAGCGGGGGCAGTCAGGAGGAGGCGGGTGGCAGGAAGGGGAAGCGGGAGGCAGGGACAGGAAGCGGGCAGCAGGGACAGGAAGGGGGGGGTAGAAAGATGAAGGGGGGGCAGGAAAGAGAGGTGGGGGACAGGGGGGCAGTTAGAGAATGACAGGGAGCAGATCAGAGGGTAGGGAGAGCAGCGGCAGGCAGGGAAACATTACAGGCGCGGTGATTTTCACTTTCACTTTTGAGCGCCAATCACCGCGCCTGTAGCCGGGGGGGTAGGGGTGGGGGCAAATCGACCCCCCCTGGGGTGTAGTACAACTCCCCATGTACCTGCAGGCCGAGTGACAGGTCAGTGCGACCCTCACTCGACCTGCAGGAGCCAGTTCATTCCATGGCCCAGGGGGTGGGCCAAGGGTCGGGAATGAACTGGTTTTCATGGCCCAAACGGTGGGCCAAGGGTCGGGAAGGGGTTAAGCTCGTAAAGAGTTGGATATTGACTGAAAGGGCCACTTAATATGGTGGTTATGGTGGTTTCCGCAAGGAGCCACCCCGGGGCTAGGTCCTTCCCAGGTGGCAATGCACCTAGGATTTCACTGTGTTTGAGTGCTTTTGCCGGCTGCCGGGAGTGTTTTCCTCGACTGGTCTCCCTGAGATTAGTGAGTGCTTTGTGATGTTGGTCTACCAGGCATTGCTCCGACCTAGCCAGAATCCTATGCCACACTGATGAGGGGTAAAACCCCAAAACAGCTGTCTGTGGATGGATACCTGGCTTTGGTAATTTCCTTGTCACATCTTTAAACTTGTAAAGAGTTGGATATTGACTGAAAGGGACACTTAACATGGTGGTTATGGTGGTTTCCGCAAGGAGCCACCCCGGGGCTAGGTCCTTCCCTGGAGGGATATCTGGCTTGTTCCATGTTTGAGTCTCCTAAACGAGGCTCCACAGACTCTATTTGCATATTTTTAATTCCCAGGGGACAATGCACCTAGGATTTCACTGTGTTTGAGCGCTTTAGCCGGCTGCCCGCAGTGTTTTCCTTGACTGGTCTCCCTGAGACCAGTCAGTGCTTTGTGATGATTAGGTTTAAGAGCTCAATTTAATAATAATTGTATTGTTACATATTGTGACTATAGTTTAATGATTTTTTTCAAGTATAATTGAATTCTTATACATTTTACAAAAATCTGTATTCTCCAGAATGTCGATTTTTTTAAAAATCCTGTTGCAAATTAAGCCCATTTTGCCGAACCATATACTGTTAGCAAAAGTTAAAACAATAAGAAAAGTTACTCATATCACCGGTAACCTTTTTAGCCACTGCTCACCCTGTCCCATAAAATCTGTTATATTTGGTGAATTCAAATCTCACCCGGATTGCTATTGTGGCACCCCACTGTTCGGGACACCACGTAGGGGTACTGCACCCACAAGAGAGTGCTTAGTATCCCTGTGACCAGGGACTGGAATGTCAATAGGGGACCCTCATTACATGCATCTACACACCATAGGTCAGGGGACCATAGGGTTAACTGTTGCTAGGAAACCGGTCCTGGTGGGAGGAGCTTAGGTGGGTAGTGGAGAGCGGAAAAGTTAGTGAGAGGAGAGGAGTCTAAGGCAGTCATAGAGGAGCCATCCAGCCATCTGGACTCCGTGGAGTAGGAACTCGGGGAAGACGACAAGGACGGCAGCAATGAGGAAGTTGGGGCATCCGGGCCCTGCATTCTGTGGTGGGACAGTCATCAGCATCGGCAAGTGGGGCGAGTAGGTGTTGCTGCCACAATCGGGGTGCAGGATCACGTCCCCGCTTCAGTTCAGGAGCAACCCGACCTTGCTGAGCAACAGTTCCTGGCCGACCAGGCGGTGCGACAGCGAAGCCGTGAAGAATGGTTGACCCGGGAACAGGACAATCTACTGGCGAGATCCTGTGCTTGAGGATTACCGCCGATGCCACCCGAGGACAGAAAGACAGGTACGGTGATGGCGTTTAACCTGGACAAAATTGAAGGCATACTGAACCAGCATGGCTGCCACAGCATCTTGCAGCGGCATGCTATTCCATCCGGTTTGCGTTTAGTTGGACCATCATTTATTTTTCAACAGAACAATGGCCCCAAACACACATCCAGGCTGAGTAAGGGCTATGTGACCAAGAAAGAGAGTGATAGGGTGCTACGCCAGATGACCTGGCCTCCACAGTCACCAGACCTGAACTCAATTGAGATGGTTTGGGGTGAGCTGGACCGCAGAGTGAAGGCAAAAGGGCCAACAAGTGCTAAGCATCTCTGGAAACTCCTTCAAGACTGTTGGAAGACCATTTCCAGCGACTACCTCTTGAGGTTTATCAAGATAATGCCAAGAGTGTGCAAAGCAGTAATCAAAGCAAAAGGTGGCTACTTTGAAGAACCTAGAATATAAGACATATTTTCAGTTGTTTCACACTTTTTTGTTAAGTATATAATTCCACATGTGTTCATTCATAGTTTTGATGCCTTCAGTGTGAATCTTCAATTTTCATAGTCATGAAAATAAAGAAAACTCTTTGAATGAGAAGGTATGTCCAAACTTTTGGTCTATACTGTAAATGGTTTTTCAAATGTTTTATAGTTGGTTCTGTTGACCCGGTAACGTTACAAGTAAAGTGCCTCCCAGACGGGAAGATAAATGCTGAATAAAAATTTAATTTTATTGTTTAACAATGCATATAAAAATGTAACTCTGTGCCGGGTACGGGTCAGGTCACTGGCGGACGAGTGAGTTTAACCAAGGGGGAATGTGGCACCCCACTGGTCAGGATGCCACATAGGGGTAATGAATCCCCAAAAGAGTGTGTAGTATCCCTGTGACCAGGGGACTGGGATGTCAATAGGGGACCCTAATTACACGCATCCACACACCTTAGGTCAGGGGACCATAGGGTTTACCATTGTTAGGAACCTGTCCCGGTGGGAGGAGCTTAGGTGGATAGTGGAGAGCGGTAAAGTTAGTGAGAGGAGAGGAGTCTGGAAGTGAACCCTGCAAGAAGCGCTGTGGAGGGCACCCCAGTACAGGTGGCCTGGAGAAAGAAGGGGATCCTAGGGTGTTGAGGTCCAGACCGGTACGATCTCGGCCGGAAGGATCCAGTCCAAAATCGGAGGACCAGCTCTGAGAGCAGTGCGGGTGTTTATCCCCGAGCCGCCAAACCAGAGGGCACGGACGTCTTCAGAAGTCACGGCCAACACCCGGAATAATCTCCTAAGGCCATGTATAGGATTCGGAGGCCTCAAGATAGGAACTGTCCATAAGGATCCGTGGGGATCGGAGGAGGGCTTTGTGCGCGGGAGAGCTAAAGAAGGAACAAGGGGAGAGCACAGCAAGGATGGATGAAACGTCCAGGCGGGCACTCCATTGAGGGTCCCAAGTGAGACTTCCTAGTTCTCTGGTGACTACCCAAGCTAGCGATACCCGTGGACCGTGTAAAGACTGTTTTCTGCCTGAGTCACCAGTAAAACCCAGTTCAGAGTCAAAGACTGTGTGTTGTGTTTCATTTTCCTGTACCGGAGGAGCAGTACTCTTGTTCCCTCATAAGAGACTGACTGCCAGCATCACTACCTGACGAGTCACCTTTCTGTTAGAATTCCTATTCATCCATCACTGCCCCGGGGACCCCGCTCCACCTACGGGGAGCGTTACCAACAAAGCTGCCCCATCATCACCCCGGAGGTCTGCAAGCAGCACGGGTATCATAACTGGATACCGTAGGTGACGTAAAAACTCTTTTTATTTTATTTTTATTTAACCCCCTTTTTTCAGCGACCATCAGGGCCACGGGTCTGAGCCCGTGACATCCCCAGTAAATCCATGCCCAGAATCAAGTAACCCACAGCCCTGGGGCGTGTCACTCTCCATACTTGTGACTGATCCGCTAGAATTATAAGCAAGATTATTTCAATTATAGAGGAAGGGATCTACATTGCAAATGACTGTGAACCATGAGTAACTTGAAACATCCTCCCAAGCAATGTACAATGGGACATCTTTGACTTGTAAAGAGAGAAATTACCAAGGTATTCATTACGAAAAAGGGATTTGCACCCTATTTATTCTGTTCCCTTTATATAAGGCAGGTTTCTCAAAGGTGGTTCAAGAGCATCACTTTATTTGAACCTATGGTCTGTTACGGGAGATTAGAGGACACTGAACCCCCATTGAAAAATACACACAATAGTTGAACTTCAGAAACAGGAAAAGTGTAAGTAGACTTCATTACAGATTGTTAAGGTACTATGAGACAACTCAATTCACATAATTTAATTACCTCTCATCTAGAACACAAAGGAACAGAGCATCGAGATACTGAAGCTGCACGAGTGGAGATCATTGTATGAATTATTTACTGCATACTTATACATTTTTAAATAGCAACTCATAGAGGTTTTGGAAACTTTTTCAGGGTGGTCTGGCACTAAACAATGGAAAGGAACAGTGTCAGGAGGAAGTGATATGTAGCAGCTAGACTCTTGTGATGTCAGACTCTGAAGTGTTTGCTTTACCATTATGTCTAATTAACACATAAGAGACAATCTGCAGTAAAAGGCATTTAGTGAACTCACTCATTTTCAGAATAGCTAAGCTGCAAAAAAAAATAAGATTTCACAAAAGGCATTTCACTCACTGGCATTAAGAATGTCAGTACAGCAATTATCTATACTGATTAGTAGAAGGCAGCAGTTGTTAGGGGAGTAATGGAAGCAAATGATAACAGAATTGACACTTCACTTCTAAAATAAGGGGAAAAACAGCACAACCTTTCCAGATATAATAGAGCTGTCAACTCTAGTTTGTTAAAGGACACAGTGGCCATGTGAAATCAGACATTGAAATGACCACTGCATCACCAGGTCTTATACATACAATTTACACATGTGCATCTACTGACAGCACTGCTTGTACAATGTGGACTGACACTAAAAGCATCTCTACCTCAAATAATACGGTGAGGTTAAAGGGTTGGAGGCCAAGCATTTTTCTCCTAATTTTCTATCTAATTTATTCCTATAATTTTAGCTATTTTTTAATATACTTGCTTTAAAAATTCCCTACCATTGTTTCTACACTATCTAACAGCTACTGTGTTTTTTTATACTTCTTGGTCTGATGACATTTCATGTGGGTGCCCCAGTGCATGCTGGGATACTCACACAGAATGTTATCAGGGGCAGAGGCTGCAGTCACGTCCTCAGCCTCTGTCCTTCCATGAAACAAAGCATCACATTAGTGATGCTGGTTTCAGTAGTAGGGCTGTCAATGTTTTGTCTTGTCCACGGGGGTCTCCTGTCCCTCTTCCCCTTCCCCGCAGTGTGCTTTCTTATTCCTCCAAGCAGTGTCTCGCCCCATGTGTGATCACACTATCCCTGACTGATGGTTTATGCATAGTGATATGCCGACATCAGAGTAGGGTCAATTCACCTGGGTGTGGAAAATTATTGGGGCAGGACATCAGTGCTGCCCCACAGGCGATGTGTCTGGTATCTGCCAGGAAGTTTATGCATAGCCATAAGCCAAGAGCTTCTACTGTCATCACTTGCAGGTCAGTGCTGATTACCTGCACTGCTAATCTTCCGCACATAGGTATACTGGCACTTATCTCATTTCACCTTATCACTATGCATAAGTCAACATCAGTCAGGGACAGTGCGATCGCATAAGGGCTTGACACTGCTTAAGGAGGGCTGAGAAAAGCACTGTGGGTGGGAGGAGGGGTGCTGGAGACTCTCGTTGATACAACATTGCCAACCATTCCCCTGAAACAGCATCACTAATGTGACACTTTGTTTCAAGGAGTGTAATAGATAAAAAGCTGGAAACGATAAAAAAGCCAAATAGGGTCTTATCTGTGAATCTATAAAGTAACAATAATGGTATAAGAGGCTCCAGTGGCGCACCCAAGGGGGGGACCTACGTGCCTGGACACCCCCCTTTGGACGGCCCTGAGAAGCTGGGGGGGCCCACCGCCGCCCGCCCCAGTATTATTATGTCTAGGCCTGTACACGGCGCGGTACGGTGCTTATTCTTTATTACTTTCAGTCCCTGACTCTGCCGCCACTTCCGCCGCCCTGTGTGCATTCCACACACTAGGAATGCATAGCAGAGAGGGTCCTCGCTACTCCGCCCCCTCACATCCTCTTCCTGCGGCAGTGTGAAACGTACACACAGAAGAGGGACTCATTCCTGTCAGTGACCCCCTCCTCTTCCGGGATGCACACTTTTGCGGCCGGAAGTTGGAAACCCAGTCTACTCTCTAGTCTTAGCATAATCAGTTCAGGAATGCGGCCCGCAGTTCCACTGATTTTGTGACGCGAATGTCTTTCTCTCTTTTTGGCGCGTTACCGGTACCCAGTGACTACCCACTCTCCCGCCTCCATTGTCTGCTTCCTGTTCTGAATCAGGCTTCAGGACTCTCCGAATCCCGACTTCCTGCAATTTTCGTGTGACACTGTGACACGTGTTAGCGAAGGAAATGGCCAACGCGCAGTGAAGTGAGCGAACTCGTCTTGCCGTGGTCCGGAGTCCGGACCGTGGGTGATCTGAACCCCGCTGGGAGGTGACACCCCCCTTTCTGGGCCGGTGTGTGTTTCTTGGACCCCTACCTTGGGAAATTTCTGGGTGCGCCACTGAGAGGCTCACCTTGTGTGGTTGTGAAAGTCACAATCACTGTAAATAGTGTATCATGGCTGCTGCAATCCCTAACGTAGTATTAATAGTTAAAGGTAGATAAAGGGTTAAAAACTGCTGCTGTACTCTAACGGCGCCATCACACGCATCAATCCGATGAATGATTTTGTTAGCGATCTCATGCACGCGCGATCACTAACAAAATCGTTCAGATCACTGGTGAGCTGTCACACAGGCAGACTCACCAGCGATCAGAGGACCAGCGACATTGTGGAAATTATTTAAATATCGTTTCCACGATGTCTTGCTCCCGCTGTGAGACTGCGGTAAGCGGGAGCAGGCTGGTCTCCAAGGTAAACAGCGGGTATCTAGGCAGCGCGCTCTGCCTAGATACCCGATGTATACCTTGGTTACCAGCCTTCTCCGCTCACAGGCTGGTATCCAAGGTACACAGTGGGTAACTAGGGTCCCTAGTTACCCTCTGTGTACCTTGGATACCAGCCCGTGACTGGAGAAGGCTGGTAACCAAGGTATACTTTTGGTTTCTAAGCAGAGCGCGCTGCCTAGATACCCGCTGTTTACCTTAGAGATCAGCTCCCAGCGCGTGCAGAGAGGAGCTGGGAGCTGGCTTATCGGTCATCTCCCGGTGTCACACGCAGCGATGCTGCGTGTCCACTGGGCGACCAACAATAGATTTGAGGTTCTGTCCTCAAATCAAATGATGAATGATCAGCCGACTGATCGTTCATCGTTTGTAGTGTCACAAGCAACAATGTCGTTTCGACATCGTTCAAGCGTCACAAAACATGTGACTTTTGAACGATATTGTCAACGATATCGCTACGTGTGACAGTACCTTAAAAGACGTTAAGTAGTTGAATTACAATATTGATTTATTAGTCAACTGACTAACAAATATTATAATTCAACTACTTAATCTTTTGGAGCAGCGGTTTTTAACTCTTTATCTACCTTGAACTATTGTTTCAAGGAGTGGCAAAGGCTGAGGAATTGACTGCAGCCTCTCCCCCAATGGTGTACTGTGTGAATATCCCAGAATGCACTGGGGCACTCACGCAAAACGTCATCAGACCAGAATATGAAAAAAAAACACAGTAACTGTTATAGAGCGTACTTAGGGAATAGTAGGGAATTTTTAAAAGAAAGTATATTAGAATATAGCTTGGATTATAGGAATAAATTAGATAGGAAGTTAGGAGAAAAATGCTTAGCCTTGGACTAACCTTTTAATGTATTCATTCCAATTTGTATCTTATGTTCAAACCCCACTTGCAGGACTGATTATCTATTATATAAAAGCCGAAGCCACTTCCGTCTTCAAGGCACAAAAATGACGTCACAGATGGAAGAGGCTTCGGCACTACACCCGCTCAGGGTCATCCAAGATGGCGGCGAGCGGTGGCGCTTTAGCACCCACCGCGAGCCGCCACCCACACACACACCCACACACACACCCACACACATACACACACACACACCGCACTGTCCGCTATACTTACCACCTTCGTCTTCCCCGCCGCCTGCTTGGATCCTCTTGCCTCCGCCGCCGACATATCGCTGCCCCCTGGAGGACTGGATCCAATATGGGTCCGAGAAGTCTCGCGAGACTTCCCGGACGCCATCTTGGAAAAAGTATGTCGCCATCCCCCAGAGGACTGAATCCAACATGGCGTCCAGGAACTCTCGCAAGAGTTCCCGGACGCCATATTGGATCCAGTCCTCCGGGTGCGGCGACATGTCGCCAGAACAGAGGACTCAGGAAGACGCAGGCGGCAGGGAAGAAGCAGGGACGGTGGTAAGTATAGCGGAGTGTGTGTGTGTGTCCGTTCGCCCCACTCTGCACACCACTGACCACTCTGCCCACTGCTGACCACTCTGCCCACCACTGACCACTCTGCCCACCGCTGACCACTCTGCCCACCGCTGATCACTCTGCCCTGCGCTGACCACTCTGCCCACCGCTGACCACTCCGCCTTGCGATGACCACTCTGCCCACACAGCGCCGCTGCGCTGACCACCCTGCCCACACAGCGCCGCTGCGCTGACCACCCTGCCCACATAGCGCTGCTGCGTTGACCACCCTGCCCACAAAGCGCCGCTGCGCTGACCACCCTGCCCACACAGCGCCGCTGCGCTGACCACCCTGCCCACACAGCGCCGCTGCGCTGCCCACCCTGCCCACACAGCGCCGCTGCGCTGACCACCCTGCCCACACAGCGCCGCTGCGCTGACCACCCTGCCCACACAGCGCCGCTGCGCTGACCACCCTTCCCACACAGCGCCGCGCCGCTGACGACCCTGCACACACAGCGCCGCTGCGCTGACCACCCTGCCCGCACAGCGCCGCGGTGCTGACCATCCTGCCCGCACAGCGCTGCTGCGCTGACCACCCTGCCCGCACAGCGCCGCTGCACTGACCACCCTGCCCGCACAGCGCCGCGGCGCTTACCACCCTGCCCTCACAGCGGCGCCGTGGCGCTGACCACCCTGCCCACACAGCGCCACTGCGCTGACCACCCTGCCCACACAGCGCCGCTGCGCTGACCACCCTGCACACACAACACCGCTGCGCTGACCACCCTGCCCACACAGCGGCGCTGCGCTGACCACCCTGCCCACACAGCACCGCTGCACTGACCACCCTGCCCACTGCGCTGCTGTGCTGACCACCCTGCCCACCACGCTGCTGCGCTGACCACCCTGCCCACCGCACTCGCTGCTAACCACTGAGCCACCGCGCAGTGCTAACCACTGAGCCACCGCGCAGTGCTAACCACTGAGCCACCGCGCAGTGCTAACCACTGAGCCACCGCGCAGTGCTAACCACTGAGCCACCGCGCAGTGCTAACCACTGAGCCACAGCGCAGTGCTAACTACTGAGCCACTGTATTCTCTGCTAACCACTGAGCTGCCTTACAGTGCTCCATCCTCCCTCACCCCGCCGCTTTGTCCTCCATCCTCCTCCTCCCACCGCTCTGTGCTCCGTCCTCCCCCTGCCTGTACTGTTCCATCCTCCTCCACCACTTCCTCCCTCCTTCCTTTGTCCGCCTCCTCTCCGCCACTCCATCCTCCCCCTGCCTGTGCTGCTCCATCCTCCCCCACCCCACCGCTTCGTCCCCTGTCCTCCTCCCCCCGCCGCTCTGTGCTCCGTTCTCCCCCTGCTGCTCTGTCCTCCCCCTTCCTGTGCTGCTCCATCCTCCCCCACCCACTGCTTCCTCCTCTTTCCTTTATCCTCCTCCCCCCTGCCACTCCATCCTCCGTCCTCCCCCTGCCTGTGCTGCTCTGTCCTCCCCCAACCCTGCCGCTCTGTCCTCCCCCTGCCGCTCTGTCTTCCCCCTGCCGCTCCGTCCTCCCCCACCCCACCGCTTCCTCCTCCTATCTTTATCCTTCTCCCCCCTGCCACTCCATCCTCCATCCTCCCCCTGCCTGTGCCGCTCTGGCCTCCCCCACCACTGCCGCTCTGTCCTCCCCGAGCCGCTCTGTCTTCCCCCTGCTGCTCTGTCCTCCCCCTGCCACTCCATCCTTCACCTGCCTGTGCTGCTCCATCCTCCCCCACCCCACCGCTTCGTCCTCTGTCCTCCTCCCCCTGCAGCTCTGTGCTCCGTCCTCCCCCTGCTGCTCTGTCCTCCCCCTTCCTGTGCCGCTCCATCCTCCCCCACCCCACCGCTTCCTCATCCTTCCTTTATCCTCCTCCCCCCACCACTCCATCCTCCGTCCTCCCCCTGCCTGTGCTGCTCTGGCCTCCCCCACCCCTGCTGCTCTGTCCTCCCCTTGCCGCTCTGTCCTCCCCCTGCTGCTCTGTCCTCCCCCTGCCGCTCTGTCCTCCCCCTGCTGTTCTGTCCTTCCCCTGCCGCTCTGTCCTCCCCCTGCCGCTCTGTCCTCCACCTGCCGCTCTGTCTTCCCCCTGCCTGTGCCGCTCCATCCTCCCCCACCGCTTCCTCCTCCTTCCTTTGTCCTCTTCACCTCCGCCACTCCATCCTCCGTCCTCCCCCTGCCCGTGCTGCTCCGTCCTCCCCCACCCCGCCGCTTCATCCTATATCCTCCACCGCTCTGTGCTTCGTCCTCCCCCTGCCGCTCCGTCCTCCCCCTGCCTGTGCCACTCCATCCTCACCCACCCCACCGCTTCCTCCTCCTTCCTTTGCCCTCCTCACCTCCGCCACTCTATCCTCCGTCCTCCTCCTGCCTGTGCTGCTCCGTTCTCTCCCACCCCGCCGCTTCATCCTGTCCTCCACCCCCCCGCAGCTATGTGCTTCATCCTCCCCCTGCCGCTCCATCCTCCCCCTGCCTGTGCTGCTCCATCCTCCCCCACCCCACCGCTTCCTCCTCCTTCCTGTGTCCTCCTCCCCTCTGCCACTCCATCCTCTGTCCTCCCCCTGCCTGTGCTGCTCCATCCTCCCCCACCCCGCCGCTTCGTCCTCCGTCCTCCTCCCCCCTGCCGCTCTGTGCTCCATCCTCCCCCTGCCGCTCCTTCCTCCCCCTGCCCGTGCTGCTACATCCTCCCCCCCCGCCGCTACCTCCTCTGTCCTCCATCCTCCTCCCCCTGCTGTTCTGTCCTCCCTCCTCCCCCCTGCCACGCCGTTCTTCCCCCGCCGCTGACCACCCTGTGTGTCCGTCCGCCCCACCGCTGACCACCCTGCCCACGGCGCTGTGCTGACCACCCTGCCCACGGCGCTGCGCTGACCACTCTGCTCATGGCGCTGCGCTGACCACTCTGCCCACGGTGCTGCGCTGACCACTGCCCACGGCGCTGCGCTGACCAATCTCACCGCACTCACTGCTAACCACTGAGCCACCGCACTCACTGCTAACCACTGAGCCACCGCACTCACTGCTAACCACTGAGCCACCGCGCAGTGCTAACCACTGAGCCACCATGCAGTGCTAACCACTGAGCCACCACGCAGTGCTAACAACTGAGCCACCGCTCAGTGCTAACCACTGAGCCACTGCCCAGTGCTATCCACTGAGCCACCGCGCAGTGCTAACCACTGAGCCACCACGCAGTGCTAACCACTGAGCCACCGTATACTCTGCTACCCACTGAGCCACCTGTATACACACAATTCATTTCAGACAAAATAAAGATAGGAGTCGGGCACTGTCGTCTGTATAATCGCAGATATAACCCTCAGAGTGTGCGATTCCTGTGTCGGAGGTGCACGTGTGTTGAAGATCCGACAGTCAGTAATAGTGATTCCAAGATAAGAAAACACGGCACTCACCATAGGAAGAATCTTCAAAGACTTTTTATTCCATGCGACTCGGCAAGGCTAAACGCAGGGAGGGGAGGGGGTGCTGAGACTTGGTGACGGTTCACCGTTTCGCAGCGCGACTCGCTGCTTCTACGGACCAAACTAGTCTGGCGTCTGACGTCACATCCGAGGTTTTCAAGCCCCGGACGAGTCCGCCCACGCCAGCTCACAATGTAATCAAAGTGCTCTATATGTGAAACATAAATTGAATTAAAAAATATACATATCATACAATCAGATGTGCCCGCTAGAGAAACCTTAGAACTATTGACATTAAAATTCTAGGACTTTAAAACAATCAAGTACTATACATGAGTAATGAGCGGCATAGGAAAGGGGAGGATTTAGCGTTTTCTTAAAAAACGATCATATCCATATTAAGGTATCTAAGATAGTAATACATTATCAAATGCGTCATATCAAAAAGACAAAAAGGAAAAAAGACAAAAAGGAAACGGTGAAAGAAAGGGGAAAGGGGGGGAAAAAAGGGGGGAAAAAAAGGGGGGGGTGGTAGAGGGGGAAAAAGGGGGGGAGGGAGGGAAAGGGAAAGAGGGGGGGAAGGGGAGAAGGGGGGGGGGGAGAGAAGGGAGGGGGGAAAGGGGAAAGGGAGGGGGAGGGGCAGGGGGCGCAGCAAAAGGGGGGGGGGGGGCAGCAGATGGAGGGATAGGACGGGAGGCATGCAAAAGGCGAAGAAGTTAAGGGAACAGGAGGGAAAAGTAAAAAAGATAGAAAAGAAGAAGTAGTAAGAGGCTCCCATGATGGGTCAAAACACCTAATAAAGCACTAGGCAATTATAATGTTAGACAATAAAAATAAATAAACCCAACAAAAGCATATACTAAAATACATACATAAAACCAAGTGACGGCATGAAATAGGAGCATATATACTGAATAAAGTTAAATGCTAGAAGAAATAGACATATAACGACCAAAGGCCCGATCTATAAATTACAAGAAAGGGGAGAAATCATTTCTCTCATTTAAACCTAAGGCTTCACATGCTCCGGTATCATTAATCCACCTACTTTCAGATTGTAGTAATTTCTTATGTAGATCCCCCCCTAAAGGGGAAGCCACCACTTGTTCTATACCTGCAAAACTCAAAGTGTTTACGTCACCGTTATGCATTTCTCGTACATGCTGGATGAGCCTCGTACACCCCACTCCTGTTCTGATGGAATTTTGATGTTCCCTGAAACGAACATACATTTCCCTAATAGTTTTCCCTATATAAAATTTATTGCAAGTACACCAGACCACGTAGACTACCCACTTCGTTTTGCAACTAATGTATGACTTAACCAAATGTTGTTTCCCTCCAATAATGATGGGGTTATCAACTTTATGGAACTTACAGAAATTACAATTCCTACAACGAAAGTTGCCCTTCGGGCGTGATTTATCTAACCAAGTTCCCTTCTTTTTGTTGCCAATGGGGTCCCAACGATTCTTCACTAGAAGATCAGACAAGTTGTTACATCTCCGGTATGTCACCAGAGGGGTCCTATATTTATAGAACTAAGATCTTTATCCTTAGTTATGATGGGCCAACACTTCCTGATTGCATTTGCAATGATACTATACATCGGGCCAAATTTGAAAGTAAACGTAAACGTAAACGGTTTACGTTTACTTTCAAATTTGGCCCGATGTATAGTATCATTGCAAATGCAATCAGGAAGTGTTGGCCCATCATAACTAAGGATAAAGATCTTAGTTCTATAAATATAGGACCCCCTCTGGTGACATACCGGAGATGTAACAACTTGTCTGATCTTCTAGTGAAGAATCGTTGGGACCCCATTGGCAACAAAAAGAAGGGAACTTGGTTAGATAAATCACGCCCGAAGGGCAACTTTCGTTGTAGGAATTGTAATTTCTGTAAGTTCCATAAAGTTGATAACCCCATCATTATTGGAGGGAAACAACATTTGGTTAAGTCATACATTAGTTGCAAAACGAAGTGGGTAGTCTACGTGGTCTGGTGTACTTGCAATAAATTTTATATAGGGAAAACTATTAGGGAAATGTATGTTCGTTTCAGGGAACATCAAAATTCCATCAGAACAGGAGTGGGGTGTACGAGGCTCATCCAGCATGTACGAGAAATGCATAACGGTGACGTAAACACTTTGAGTTTTGCAGGTATAGAACAAGTGGTGGCTTCCCCTTTAGGGGGGGATCTACATAAGAAATTACTACAATCTGAAAGTAGGTGGATTAATGATACCGGAGCATGTGAAGCCTTAGGTTTAAATGAGAGAAATGATTTCTCCCCTTTCTTGTAATTTATAGATCGGGCCTTTGGTCGTTATATGTCTATTTCTTCTAGCATTTAACTTTATTCAGTATATATGCTCCTATTTCATGCCGTCACTTGGTTTTATGTATGTATTTTAGTATATGCTTTTGTTGGGTTTATTTATTTTTATTGTCTAACATTATAATTGCCTAGTGCTTTATTAGGTGTTTTGACCCATCATGGGAGCCTCTTACTACTTCTTCTTTTCTATCTTTTTTACTTTTCCCTCCTGTTCCCTTAACTTCTTCGCCTTTTGCATGCCTCCCGTCCTATCCCTCCATCTGCTGCCCCCCCCCCCCTTTTGCTGCGCCCCCTGCCCCTCCCCCTCCCTTTCCCCTTTCCCCCCTCCCTTCTCTCCCCCCCCCCCCTTCTCCCCCTCTTTCCCTTTCCCTCCCTCCCCCCCTTTTTCCCCCCTACCACCCCCCCTTTTTTTTCCCCCCTTTTTTCCCCCCCTTTCCCCTTTCTTTCACCGTTTCCTTTTTGTCTTTTTTCCTTTTTGTCTTTTTGATATGACGCATTTGATAATGTATTACTATCTTAGATACCTTAATATGGATATGATCGTTTTTTAAGAAAACGCTAAATCCTCCCCTTTCCTATGCCGCTCATTACTCATGTATAGTACTTGATTGTTTTAAAGTCCTAGAATTTTAATGTCAATAGTTCTAAGGTTTCTCTAGCGGGCACATCTGATTGTATGATATGTATATTTTTTAATTCAATTTATGTTTCACATATAGAGCACTTTGATTACATTGTGAGCTGGCGTGGGCGGACTCGTCCGGGGCTTGAAAACCTCGGATGTGACGTCAGACGCCAGATTAGTTTGGTCCGTAGAAGCAGCGAGTCGCGCTGCGAAACGGGGAACCGTCACCAAGTCTCAGCACCCCCTTCCCTCCCTGCGTTTAGCCTTGCCGAGTCGCATGGAATAAAAAGTCTTTGAAGATTCTTCCTATGGTGAGTGCCGTGTTTTCTTATCTTGGAAACACAATTCATTTCACTGCACTCCCCTAACTATTAGTAAATAAACTATATATGGATTCTAGACTACCCGATTCTTTAGAATTGGGCAGCCATCTAGCTTTCTATAAATGTGTTAAATACATCCTCTTAAGAAACCCATACATATTAGATGGCTACAATGCTTAGATGCTTGAATTTTTTAGCCGTAATTACCATCATTGCATTTGGAGGAAAAAGGGAGAAGCTTGTAAGCCTAAGAACACCATCCTAAAAGTAAAACAGGGGGGTGGCAGCATCATGTTGTAGGGTTGATTTGCTGCCAGAGGTATTGGCGCACTTCACAAAATAGATGGCATCTTGAGGAAAGAAGATTATGGGGCGATACTGAAGCAACATCTCTAGACATCAGCAAGGAAGTTAAAACTTGGATGGAAATGTGTCTTCCAAATGGACAATGACACAAAGCATACTGCCAAACTGGTTACAATATGGCTTTAGGATAATAAAGTCGATGTTTTGGAGAGGCCATCACTAAGCTCTGATCTCAATCCTATTGAATATTTATGGGCAAAGCTGAAAAGGCAGGTGCGAACAAGGCGACCTACAAACCTGGCTCAGATACACCAGTTCTGTCAAGAGGAATGGGCCTAAATTCCTTCTAACTATTGTGAGAAGCTTGTGGAAGGATATCCAAAATGTTTGACCCAAGTCATCCAGTATAAGGGCAATGGTACCACATACTAATGAAATGTATGTAATTCTGGTATTTGTCAAAAATTAATAATTATGGTAACCCTAACTCACCGAAAACCGGAAAGGTTTATTCTAATTTATGTCAGTGAGAATATCATGCATGTGTGTCTTTTTATATAGTGTATGTAAACTTCTGGTTTCAACTGTAGCTATCAATCAGTCGACAGCCAGATCTCCTGACTCCTCCACACAAGGCAAAGTTTTTATGTGTTTGCAAGGGGAAAAGTAAATCCAATGTATAAGAAAGGGGTACTTTCATGCGCTGCCAAAGTTATTGGAAGGAAATAGATTAATTGCCAGCACTTCCTAAATTGAAGGTGTAAACTGGTGCATACTGAACATAACAAATACTATTAAAATAAAAGTTGCACTCAAACACGAGAGGAGGGGTTAAAACTAAAAGATGTGGATAGTAAAAAATTTAATGTGACACATATTATTATCGATTTGTCCTGATGAAAAAGCTGTATTGCTTTGAAACACATTGACAAATAAATAAATGTTATTCTCCCTATTGATCTCCTTCCAATAACTTTGGCAGTGCATGAAAGTATCCCTTTCTTATACTGTGGATTTACTTTGTAAGTGTGGGTTTGTGGTAGCTGTTGTATGCGATCATAGTGGTTGTGACTCTTACAACCGCTCAAGGTGAACATATTGTAGACCTTACTGGCTAGATTTTATATCGGATAAGACCCTATTGCACTTTTTTATCCTTCTAGTTTATTTTATTGCAATGGGAAAAGGGGAGCAGGCCAATGTGGAACACCACTGTCAGAGGGTTATCTGCAGGACAGTAAATTAATTAGGTGTTTCAAATGACACTGCCAGATCACTCCCTATGTTAGGAACCTTCTCATACTTACGAAGCAGATTGGGGGAAAAAGTATTTAATCAGCCACCGACTGTGCAAGTTCTCCCACATAAAAAGATGAGAGAGGCCTGTAATTGACATGATAGGTAGACCACAACCATGAGAGACAAAATGAGAAAACAAATCCTGAAAATCTCATTGTTTGATTTGGAAATAATTTTTTTCAAATTTTGGTTGAAAATAAGTATTTGGTCACCTACAGACCTGTAACTTCTTCTTTAAGAGGCTTCTCTGTCCTCCACTCATTACCTGTAGTACTGGCACCTGTTTGAACTTATCAGTATAAAAGACACCTGTCCACAACTTCATACATTCACATTCCAAACTCCACTATGATGAAGACCAAAGAGCTGTTGAAGGACAGCAGAAATAAAATTGTAGCCCTGCACCAGGCTGGGAAGACGGAATCTGCAATAGGTAAGCAGCTAGGTATGAAGAAATCAACTGTGGGAGCAATAATTAGAAAATGGAAGACATACAAGACCACTGATAATCTTCCTCGATCTGAGGCTCCACCCAAGATCTCACCCCGTGGGGTCAAAATAATCTCAAAAACGGTGAGCAAAAATCCCAGATCCACACGGGAGGACCTAGTGAATGACCTGCAGAGAGCTGGGACCAACATTACACAGGCTACCATCAGTAACACCCTATGCCACTAGCGACTCAGATCATTTAGTGCCAGACGTATCCCCCTACTTAAGCCATTACATGTATGGGCCTGCCTGAAGTTTGCTAGAAAGCATTTATATGATTCAGAAGAGTATTTAGTATTTGTCATATGGTCAGATAAAACCAAAGTAGAACTGTTTGGTAGAAACACAACTTGTTGTGTTTGGAGGGAAAAAAATGCTGAGTTGCATCCAAAGAACACCATACTTACTGCGAAGTATGGGGGTGGCAACATCATGCTTTGGGGTTGTTGCTCTGCCAAGGGACCAGGACAACTGATCCGTGTACATAAAAGAATGAATGGGGCCATGTATCATGAGACTTTGAGTTCAAACCTACTTTCATCAGCAAGAGCATTGAAGATGAAACATGGCTGGGTCTTTCAGCAGGACTATGATCCCAAGCAAACCACCAGGGCAACGAAGGAGTGGTTTTGTAAGAAGCATTTCAAGGTTCTCGAGTGGCCTAGCCAGTCTCCAGTTCTAAGCCCTATAGAAAACCTTTGGAGGGAGTTGAAAGTCCATTTTGCCTAGCGACAGCCCCAAAACATAACTGCTCTAGAGGAGATCTGCATGGAGGAATGGGCCAACATACCAGCAACAGTGTGTGCCAACCTTGTGAAGACTTACAGAAGACGTTTGACCTCTGTCATAGCCAACAAAGAATATATAACAAACTATTAAGATAAACTTTTGTTATTGACCAAATACTTATTTTCTACCAAAATTTAAAAAAAAATTCTTTCCAAATCAGACAATGTGATTTCCAGGATTTGTTTTCTCATTTTGTCTCTCACAGTTGAGGTCTAACTATGATGTCAATTACAGGCCTCTCTCATCTTTTTAAGTGGGAGAACTTACACAAGTGGTGGCTGACTAAATACTTTTTTCCCACTGTACATGCATAGAAGTGATTCCATTTATTATATTGGCATAACATAATCTGATTCTGAAGCATTGTCAACAATCTCAATCTACAGTCAGTGATTGCTGTACCCTAAAGGCCCAGTCACACATAAAGATGCATCAGCGATCCCGATAACGATAACGATGTGCAGAGATCGCTGGTGCGTCGTTTTTCACATCGCTGGTAAGATGTCAAACAGGTATCTCACCAGCGATGTCATCAACGACTTCAGCAACGATCCAAAATTATACGGAGGTCGTTGGGAATTGTCACTCCATAGTGTAGCATTGACATCGTTGGTCATTGTCCCTGTCAAACACAATGATGTAGCGTTCCCAGCGGGAGCGCAATGACGTAGAAATGATCCAGAGCAGTGTGTAACGATCAACGATCTCACAGCAGATGCCAGATCGTTGGTGCGTGTCATACATAATGACATCATTAGCGGGATCCCTGTTGCGTCATAAAATCTGTGATGTTACAACGATCTCGTTAGCAATCTCGTTATGTGTGACAGGGCCTTAACAGCAAAGTGTAAAAGCAGGATAGGACCTGTTAGCTAAAAGGAACACAAGATAGTGTTATCTGAATATTCTGTGCATTTAAATATCATCTGAATCTGTCAACAGCCATGGCAGACTGGGCTAATGCGGCAGTGGTACCCAATGACAATTCTGAACGAAAATCCAGAGAAATGTCTAATTCCATGATCAATACATTATCTGAGCATCTCCACAAGCATTTAATATAAATGATCAGAATTATTACTTATTATAGCATCGCAAGACAATGGGAGACAAAGACAGTTTGCAAAAATCAAATTTCATCAGGCCTCCTACCCTGTCAAATATTTTGTCCCTGCAACAGATATTGGAGAGTATATATATTTATAAGGACTTGGTATAGTTACTAAATAATTCCACAATACTTCAGCCAGGATGGTCGCAGATGCTACAATTGCCCTCATGCTTAGGTTGTAGGAGATTGAGCATCGGTGTTCAGACACATGTGTTGCCTCTCAGAGGAGCCAGCAGCCTCCTGCTAGGTGCAATGGATATTTGAAGTGGCTAAATTTTGGTGAGTTTTTTTAAGTTTTGTGTCCTACTTCGGTGACTTTTCTAAATGTTTGGTGGTTTACCCACTAAACAAACATATGGTCAGGCATATGGTTAGGACTCGTAAGCGTGAGGGCCCTTGATGGTGGGTAACGAGCTTACGTTATTTTGGCCCAAAATATCTACTAATGCCTCATATTTTTATCTATAGTGTTTTGTTGAATCTTTTTATCTGCTTGCAGTTGAGGCTGGTCCCTCTGGGGGGCGTCTGCCACTTGTGATGCATATATTTGGTGTGGAGCAGCCTGCCTTGTCTAATAGTTGGGCATGACCAATAGGCTGAACTCTGACACTTTGTCTCACATAGACCTATGTGGCTGACGCCCTGTTGGTAACCTTGTGTCTATGTATGCCACCAGTCTCCTCCCTGTTAGTCACAGATGCTACAATCGGCCCCATGCTTAGGTTGCAGGAGATTGAGCATCGGTGTTCAGACACATGTGTTGCCTTTCAGAGGAGCCATCAGCCTCCTGCTAGGTGTAATGTATATTTGAAGTGTCTAAACTTTGGTGAGTTTTTTTGTTAGAATACAGACCAGACAAGTGTGCAGAAACTCCTTATCAAATGCAATCACACAATGAATCTTCATGACTATGTGGTCCGATGCTCTCAATGCCATGAATGCTACTGCCACCATTGTTTTGCCAGTGCATTTCAATGAATTAGAATATCATCAAAAGTCAATGTAATATTGTCATGTTTCAGGGCATTTCTGGGAGCCCTGAAACACGTTGACTAACCAATCAATATTATATTCACCCATTGATGTCTCATTGAATACAGCAGCACGGTTTTTAACCCTTCATCGTCCTTACCTTAATTTTCTGAAATAATGACACTTGGGTATTCATTGGCTGTAAGCCATAATCATCAACATTTACAGACATAAACACTTGAAGAAGATCACTCTGTTTGTAATGACTGCATATAATAAATGCATTTCACTTTATGTATTGAATTACTGAAATAAATTAACTTTTTGATGATATTCTAATTCATTGAGATGCAATAGTATCCTCATAGCACTAGCAATGTATGTGACATAGTTTTACCAGGGATAAATCAGGAACATGCATTACACTTAGGCCCCTTTCACATTGGCGTTTTTTTTTAAATGTGTCAGAGACGGCAGATTTACCGCATCTTACGCCTAACGGCCGCACTAGCATCACGCTTGCGGCAAGCCCCATGCATTGTCTATGGGGCTTGCGGCAAGTGCGGTTTTGCCAATTACGGCAGGTGCAGCAGTTGCGGCCGTGAAAACAAAACGCTGCTGACCGCAATTTTTCTCGCGGCCGCAAATGCCGCATCTGCCTCGAGCGGCAAAACCGCACTTGCCGCACCCTACCGCAAGCCCCATAGACAATGCATGGGGCTTGCCGGATCTCTGCCATAAGTGCGGCTGTTAGGCAGAAGATGTGGCAGATGCGGTAAATCTGCCAGATCTGCCGCATTTTCAAAAAAACGCCTACGTCAAAGCAGCCTTAGTTGTCTTTCTTTTTGCAGACAAATCCAAAGCAGATAAAGATTTTCAGAATATTCTACCTGGTACACCTCAACTGGAAGATTCTTCTCCACCATGGAAATCTCCAGATACCAAACCTCCAGAACCTCGGTTTTTGGTCCCACCTGGTCTGGAATATTTGAGCAAGGTAACATTTTTACGTATATGTTATAGGTTTGGTCAAATGTTGCCATACTAATATTGACTAAGTTTTATATTCACAATTTACTATACAAAATAATATTGTGGTACCGTGTTACCCAGAGAAATCGATGTAAATACTTCCCCAAAAAAGTTGAGAAAAGTATTCTATGAGTGATACCTTTATTAGCAAACCAGGAAAAATTATATTTGTAAGTTTTCAAAGCTCACCTGGCTCCTTAATCAGACAATATTACAAATGAATTACTGAGGCATTTCAATACAGCACATAATACAGCAGGACATGAGGTGATGCGAAGTAGGGATGGGCTAAGGAAATTGGACTAAAGTCTTTGTTACTGATGCAGATGAGGTGTAAGACTATGTGCGCACTGGGCGGGTTTTCGGCTGTTTACCTGTGTAAACCGCCGTTTTGTTTACATTAGTTTTATTTAAATTTATGTTAATCCAAACCGGCGTTTGGATTAACATTAAAACTAATGTACACCGCCCAAGGCTGTGCACACACCGGCGGTTACACAGCGTCATCCGTTGCTAACCCGCAGGTTTCCCAGCGGGTTAGCAAAGAATGAGCTTGTTCTAAAAAAACGGCGGTTCTGCAGCGGCTGCAAGCAGAATCATGTGCTGCTTCCAGCCGCTGCAGATTCGCCGCCGAGAACACGCTGTGCATCCGCCGGCTACCGCCAGGCTCCCGCCGCACATACCCGCCAGGAAGCCGGTGGACGGCGCCGGAGCTTCCTGGCGGGTTCCGCCAGCTGCCGCCGAGCAAACCGCCGGGTAAGTGTGCACTTACCCTAAGTGTTCTTTTGCACATCATAAGATCTTCTTGTGGAGGTGACCTATGTCCATATAATGACTCATGAATCCAGGTGTCAAATTGAGTCCCATTTTTGGAGATTGGAACATTCTTATGAGTTTGAATTCTCAGATTTTTCGTTCCCTATCATTTTTTAAGTGACCTTTCGATATTAAAACTTTTAAGTCTGCATGCTGTGTCCAAGTCTAGAGAAGTGTATTCCTACAGGCGTATCCAGCTCATTTTTTATCATATGACTATGTAGAGTCATCATTGTTTGTAGCTTTTGCATTGTTTCTCCAATATACGTCCCTGTAGTGCACCTTGTACATTATATCATATACACCACATTGGAGAATGTACATGAAAAAAAATCCATGTTTTTACAGTCCTTGTTTCTGTTAAGTATAGGGACTGTATCGTTGGAGATATGTGAGTATAGGTCTTGTATTTCTTGCTATTAGGCTGAAGGCACACTGGGCGAGGGACTCGCGCGAGTGCAATGTTAGGGAAACTCGCATTGCACTTGGATCAGTGTTGCCCTATCAGGCAGGGCACACTGGTGCGAGTATCCCACACCCAACTCGCATTGCGAGTCAGAAGCGAGTGCAGTCACAGCATGCTGCGATTGCACGCGATTCTGATGCGCGTGAACGCAATGCAAGTGTATGGGGGTGAGAAAATCTGCGCATACAGTAATAATCATCTTGCCCCGCTGTCACAGCAGTGCAAGATGATTATTATAATGTGCTTTAACAGTCATGTCAGCATGTGTCCTGAGACTGTCCAAGCTCCTGGACACATGCTGAGGTCATAAATGGCCAAATGTGTGCTTTATGCCTATAAATCTGCAAAGCCGGTAATTGTCGGCTTTACAATTTCATTTCTAAACTCCTGCTGGGCCGCACTGTCTATTGGACCAGGCAGCAAGTAGGCAGGGGGAGCGGCAGTGCTGAAGGAGGCGGCACCCGCTGCACCACTCAGCTCAGCACCTGCAGCAGGGCAGCAGGTACCCGCTCTGACAACACTCCCCCCCCGCTCCTCACTCTGACAGCACCCCTCCTTCCTGCTCCTCACCGTGGCCAGCGCTCTGAAAGCACCCCACCGGTACTCACTGCACCGGCCCCCCCACTCCTCACCGCGACTCAGGCGTCAGGGTGGCTCCGTGCACCCCTGCCTGCTGCTCCTGTCAGTGAACAGCGTTGATGTACGCTGTCCAGGGTCCTGAACAGCTAAGTAATCAGCACAGGCAAACTACTGTTTGGTCCCATGATGCAATGCATCCATGTCCGATCGCTGCAGGACCTAAATCACCTGACTGGGTGGCAACCCGAACAGCTGATGTGCCACAATGACAGCATCAGCTAAGTGGTTTAAATCGCCTGCTCGCCGATTGACGGTCGATTTAAATCACTCAGCTAAAGCTGTCATGTGACACATCAGCTGATCGGGTTGCCGCCCAGTCAGCTGATTTAGGTAAATAGTCTGAGGCCTCTGGAACCCCTTCTGACCAGTTGGACCCTTGATACCATGACATGAATTGTGGAGCCTACCAATGAGAATAAATTCTGATGATAAAGTAGATAGCGGGATGTTTCCTACCTCAATCACTGGTAATAAGTAGATAAAGAAATGAAAGGCAGCACTTCCTCCAGTTCAAAACATGTGGATTTATTTGGTCCTAGGACTGCAACGTTTCGGCAAGCAGCCTTCTTTTTTTTTTTTTTTTTACCAAATCATTTTTATTATTTTGAACAGAAATAAATAACAAACATTTGAAATTGTAACAAAGTGACAAGCAGTGAGAACAAGCAGTATTACATACCACATTCAATGCCGTATAACGATTGTCACTGGGGGAACATGGGGGGGAAAGGTAGGTAGGAGGTGAATTGAAAAGGGAGTGGGGTAGAGGGATAGGGGGGGGTCTGAACCAAAATAACAATTGCAGCATACTTCATACTCAATTTTGTTTAGAGAATATAGCATTCCACCATTTTCACCAATTGAAACTTAAGTGTCAGAGCCCTGAACAGTAAGAGCCAACAATGATAACAATGAACAACCAAACCTAGTGAGGATCAACACTTCAAGTTACGCAATGTAATAGGAACTTGTCATCCACGGGTCCCAAATCAGAGTCGATTTTGTCTTTGCGGATCGGGACTGTGCCAGAGCCAGCTCATATTTACAATGTAAGTTAACCCTTTCCACTACGTCCTCAGCTGATGGCGGGGAAGTCTCCTTCCATTTGTATGCAATTGAAGAGCGGGCAGCAATCAATATGTGGGAAATGGTTCCTCTAACAATCCTGGGTATTGCCTCGAGGCCCATATGTAGGACCGCTGTGGAGGGAGTGAGTTGCAGCCGGATCCCGGTGGCTCCCAAGATCACCTGTTCCATCCCTTTCCAAAAAGATGACAAAACTGGGCAGGAGAACCAAGTATGTGTCTGGGTGCCGACCTGACCGCAGCCTCGCCAACACAGGGGGGAGTACTGCGGGCCAAATCTGGCAACCAGCACTGGGCAGCGATACCATCTCATGTGTGATTTTTTCAGCTGTTCCAAGTGGGTCGTGCATGAGGATACCCTCTTGATCTCAGATATACTGTCCCTCCACTCCTCTAACTCCAGAACAACCCCCAATTCTCGCTCCCAACTCTGCATGTAAGGAAGTTTTACCCCTTGATCAGAATCTATCAATACTTTGTATAAAATAGAGACTCCCTTTGAGCCAGAACCCGGGACCAGGAAGTATCCATTGATCCTTCTATCCATGTGACCAGCAAAGGAAGAAGAGGTATGGGGGACACCATGTAAAAAATGTCTCAATTGTAAGTATTGGTAGAAAAATCTTCTTAACCCCGGATGTTTTCGGGATAGTAGATCAAAGGGAGTCACACCCGAGGGTCCCTCTAAGTCCGATATTGTTTGAATACCAGCAGAATGCCAGGGTTGGAGGTTTAGGTAAGGAATATGAGTTTCCATGGCAAGCACGGAGAGTGATCCCCTAGGAATTCTAAGAAGTGTAGGGGCAAGAGATCTCCAAAGGCGCAGGGCAGCTCTCATTGTAGGTAATAGAGGCGAGACCGTACCCGTCCGGAGCACCTCAGACTCCAATGTCAAGCGAGTGGAGCCTCGCCTAGAGTAGAGTCTCTCAATTTGTAACCACCTGTGGTCCTTATCCATGTGCCACCAATCCCTGAGCCCCGTTAAGATCGAGGCCCTGTGATAGGTCAATAACTCTGGAACTCCCATTCCTCCCGACTCCAGGGGCGGTACAAGACCCTTTTTGCTACACGTGGTGTCTTATTTGCCCAGATGTATTTATTAGCTAATAGTTGCAAGCGGAGAATAAGTTTTTTGGGTATGTCGAGGGGAAGGGATCTGAAATAATAAAGGATCTTGGGGAGGGCTATCATTTTAAATGCATTAATACGGGCGGACCACGAGGTCATTATCTGATGCATATCTTCCAAAAGGGCTTTAATTTTTGTATATAGGTTGTGGAAATTTGTTTTAATTGTCTGTGCCGAGGCAGTCAAAGTTATTCCCAAATAAGGGATACCGTCAGGCGACCACTGAAAAGGGAACACCTCCTCCAGGCGTCCCCGGCAGGAGACAGAGACCCCCACCGGGAGCACCAGAGATTTGGACGGGTTTAATCTATAGTAGGAGACCTCGCTAAATTTCCTCAACTCGGACATGATGGCAGAGAATGAAGGCCCAATATTTACACATGAAATAATAACATCATCAGCATAAAGGCTGATTTTATGAGCCTCCCTCCCCACCACCAAGCCCGCAACGTCAGAGTTGGCCCTAATCCTCTCCGCAAGAGGCTCCATACACAGGGCAAAAATTATAGGGGAGAGGGGGCACCCCTGTCGGGTACCGTTAGTTATCTGAAAGGGCTCCGATAAGAAGCCCGCAGTGAGAACTCTTGCCGAGGGAGTGGAATACATGGCAGAAATAGCCGAGTAGATAGGGCCCACCATGCCGAACTTTTTGAGAACCGCCTGGAGGTATCCCCAGTGCACCCTGTCAAAAGCTTTTTCAGCATCAAGCGACAGGAATGCACTGGGGAGGCCAGACAACTCAGCCACCCGCACCAGGTTCAACATTCTACGAACCCCGTCCTTCGCTTCTCGTCCCGCCACAAACCCAACCTGGTCCGGGGAGACCAGGGAGGGGACGATCAGGTTCAAGCGCGAGGCCAGCAATTTAGTGAACAACTTAACATCGCAATTTAGGAGAGCGATGGGTCTAAAATTGCCCGGGGCGGTTGGAGACTTCCCTGGTTTGGGTAGGGTCGTAATAGTAGCCTCCAAGCCAGGAGAGGACACTGATCCCCTATCTCTCCAGGCGGTGAACAAACGTAACAAATAGGGGGCTAGTGACGATTGAAAAGTATGATAATAGGTATTGGAGAATCCGTCTGGACCCGGGGCGCTCTTCTTCTTAGTTTGTTTAATGGTCTCCTGAATCTCATTTATCGTGAAAGGGGCGTTTAAAAAGGTTAATTGATCTTCAGAGACAGCGGGTAAGTTGATGGAATCAAGGTATTCTGCAATACCATGAGATGTGGGCTGGGGAGTCAAGGGGTCATTTCCGAGATTGTATAGGCCTGCATAATATTTTGCAAACTCTGCAGCGATCTCTACAGGGCTTCTGACAGGATGGCCTCCAGGACTTAAAAGATGATCTATCCTGGATTTAGCCTCTCTTTTTTTGACTCTACGGGCGAGAAGGGCCCCGGCCCTGTCCCCATAGAGTACCAATTTGTTTTCAATTTTCTCAGATTATGAGCATATGAGGCCAACATAGAATCTCGGAGTTTAAATCTTATTGAATAAATTTCTGCTGTCACAGAGGGGGATACAGCCGACTTATTAAGGGACTCCAGGACCTGCAACCTGGATAACAGCGTATTTCGGTCCTCCTCCCTCTTACGTTTCAAAGCTGCTGCTTGTTGTATAAATAAGCCCCTTAGGACCGCCTTATGGGCTGCCCACAACGTCTCGTCAGTGATCTCTCCAGTATCATTCAATTGAAAATATAGAGACAACTCTGAGGAGATCCTGGACACCACACCTTCGTTCAGCAAAAGGCCATCATTCAGGCGCCACCTAAAAGCCGGGGGAGCCTGGTGTGACAGAGCTATAGTAAGGAAGACAGGGGCGTGATCAGACCAGGTTATCAACCCTATCTCGGAGTTGAGGCATCCGGACAAGGCAGCGTCATCCACCAAAAAATAGTCCAATCTACTGTATGTATGATGCCGAGGGGAGAAAAAGGTATAATCCCGCTCCGCTGCATGGGAATATCTCCAATGATCATGATATTGAAACTCAAGGGTATGTAACCTCAACTCTCCCCGACCTCCACTCCCCCGGTGGGAACAATCAAGGTCCCGCTTCATCGGGAGATTAAAATCTCCGCAAACGATCTTACCACCTCGCGCCAACGATTTAACAGTCTGTAGTGCGCGTCTCACAAATTTGCATTGGCCCGAGTTGGGAGCATAGAGTGTCGATATGGTGTGCAAGACTCCATTTAAAGTGCAGACCAGCACCAACAATCTGCCGCCTGGGTCTATATATGATCCCACCAATTTAAAGGCAACGGTATGCTTAATCATGATACACACTCCTGCAGTCTTAACTGAATTATTGGCAAAAAATATATGGGGGAATTGGGGGTTATGGAACCTAAAATTGTCTGATTCCAATAGATGGGTTTCCTGAAGACAAACAATTTCCGCCCGGGACTTCCTCACCTCCCTCCACACCATTGATCTCTTACCCGGGGAGTTCATCCCCTTAACATTGAGTGACATTAATTTTATACTCATTGTATAAAATCAGAGAGCAAAGCGGTCCACAGGGACCCATCGGTCCCCCAACACTGAACACAATAGTAAGGATATAAGCTGGAAACCATGGCTGACTCCACAGTAAGGGACAGATTAATAGTGGATGCTAAAACAGAAATGAGTTGCTGCAAAAAAGAAAACAGGTATAAAGAAATAACAACCATCAACCGAAAAGGGTGAAGGAGAAAAAACAAACAAAATGAAAAACAAAAATAAAAATAAAACAGTCAACAGACCGGGGTCTATCTGCACAGACCCGGGTCAAAAGCCCAGTTCCTCGGGCAACGAGCAGAACCAAAAAAATCTGCTATCCAGGGGCACAGTACAAATGTACCGTTCAGGAGTTAGCCTCAAAAGGGCTGACTGATGCTCCATCCACAGGATCGTCCCGTTGTCCACTTCAGGTTGTGGACCACTCCGTGGTCACCTTCTTTTTCCCCGGTGGTTTAGCATTTGACAGAGCAAAGGGAATCCTCCATAAAGACAATCTGTCCTCTGCTTGCTTTGGTGAGGAGCAAGTAACCATCCGGTCATCATGATTAATTATTAACTTAACTGGATTGAAACCCCACTTGTAGCGCTTATTGGCGTCCCTAAGGGCCGCACACACGTGTGCATACTCCCGACGCCTCGCCAACGTGGCCGGCGACAGGTCAGGGAACACCTGCAGTCCCTGAAACTCCTCGGGCAGCAATGGGGGTTTTATCATCCGCTGTACAAAGGCATCTTTTGTGGGGAACCTGAGCATTCTGGCCAGTACATCTCTGGGTACGGAGGGTCCTAGGTGTTTAGGTTTCGGGGTTCTGTGAATCCTCTCTATCGCCAGGTCTCCTGGTGGCAAGGCAGGTAACACAGCAGCCAGAAATCTCAGCATGAGAGGAGCTAGTTCTTTATCAGCAATCTCCTCTGGAATGCCTCGGACTCTTATGTTTTGTCTTCTAGATCTGTCCTCCAAATCATACAGTTTGTCATGTACTGAGGAGAGCTCATTCCGTAGTGCAGCATTTTCATCTACTAAGGCATTGATGGTAGTGGCATATTCTCCTAGTTTGCCTTCTACATGGGCTGTTCTATCCCCCAGGGAGTTCAGGTCTCTCCTTATCTCTCTTAGCATCTCGTTCATATCCTGTTTCAGAGAGGCCCTCATTGTTGTTAAAAAGTCTTTCATGTCCCCTTTTGTGAACGGGGCAGAGCTGCTGCTGCTGCTGTGTGGGGGAGTAGAGTCTCTCTCACCTCTGTTGGAGTCGCGGGAAGAGCGGGAAGATCTGGCTGGGGAGGCAGGCGCCATCTTTCCTGCAGCATGCACAGTCTGCCCTCCGGGGAAGAAGTCCGGCAAACGAGGAGGTGAAGCCCGCCTGTTCGACCTGCCACGTGTCATCATGAGCCCGGGGCGATGGGGAAAGCCGTGATAAGGTTTGTGGATGTCTGGGGAGCCGCGGTGAGCCGTTATGTGCCGATAATGATCCTATGGAGCAGGAGAGCTCAGTCTATGCAGCCACCACGATCAGCGTGCAGGCCACGCCCACCGGCAAGAAGCCTTCTTCAAGCAGCTTCAGGAAGGCTGCTTGCCGAAATGTTGCCGTCCTAGGACCAAATAAATCCACACGTTTTCAACTGGAGGAAGTGCTGCCTTTCATTTTTTCATATATGTATATTATATATATATATATATATATATACATATATATACATATATATATATATATATTCAAAATGAGGGGGGTGCAGCACTGCCAATATTTTTAGGGTGCAATTCTACCAGGTTTTCTTACAAACCTTTCATACAAAGGTATGCAAGGAAAAGATGTAGCAGTACTTCTGGTTTAAATGAACAAAATAGCCTTTAATCCGGTTTAGGGTACATCATCAGGCACCGTTTCAGGCACAAAGGGCTAGTGAAATAGGGGTTGTGCCTGAAGCATTACTTGATGTACCCTAAACCGGATTAAAGGCTATTTTGTTCATTTAAACCAGGAGTGCTGCTACATTTTTCACACATATATATATATATATATATATATATATATATATATATATATAAATCCAGTACAGACCAAAATTTTGGACACACCTTCTCACTCAAAGAGTTTTTTTATTTCATCAAAACTATGAATTAACACGTGGAATTATATACTTAATAAATAAGTGTGAAACAACTGAAAATATGTCTTATATTCTAGGTTCTTCAAAGTAGCCACCTTTTGCTTTGATTACTGCATTGCACACTCTTGGCATTGTCTTGATGAGCTTCAAGAGGTAGTCACCGGAAATGGTCTTCCAACAGTCTTGAAGGAGTTCCCAGAGATGCTTAGCACTTGTTGGCACTTTTGCCTTCACTCTGCGGTCCAGCTCACCCCAAACCATCTCGATTGGGTTCAGGTCTGGTGACTGTGGAGATCAGGTCATCTGGCGTAGCACCCCATCACTCTCCTTCTTGGTCAAATAGCCCTTACACAGCCTGGAGGTGTGTTTGGGGTCATTGTCCTGTTGAAAAAGAAAGGATGGTCCAACTAAATGCAAACCGGATGGAATAGCATGCCGCTGCAAGATGCTGTGGTAGCCATGCTGGTCCAGAATGCCTTCAATTTTGAATAAATCCCCAACAGTGTCACCAGCAAAGCACCCCCACACCATCACACCTCCTCCTCCATGCTTCACGGTGGGAACCAGGCATGTAGAGTCCATCTGTTCACCTTTTCTGCGTCGCACAAAGACACGGTGGTTGGAACCAAAGATCTCAAATTTGGACTCATCAGACCAAAGCACAGATTTCCACTGGTCTAATGTCCATTCCTTGTGTTCTTTAGCCCAAACAAGTCTCTTCTGCTTGTTGCCTGTCCTTAGCAGTGTTTTCCTAGCAGCTATTTTATCATGAAGGCCTGCTGCACAAATTCTTCTCTTAACAGTTGTTGTAGAGATGTGTCTGCTGCTTGAATTCTATGTAGCATTGACCTGGTCTCTAATCTGAGCTGCTGTTAATCTACGATTTCTTAGGCCCCTGACTTGGATGAACTTATCCTCCGCAGCAGAGGTGACTCTTGATCTTCCTTTCCTGGGGCGGTTCTCATGTGAGCCAGTTTCTTTGTAGCACTTGATGGTTTTTGCAACTGCACTTGGGGACACTTTCAAAGTTTTCCAAATTTTTCGGACTGACTGACCTTCATTTCTTAAAGTAATGATGGCCACTTATTTTTCTTAACTTAGAATTTGTATTATGGCAAGAAAAAAGCAGCTAACAGTCTATTCAGTATGACTATGAGCTGTGTATCCACCAGACTTCTGCACAACACAACTGATGTTCCCAACCCCATTTATAAGGCAAGAAATCCCACTTATTAAACCTGACAGTTGAAACCACTAGGGTGAGCTGGACCGCAGCATGTGTTAATTCATAGTTTTGATGCCTTCAGTGTGAATCAACAATTTTCATAGTCATGAAAATAAAGAAAACTCTTTGAATGAGAAGGTGTGTCCAAACTTTCCGTCTGTGTATATATATACCGTATATATATATACCGTATATACTCGCGTATAAGCCGAGTTTTTCAGCCCAAAATTTGGGCTGAAAAGTCCCCCCTCGGCTTATACGCGAGTATATAATGTATATACAGCAGCAGCCCCGGAGGTATACAGGACCCCCCATCAAGCTCCAGGGCCCCCCTTCCTTGCGCGGCAGCCTGTAAAGTAAAATCATACTTATCAGTGTCTTGTCGCGCTGTCCCGCCGCTTGCCGACATCACGATTCCGGGTTTCATTCAGCGTCTTCCCGCGGCTTCCTGTAGTCGCGGGCAATGACGTCATTGCCCGCGACCACAGGAAGCCGGAAGACGCAGATTGAAGCCCGGGATCGTGTGTCGGCAAGCGGCGGGACAGCGCGACAAGACACTGATAAGTATGATTTTACTTTACAGGCTGCCGCGCAAGGGAGGGGCCCTGGAGCTTGATGGGGGGGCCTGTATAACTCCGGGGCTGCTGCTGTATACAGCCCTGGGGCTGCTGCTGTATACAGCTTTGGGGCAGCTGCTGTATACAGCCCTGGGGCTGCTGCTGTATACAGCTTTGGGGCTGCTGCTGTATACACCATTAGGGCTGCTGTATACTACCACTGGGGCTACTGTATACTACCACTGGGGTGCTGTATACTACCACTGGGGCTGCTGTATACTACCACTGGGGCTGTATATACCTCTGGGGCTGCTGTATACTACCACTGGGGCTGCTGTATACACCTCTGGGGCTGCTGTATACTAACCACTGGGGCTGCTGCTGTATATACCACTGGGGCTGCTGCTGTATACTACCACTGGGGCTGCTGTATACTACCACTGGGGCTGTATATACCTCTGGGGCTGCTGTATACTACCACTGGGGCTGCTGTATACACCTCTGGGGCTGCTGTATAATAACCACTGGGCTGCTGTTGTATATACCACTGAGGCTGCTGCTGTATACTACCACTTGGGCTGCTGTATATACCTCTTGGGCTGCTGTATACCATACTGCTGGGGGCTGTATACCTGTGCTCGGGTCCACCCTCGGCTTATACACGAGTCAATAGGTTTTCCCAGGTTTTGGGGGCAAAAGTAGGGGGGTCGGCTTATACACGGGTCGGCTTATACACGAGTATATACGGTATATATATATACAGTGTTGGCCAAAAGTATTGACACCCCTGCAATTCTGTCAGATAATACTCAGTTTCTTCCTGAAAATTATTGCAATCACAAGTTCTTTGGTATTAATATCTTCATTTAATTTGTCTTCAATGAAAAAACACAAAAGAGAATGAAGCAAAAAGCAAAACATTGATCATTTCACACAAAACTCCAAAAATGGGCCGGACAAAAGTATTGGCACCCTCAGCCTAATACTTGGTTGCACAACCTTTAGCCAAAATAACTGCGATCAACCGCTTCCGGTAACCATCAATGAGTTTCTTACAATGCTCTGCTGGAATTTTAGACCATTCTTCTTTGGCAAATGGCTCCAGGTCCCTGATATTTGAAGGGTGCCTTCTCCAAACTTCTATTTTTAGATCTCTCCACAGGTGTTCTATGGGATTCGGGTCTGGACTCATTGCTGGCCACCTTAGAAGTCTCCAGTGCTTTCTCTCAAACCATTTTCTAGTGCTTTTTGAAGTGTGTTTTGGGTCATTGTCCTGCTGGAAGACCCATGACCTCTGAGGGAGACCCAGCTTTCTCACACTGGGCCCTACATTATGCTGCAAAATTTGTTGGTAGTCTTCAGACTTCATAATGCCATGCACACAGTCAAGCAGTCCAGTGCCAGAGGCAACAAAGCAACCCCAAAACATCAGGGAACCTCTGCCATGTTTGACTGTAGGGACCGTGTTCTTTTCTTTGAATGCCTCTTTGAATCAACTCTATGTTGATGCCTTTGCCCAAAAAGAGAGAACATTCTTCCAAAACGTTTTAGGCTTTCTCAGGTAAGTTTTGGCAAACTCCAGCCTAGCTTTTTTATGTCTCGGAGTAAGAAGTGGGGTCTTCCTGGGTATCCTACCTGTGAGGCACAGCCGGCATGATCCTCATGGCCGGGGCGCGTCACATGCAGGATCAAGGTATGATCCTGTGCACACTGGCCGGTTTGACTGATAATGCTGTGTGAACCAACTTTGGACAGGGTTTCATGAGCCTAATGAGCGGCAGTGAGAGTGAGATGAGATCGAGGAGTCCCTAAGGAATAAGGGCTGAGTGCTGACAACCCGGAACACAGGGAGTTAACCTGAGCTGTGTGAAAGGCTGATTACCGGCAGCTAAGGGGGTGTGTCCATGTGGGAGTGGCTGGCACGATAAGAGGCAGCCAGGTGAGTGATTGAGTCATTCAGATTGAGATTGATTCTGGAAGCTGAGATCCTGCTGAGATTCATCCAGAGATTGCCAGCCTGAGAGCATGTGGGCTGAGAGCAGCCTGAGTGCAGAGCAGTCCAAGGCTCGGTGTGTGGACACGGGAGCATGCTAGCTCCATGCCGGTGTCGAGGTCCGTGGTCGTGTCCGCACCTGGAGGGGGAAGCTGTGGTTGACCCGTGGACGCTAGACCGGACGTGGTTCACCTCACGTCCGGGAAGGAGCCTGTGGGGATGCCTGGTGGAACCTGTGACACAGGTAGCGAGACCCGGATCCGTGCCCGGTAAGAAAAGCAGTTCCTGAATGATTGTGGGAACTGTGCACCGTGTGTGTAAATCATGCTAGGCGAGTATAGACCGCACTTGGGACCGACTCAGTGGAGTCACATAAAGGTCCTGATGAACCGGAATGAAAGTAGCCCTTCGGGAGGCGAATGTATGTAGCCTTTGGAGGCAATCGTATGTAGTGTGCCAGGCGGGCATAGACCGCCTTTGGGTCCGAGTCAGAGTGCTCGGTTAAAGGACCTGATGAAACAGAACGTGTTTAACTATGTGTATGAGGGCTTAGGTAATGGCCCTGAATGAGAGATGATGGCCTATATGTAAGACCCATGTATAATGATGTGGGGAGAGAGTGACCCAGCTAGTATGGATGATGTTGGAGGCGTTCCGTCCCTGTGGGACGAGAGGGAGGCTTGCCCTGCTGCTTGCAGAGGGTACCCGTCCCTCAACCACGACCTCTAATGGTGTGGGTGTGCCTGTGGTGCCAGACACAGGGGTAATAGGGCTCCTAGTAGGTATCGGATGAGGTTCCCGTGTACTATGGTTTGCCAGTCCCTGTAATGGGCCATGGAGGGGCCACAGTCCATGGATGTGGGCTGTGAGCAGGTGTGTGATCCATGGACGTTTGAATGATGGATCACATACGGTATGTAAGGTCCCGGTCAGGCAGGAATCCTGACTACGGGGTGAATGTATATCATCATGCTGGGGGACTAAAGCCAGGCGGCAGGTACCGCCATTGGGACCCACAGGGCCCGTTGAGGCGTATGTAACGAAGGTCAGAAGCAGGGGTTAAAAGGGCTCCTAGAGTGGGGACACCATGGTTGAACCAGGTGGACTCTGACCGGGACGTAGGCGGAGATGCGTCCAGGTAAGAGCCCCTTGGGGATACATGACATACCCGGTACTCAGGTTGCTCAATCCCTGTTATGAACCCGGAGGGGTCATCGTCGTACTGTAACGTATGTATAGTGTGTAGGCCGGAGGCCGTAGCCACCACGGGAGCCGTTAGTAGAGCTCCAATGGGGACAGAGATGGTTACAGGTCCCGGGTTACTATAAGATGTTATGTGCAATATAAGTGTTATGTGATGTTATATGTAAATGTATGGTGTATTTATGTAAAGTGTTTATAATCAATGTGCTATGTGTCAAACATGCTACCCGGGTTATGTTATTAATATGTGTAAAATAAACGGGTAGACATTGGTTAAACTTATAAACACGTGTTGTTGTCGTTTTGCAAGCGGGTTCCCCGGTTGCTGCCTCACATACCATACAGTCCCTTTTCATTCAGATGCCGATGGATAGTACGGGTTGACACTGCTGTACCCTCGGATTGCAGGGCAGCTTGAACTTGTGTGGATGTTAGTCGAAGTTCTTTATCCACCATCCGGACAATCTTGCGTTGAAATCTCTTGTCAATTTTTCTTTTCCGTCCACATCTAGTGAAGTTAGCCACAGTGCCATGGGCTTTAAACTTCTTGATGACACTGCACACGGTAGACACAGGGACATTCAGGTCTTTGGAGATGAACTTGTAGCCTTGAGATTGCTCATGCTTCCTCACAATTTGGTTTCTCAAGTCCTCAGACAGTTCTTTGGTCTTCTTTCTTTTCTCCATGCTCAATGTGGTACACACAAGGACACAGGACAGAGGTTGAGTAAACTTTAATCCATGTCAACTGGCTTCAAGTGTGATTTAGTTATTGCCAACACCTGTTAGGTGCCACAGGTAAGTTACAGGTGCTGTTAATTACACAAATTAAAGAAGCATCACATGATTTTTCTAACAGTGCCAATACTTTTGTCCACCCCCTTTGTTATGTTTGGTGTGGAATTATATCCAATTTGGCTTTAGGACAATTCTTTTTGTGTTTTTTTCATTGAAGACAAATTAAATGAAGATAATACCAAAGAATTTGTGATTGCAATCATTTTCAGGAAGAAACTGAGTATTTTATCTGACAGAATTGCAGGGGTGTCAATACTTTTGGCCAACACTGTATATATTGAAGGTGAATATAGTATTCTCATCAGGTCTACAAGATCTATCTAATTATGTATGCAGTTATAAAGTGTGACAAAACATTTGCTTAGTGTACAGAGATAGGGAGAAATTGGATATTTGTATTGGGTGAGAGTATATAACATGAAATTTCCTATAAGGTATAACAAAATTTGGCATAAAGATAAGAAAATATATATTTACATATAATTGAATTCAGTTACTTTTTTCAGATACAGCACATCATTATTCATCAAGAAGTAGAACTTTTAGGGGGTAAGTAGCATAATATTTTTTAACAAACATAAAAATATTGTACAGTTCTAATATATCAAACAACATATCAAAGACATTTTAAAATGTTTACTTTCAGACTAAAATTGTGAATGATAGTTTAAGAAGTACTGTTGTCCCAAAGACATTGAGCTGCCCAGTGTTGAAGCATTAGAACAGGGACTGCTGGGAGTTTTTGTTTCACAACAAGAAAGAAAATATACCGTAATAGACCCATTAAAGGGATTGTTCACTACTTGGCAACCTCTTATAATTCCCCATGTTTGGCCCCATGAAAATATAAATCTATACTCACTTCCCGCACTGGTGTCGCTCCAGCAGTGTCAATGCTCATGTTCTCAGGGCTCACATTAAGTTGTTACATCACATAAGATCTTCACCCAGTCAGCGATGGCTTCCCACTCCCCACTTTCAGACATATGAGTAATTAACAGGAAATCAGAACTGCAGCTTTCTCATCTTCCATCTTTTTATTAAAAAAATGCAGCTCATCCATAGTCCAGGAAATTTGCCATAGTCCACCAAATCGGTCATAGACTCAGGTCTAAACTGATAAGCCAGACATTTACCCTCGTTCACCACTTAATTTCAAAGAAAAAATTTCCCAGCTGATCTGACGTGGTCTAGGAATTCCGATCAGCATCGTCTTTCGAGCATCGTTCTGATACTCTACAGATTTTGCTTGCAGGCAATTACAGGTCAGCATATACTGTAGAAGACCCAGTGACACTAAAGAGTGGTGACATCAGTAACTTTCAGGATGGTAACCAGGTCACTGCAGGTCACACTGCTCTGTGCATGTTTCGGCAATTCTGATGAGTGGTCACCACTCTTCAGAGGTGCAAGGTCTCATGCAGCGCAGCGAGACCAGGAATTGCCTGTAGACAAAATCTATGGAGTCTCATAATGATGCTTCATAGAAATTGCTTGTCGGAATCTGTGGACTTTGGATAGATCAGCTGAGAATTTATTTGTTATGTCGAATAAAGTGGTGAATGAGGGTAAGTGTCTTGTTTTATAACTCTGTGTTTGTATTTGTGTGTGTTTTTTTAGATATTGTTATATATAATTTATTTATATACTGTATATTGTATATATACATTTTTGTGCAAATGAATGATAACTAAATCTCATTTTATTGCAAACTGTGGGTCTTACATATATCAATTTTTTGTAGTGACATTGTCTCTGATTATCATATA
This sequence comes from Allobates femoralis, assembly GCA_033576535.1. Lineage (NCBI taxonomy): Eukaryota > Metazoa > Chordata > Amphibia > Anura > Aromobatidae > Allobates > Allobates femoralis. The sequence continues at coordinate 116,631,944 of JARQOC010000001.1, forward strand.
GATTCATAGATTTGCTTTGTAAATCAATTAATGCATTGTCTTGGATTTTGATGTTTTCTTGTGGCTATGTGTGAGGTTTCTCCCCATAGTTAATTATTTTTTTTTGAGTACACACCACTTCTTTTCCTTGATCTCCATTTTCTTTGTATCCAAGTATGTGTCTATTTTTACCATTGTTTTAATTCACATTGTTCGTCATGAGTAAAGGCCAAGCTGGTCCGAAACGCGTAGACTGGACTATGTCTACTAATTAGGAGTGTTGGATAGTTGCTTCAGGGACTCTGAACTATTGTAGTGCTTATTTGATTATTTTTTGCATATCTATCTATCTATCTTATGGTCAACACTTTTTCACAAAGGTCATGTAACTGAAGTACAATTAGTCATTTCTTACCAATAATTATGTGCTCAACATGAATATGAGAGTCAAAATGCAAAACTGGTTCTATTATTTTTTGTAATCTGCAATTATTGTTTACATCTCAAATGCATGACAATAGAAATAGGTCTATGGTGAATACCTGTAAAATAATCAGGTCCTATATACTAAGTCACACCAGCGCAGCTCATCATACAATGTGTCTGGGATCCCAGGGGGCAAGAAAATTCTAGTCACTCTTGGCCACGGCCAGAGAGAACTGACTTGGACCGCGGACCGAACTGACCTGGGCCGCAGACCGAACTGACCTGGACCACAGACTGATCTGACCTGGACCGCGGACCAGAGTTGAGTGAGACTATATGCTTAGAAAATGGCAACTGAGTGTAAAAAAAATGTAAGTTTGGTATTGCTGTAATCAGACAGCCCTAAAGAATCATACCGCAGGTAACTTCCACTGAACTGGACATGTATTTCCCATTTTCCAGTATATCACATGGTAAAATGCTTTTTGTATTTCAAAACTACATATCACCCAGCACAAAAAAAATTACTCCGTATGGCTATAATGGCGGAAATATAAAAAAGTTATGGATCTTAGAGAAAGGGGGGAAAAATACAAAGGTATAAAAAGGAAATATCGTCCTTTACTTAAAGGGTTAAGCATGTCGCTAATATAATATATAAACCAAACCAAAGCTGTACTTTAAAGTATGAAACCCTTCTGGTTTAGAAAGTAAAAGTCTACATGTGGTAGATATGCTTAGAATTTCTTGGATACGTTCATAGTGTAGCATACATAATCACTATATGTGTGCACAATGCGCCTCCCTCATATCCTTCTTCATATACAGTTCTCTATAGTATTTACAAAGGATTCAAGCTTGGCACCCCAGAGAACATTAAATTGACTTTAAATGAGAGCATTTTTGGATCACTGTGCATAGCTACATATCACAAAGAGCCGACACCATTTACTCAGGCAGTTTTATGATATTTCACTCCTGCAATGATGCTAGTTGTATTTACAGAAAACTGCCACCAATTAGCTGGCAGATTTCTGCAAAGAATATGAAAGAGATAATGTACATGACGAGAGTGAGATGTAACAAAAGGGCATTTTGTCTTAGATTCAATTAAGACTTGTGTCTTAGTAGGAGACAAGTATTAAGCAACATAGCGGAAGGACCCCACAGGAGAAGAGGCCCAGCTTGGAACTGACTCCATGCAGATAATCATGCCTACGGCTAGATAAACTTTGATGCCTTCAGTTTTTTCTCTGTGAGGGCCGGGATATGTAACAGTTTTCTTGCTATAATAGAACAAAAAGAGAAAAAACAGGTATTGAGGAGGTTGGTGTGAAAAAAAATTCAAGCTTGATCGATCACTGTGGGATGCATATCTTGTATTTCATATAATATTCACTGATGGATTTTCCATGATAAGAAGTGTGAATCATCCCTCAGACTTTTTTACGCTACGCTCTTCACTTACATTTGCTGTTTTTGATTTAGCTGCTAATTGTACACTGTAAGGGTAAAAGAATCACATGAAAAAAAAAATAATGATGGCAGTCACAAGCAATACTAAATCTAGTAAGGAATGATCGACAGAACAACCTATAAGGGATGGATGGATGGACAGATAGATAGATAGATAGATAGATAGATAGATAGATAGATAGATAGATAGATAGAAAGGTCCAAAGACTTATCTATATATTGTGAGACAGTGACCGGGGTGATCTATGACGGCCGGTTTGTGTCTCCCAGGTTGTGCTCCCTCCACGTATAGGAAGCACTCCACTTGGAGGATTCCCCAGAGGTAGGCACGGGGTTAAAAGCTAGGCTGGACTACAGGGTGTGGTTCTTCTGTGGAGGCTCTTTCTGAGTGCAGGATCATGAAGCTTGTGAGCGGCTGATAAAGAAAGAGCAGAGGCCGTGTGCTTGGATAACACGGCTTAGCCAAGGGAGAACCCATGTGAAGGGTCGGTGTATTTATATTAGCTATATTTGGACTATATAAAGTGTACCTGAGAGGTCTGGGAATAACCTGTACTGTGCCATTAAACAGTGTGCTGTGTGAACTGTGCCTGGGTCCCTGCCTTCTGTTGTGCCAACCAACCAACCAACCAACCAGTGGTTCTTTGAGGAAGCTAAACCCGTACGCTCCCAGGCTTACGATTCATTGCATTTAGTGAAAAAGTGGAGCCTGAGACTCTGAGTCCTGCGCAAATGGTGGAAAGGGTGGTCGTTGACCGCTTCGTGCGCACTCTTCCCGTTCCCATACAAAGGTGGGTGGGACAAGGTGACCCGAATACCCTGGATCAATTAGTGTGCCTGGTGGAGCAACATGTGGCTATGCAGGACTTGATACGGGAAACTAGGACTTTTCGTGCCATCCGTCGGCCGGCCTCCTCCAAACCCCAAGCCAAGGACCCCTCGCCGGAACCTGTGCAGGAGTCCACCCCTGTCCCACAGGAGTCTTCTCCCGCTGCTCCAGGGGTCTCAAAAGGCCTGTACCCTAAAAGACAACCCGTCAAGGGAGTTACTTTCCCCATTAGATGTTGGCGCTGCCAGTGGGTTGGACACATGGGAGCCCAGTGTCCACTCACCACGGAGCCCATGGACTGCAGGTATACTCGGCGGGGGTCACTGTATGCTCAGTCGGTGTGTACAGCTGGCTTTATTACTCCAGTGTCTGATCTGCATTTATGCCAAATACAGGTTAACGGGTGCCAGGTGACAGGCTTTTTGGATTCGGGGAGCTTAGTGACCCTCATGCGGTCAGTCCTAATCACTGGGGTGAAGGACACCGGATGTACCATGGGGGTGTTATGCATATATGGGGACCTTCGAGACTACCCTATGGGGGTGGTCACCATTACGGCTCTGTGTGGACCGGTACAGCATGAAGTGGGACTGATGACCAGCCTGCCCTATGACGTGGTCCTGGGGAGGGATCTGCCTTTTTTCTGGACTCTATACAAGGGACCCTCTCAGATCCCTCAGGTCAAGGATGGTCTGGGGCCTGAGCCAAATGATCCCGAGTCTGAGACACCTGCCATAGGGGTCACCACGGAAGGGACAGAGTGTGACCCTGATGGGTCATCCCTAGAGGTATTGGCAGGCGAGCTTAGAACAGAAGAGCCAATCCCAGAGTTGGAGGCGTCTCCAAGTACTTTCGAGATGGCCCAACTCCAGGACCCTACGTTAGTACACGCCCGGAGTCGGGTGATCGAAATTAATGGGATGGCACAAGTGCCCGGTGCCCAGGTAAGATACCCCCATTTCGCCCTCAAGCAGGATTTGCTTTATCAAGTGGATAATATACGGGGGGATGTCGTGGAGCAGTTGTTGGTACCCCAGCCGTACCGCCGGCGGGTCCTCGACTTGGCTCATAAACACCTCATGAGTGGCCACCTATAGGCTAAGAAAACGCAGGAGCGGCTGTTGCAACGGTTTTATTGGCCTGGGGTCCTCGGGGAGGTGAAAAAGTACTGCAAAACCTGCCGGAGTGTCAACTTACCGCACCCCTGGCTCACTTCCGCAGTCCTTTGGTTCTTTTGCCCATTATAGAAGTCCCTTTTGAGCGGATAGCCATGGATCTGTTGGGACCCATTATAAAGTCTGCCCGAGGACACCAACACATCTCAGTGATAGTCGATTATGCCACCCATTACCCCAAGGCGATACCCCTCAGACATACTGCAACTAAGCTTATTGCTCTGGAGTTGTTTGCCATGTTCTGTCGGGTGGGGTTGCCCAAGGAGATCCTTACAGAGCAGGGGACCCCATTCATGTCCAAAGTCACTAAGGAGCTGTGCAGACTACTCCAGATTAAGGAGTTGTGTACGTCGGTGTACCATCCTCAAACAGACGGGTTGGTGGAACGGTTCAATAAAACCCTGAAATCCATGTTAAAAAGGGTAGTCTCCAAAGATTGGAAGGACTGGGATATGTTGCTCCTGTATCTCATGTTTGCAGTCCAGGATGTACCCCAATCGTCCACGGGGTTTTCGCCATTCGAGTTGTTGTACGAGCGACATCCCTGGGGAATGTTGGACCTGGCCAAGGAAACATGGGAGCAGGAACCAATGCCCCATAAAAAAGTGTGATTGAACACATTTTGGGGATGCAAAACCGAATAGCCGCTGTCATGCCAATAGTGAAAGAGCATTTGCAGAACGCCCAGGCAGCTCAAAGTGCCAGGTACAATAGACAGGCTACGGTCCTTTAACCCAGGGGATCGGGTATTGTGTTGATCCCCACAGCGGAAAGGAAGTTTCTAGCTAAGTGGTAGGGTCCCTATGAAATCTGGGAAAAGGTCAGGGTTGTCAACTATAAAGTATTTCAGTCGGGGAGGAGGAAACCAGACCAGATATACCATATCAACCTGTTAAAACCATGGAAGGAACGGGAAGGCATGATGACTGACCTTCTTCCGTCTCTCTCCTCTTCAGGGCGCTCATCCCCGGGTCCAGCGACTCCCGGGGAGAACGAGCCAGAAGTAAGGATAGGAGACGGCCTCACCAAGTAACAGAGATGAGGGGCCAGAAGGTTGGTTCAGCAGAACCCGGATGTCTTCTCAGATCCGCCCAGTAGGACAAACCTTATACAGCATGATATTGCCACCGAGCCTCGCATGAAGGTATGCCTGAAGCCGTACCGGGTGCCGGCGGCTCGGAGGCAAGCCATCTCGGAGGAGGTGAAAAAGATGCTCCACTTAGGGGTGATTGAAAAGTCTAAGAGTGAATGGGCCAGTCCCATTGTACTGATACTCATGCCGGATGGCTCATTACGATACTGTAACGACTTTAGGAAGCTCAATGAGGTATCCAAATTTGATCTTTACCACATGCCCCGGGTGGATGAGCCGATCGACAGGCTGGGACAGGCGCAGTATTTCACTACGCTCGATCTGACCAAGGGGTACTGGCAGGTGCCACTGACGGAGTCAGCCAAGGAGAAATGTGAAGCAGAAAACACTGGTGCTTGTCTTCTTAAAATTCTGTTTATTATTTGAAAATGATAAAATCATTCAGCGTGCTATCTGGGCGCTAGACGCGTTTCAGAAGGAAAACTTCCATTAAGGAAGTTTTTCTTCCGAAACGCGTCTAGCTCTCAGCTAACACGCTGAATGATTTTATAATTTTCAAATAATAAAGAGAATTTTAAGAAGACAAGCACCAGTGTTTTCTACTTCATATTGCTTCCTGGGCAGTTGCCAAAGCTGCCACACCAGGTGCGTGAATCCAGGAGGTTAATGGGTGGTGGAGCTGCTTTTCCCTTCCCCCTTTCCATTTGAATGAATGAGCCAAGGAGAAAAACGCTTTTGTTACGCCTGAGGGTCTCTTTCACTACGTCGTCTTGCCTTTTGGTTTAAATGGCGCCCCGGCCATGTTCCAAAGGTTTATGGACCTGGTGCTGGAACCCCATCAGGTGTATGCATCAGCGTACCTTGATGACATCATTACCTATAGCACCGAATGGCAGACCCACTTGGGTCAGGTACAGGCCGTGGTGGATGCACTTTGTACAGCCGGGTTGATGGCCAATCCCAAGAAGTGTGCTTTGGGGCTCATGGAGGCCCGCTACTTGGGGTATGTAATATGCCAAGGAGTGATTAAGCCCCAAATCAACAAAGTTGAGGCAATCCAGAAGTGGCCTCAACCCCTTACCACGAAACAGGTCAGGCCTTTCCTAGGTATCGTGGGATACTACAGATGGTTTGCCCCAATTTCGCTGGACTGTCGGCCCCCTTGATGGACCTTCTCAAGGGTACGAAGTCCGTCATTGTACGCTGGACTCCGCAGGCCGAGGACTCCTTCCAAGCCCTGAAGGGGGTCCTGTGTGGACAGCCCGTTCTCATCAACCCCGATTTCTGGAAGGAGTTTATTGTGCAGACAGATGCCTCGGAGGTTGGGCTGGGGGCGGTGCTGTCCCAGGTGGTCCAGGGGGAGGAACACCCCATCACCTATTTGAGTAGGAAGCTCACCCCTCCCGAGTGGAACTATAGCGTTGTGGAGAAGGAGTGCTTGGCCAACAAGTGGGCCTTGGAGTCCCTGTGCTATTACCTGTTGGGACCGCAGTTTTGGCTCACGACGGACCACTCCCCGCTGGTCTGGATGCGGTCCGCCAAGGAACAGAACGCCAGGGTCACCTGGTGGTTCCTTTCCCTGCAGGACTTTCAGTTTACAGTAGAGCACCGGGCCGGGAGGTTGCAGGGCAACGCTGATGCCTTGTATCGTGGCTCGTGTTTGGTGGCTGGAGTTCAACCCTGCACGCTTGAACTGAGGGGGGTATGTGAGACAGTGACCGGGGTGATCTGTGATGGCCGGTATGTGTCTCCCAGGTTGTGCTCCCTCCACGTATAGGAAGCACTCCACTCCGGGTTCTTGGAGGATTCCCCAGAGGTAGGCACAGGATTAAAAGCTAGGCTGGATTACAGGGTGTGGTTCTTCTGTGGAGGCTCTTTCTGAGTGAAGGATCATGAAGCTGGTGAGCGGCTGATAAAGAAAGAGCAGAGGCCGTGTGCTGGGATAACCACGACTTAGCCAAGGGAGAACCCATGTGAAGGGTCAGTGTGTTTATATCGGCTATTTTTGGACTGTATAAAGTGTACCCAAGAGGTCTGGGAATAACCTGTACTGAGCCATTAAGCAGTGTGCTGTGTGAACTGTGCCTGGGTCCCTGCCTTCTGTTGTGCCAACTAACATAGCTACCTCACACTATGTATAATGGCTCCTAGAATGGCGGGGATAAACTCAGTATGCATTCAAGCACATGCGCGATGATGTCACAGTCTTTGGAGGTGCCTATGAAGATCAGACATGCGTAGTATAACCCGGAAGAAGCCGGGAGTGGTGTAATAGTATGACACCATGCCGGTGAGCAAACCCATGTGTCCCCACATAATTTTTTTCATGTATTCACAAAGGTGTAATATATAATCTAATCGTATTCATTTAAGATGTATCTATGATGGAGAACAATAAGGAGGTTTACAGTAAGCACTATATTTTCTCTTTATTCAAATTGCACTATTGTGATGGTTGTATATCACATATGATCAGTCTTTGAATTTTTATATGCACTATTTAATTAATTATGCACTTGAAGTGTAAAAAGCCCATCACTATGCCATTACACTGTGCTTTACAGAGACCACACAGGTCGAAATGTTATGCCACTAAGGGCTGGATTAAAGAATGTCCACTTTTATCTGATTTGGAGTGCTGCTTGGTTTCTTTGGACTTATTCAGCAAACAAGTTTCCGGGCAGCACACTACAGAAGTCCCTCTCCGCCTTCACTCAGGTGCCACTGCCTGACTGAGACCGGACAACAGTGGTGCTCCCCCGCTACAAGAAACAGCAAGGAACATCCAGAAAATTTTAGAATGGAACCGGGGAGGCACTCACCAAATAACCCAACTTCAGGAGTGCCTCCTGCACCTTCCCCCTCCCCTCTATATCGCCGACACTTGTTGTCTTTGGATTTTTATGGTATAATGTCTCAATAAAGAAGTTGGACTATTTGATGAGTGTCTCCCCAGTTCCATTCTAAAGTTTTCTGGATGTTCTTTGGACTTATAATGTATATGTGAATCAGGTGAGTCTTAAAAGTGGTGTGCACCTCTGTCCACCCCCCACAAATCTTATTCTAATCAGACTACAGTAATATTTGTGGTGAAAGGTACGCAATAACTCATCATGAATTAGATGAGCTGGCTTAGCCCAAATTTTGCAACTTTTGCTGTTATCCAATTTTGACTAGCTCCAACAAATTTGGTAAAGCGGTGACCCTACGGATCAGACCTCCAATTTACTGCCCAATTTGGGCTATATGCACTTCTATTTTCCCATAATAGGATCCACTGTGGGTTAAATGTATACATTTCTGGACTAAGCATATTGTGCTTTTATATTTTTTATATAGCTGTAATTGCAGGAATTTCTGCAGTGTATACAGAGGTGAACCTAGTCTCTCTGCTGCCTTAGGCAAACTTCAAAATGGTGCCCTCCCCCAAACACAAGTATGACAGCGCCATCACATGCATATACAAGAACCACAAAGGAGAATCCAGAACAAAGGTCATTAATGGCAATGGCAAGTGTGGCACAAGTATACAGACACACAATGATGGCGGCAGAGCTGTGGTCCTGTAGGCAGACACACTCCTGCATCCTTATAGCACAAGAGGTAACACTGATTGTCAATGTATTATCTCTGGCACAAGCCTACAAAACTCTGCGCAGCTCCAATGTGGTCGCTGCCTGGCACTAACTAGTCAGACATGTCCACCATAAAGTACCATCTACACACCACATGCAACAACCTGCAGTCTGAGCATCAACAAGCCGCAACTGCACTAAGCTAGTAAAATGGCGCTACTCCTCCAACAGACCGCGCCTCCTTCTCCTGAAATGTTTAGCCAATCACAAGTGCCGCACACAGGGCTGTCCAGAGCTAATAGCAGGGGCCTTCCTATTGGGTTGAGTAAGGGATGTGGGAGCAGGAAGGGGGACAAGCGCCACCGACCAACTGCCACGCAGGAGAAACATGGCTGGATGCCTGTATGTACCGAGGGCAGCACTGGACCTGGTGTGTAAGTTATGGCCAATCAGTCCTGCAGCAGAGGCGTATGTGAAAGGGACTATGCATCCTGCACCAGGGGCGTAAATAGAAATCATGGGCCCCATAGTAGAAGTTCTAATTGGGCTGCCTTCCCAAAAAAAGAATATTTGGCTGGGTCACATAATATCTCATGTCTTTGCTGCAGTTATAAAATTATTTTCCTCGTGTTGAAGCCCCTAGATTCCTCCTTCATTCTTTCAATGCCACCATTAAGTATAATTCCAACAAAAGTGTCCCACAAACACTGTGATCCCCCACAGTGAATTACTCCACGGGACCCTCCACACACAGCATGATGACCCAACTGTACCCCCCAGCACTGTATGATTCCCATCTGTGACCCCCACACAGCCCTCCATATATGTGTACTGCCTGATCTGTCGCAAGTGCTACAAACCGCTGATGTGAAAGTAGCCTTAGGCTAGGATCACACATAAGCCCTTGGTCTGTTTTTGGCATCAGTTTTTGCATTTTTTTTTTCTAAGTCCAAAAACTGATGGAAAAATGGATTATATTTAATAAACACCCTATCCGTTTTTTACTGCACCCAAAAACATTGCTAGGAGTGTTTTTTAGCCAAAAACGTTGTTAGGAATGTTTTTGGGTGCCGTTTAAAAATGGATCCTTATTTTAACATGGGGCCCTATGGGAAAACGGATCCATTTTTTTGGAGCCTTAAAAAAACGGATGTTTATTCTAGTTTTTTTTAGAAAAAAAGTCCAAAAAACGTTCAGGGCACAGGAGGCTCAAAAAGCACCCAAAAACCCCCCACCGGATTTGGCATGGAAAATACTTCCAAGAACGGATTGCTATGTGTGACCCTAGCCTTAAGCTGGTTTCGCACTTGTGTTTTCTTCAAATCAGGCAATATCAGGTTTTTCAGCAAAAAGCTGTTCCTTTCAGGATCCAGTTTCTTGAACATTTACTTTAAGGGTACCTTTACACGCCGCAACTTTTGGCAGCGATCGGAGGCAGCCTAACGTGCGCGTGCACATTTTTCATGGTTGCCTCCGAATGCTGAAGGCGCTTTTACATGCCGCAATTTTGCCCTCAACTAAGACGATGTGTTGCCCTGGAAGTTGCCACACCTACAGCAGAATCAATCCGGTGGAGTTCCCTCTCCGTTTTACACGCCGCATTCCCCAAAGGAATGTGGGCATACATGGTTCGCACCGCAAGAACATAGGCATGACACACTGGTGTATTCCGCGCCCCAAACACGCTGATTAGACAACGCAATAGCGTTATGATTGGTCAGCCTGCGCAGGAAGGCTGGCTATTACATGACGCCATTGCCATTGTGTAGTGTGAATGGACAGCTGTCCAAATATGGCGCCCTGTGACAGGGCGCGGTCTCCAGCACACTGTGGCACACCTCCAGGAAATCAGTAGGCGACGCTGATTCCATCCCTATCGTCCCTTCACACGCCAAAAGCAGGGAATTTCCCCTTCATGGTTGCCTCTGGTTTTGGAGCAGTGCTGTGAAATCGGAACCAGGTGCAACCTTTTTGATCGCCGCCAAATTCCCCAATTACACGCTGAAATTTCGAGGCAATTTCACGGCAATCGTGACGGGGCTACAGATTGCCTGTCAGATTTCTCACCGTGGTTGCGGCGTGTAAAGGTAGCCTAAAATGGTGTCAGGTAGCAACCTGAAGTAACTGGATTTTACCTGACACCTTTAAAGTGAATGGGCAAAAAAATGGATCCTGAAAGATCAGGTTTTTCTTGAAATACCTGATCTTGCCTGATTGGGAAAAAACAACTGGTGTGAAACTAACCTATTTTCTAGGAAGCCTGAGGGCCACTTTACACACACCAACTTATCTGTCCAACGTCTGACCAACTTACTGGTTGCAGTGAAATCATGGACACATAGTTCCATTTGTACACAGCCACAAAATGGAGCAATGTGTCTATGATTTCACTGCAACCAGTGAGTTGGTCAGAAGTTGGACAGATAAGTTGGTGTGTGTAAAGTGGCCTTGAGTGGTATATTTATGCCTCACTCCACCATTGAATGCAATCTCCATTTTGATAAATTAAACAACTATCTTGTCTTTCACAAACCAAATTATTGACTACTCAAACACAATAGAATAATGTATACTCACCTTAACAATGCCCCACCACTTCTCTTACATCAACTCCAGTCTCTGAATGTCCCATTCTGGCCAATTGGGCATGTGACTGCTACGGTCGGTGATTGGCTACTGCAATAATATGTCTGGCCAGTACAGAAATTACAGACACCACCTGTCTCCATCGTATTCTGGACACACATGTGACTGCAGTCGCCAATCACTAGCGGCAATGTCGCTTCCAGTCATTCAGCTAAAAAAGAAAGCACAGAGACTGGTGGGGATGAGCATGGAGAGTATAACATATTTTATTGTTTTGAAGCTTGCTTGTAGTGCTTAATTTCTCTTTTACATTTCTAAGTAAAAAAAAATTTAATTAAATTTGCTGTAAAACAATAAATTCATATTTTTAAACGATTCCAAGAAAATGTTTGTTGGATCTAGTAGTATGAATGTTTCCTGTACTGCATACATGCCTCGTATGCCTCTTCTGTTGTAGTTTTAGTAATACAGCACAACATTTGGCCAACAGCATATGGAGACTATTGCCACAATAGCAATCAATACTGTAATGTGAAAGATAGAAATTAAAAAGAGCACTGCCTTTACTTTACTTTGCCCTTCATTTCATATGTGCATGTTTTCAAATCAACTTCAATTTTTTTTCTATAGTATTTCTTGGAACCGAAAAGAGCAACAAGTATGAAATAAAAGATAACTTTGGACAAAGAGTTTATTTTGCAAAAGAGGAAAATATCTACCTCAATAAAAACTTGTGTGGACCATTGCGGCCTTTCACCATGCACATTGCTAATAACACGGGCCGGGAAGTAATCACAGTTATTAGGCCCTTGAGGTGCATTACTTGCTGCTTTCCCTGCTACTTGCAAGAGGTTAGTGACTTTGTGTTGATCGCTTGTTATTATTACTGCCTTTTTGTGATGAGTTGCATATGTTCATGGTTAAACTTTGCTGGATGTCATAGCAAGGATACAAATGGCTTCAATATATGTTTCATGTAAAGAAAATTCCTGTATAACCATAAAAGAAATTGTGCAATCTGTTCATTACCTGGTTGACTGTAGCAGATTAGTTTTATCAAATTTACTGATCTAAACTATGTAAGGACGTCAAAGGTTGTTTTAAGGAAATCAATGTATCGGACTATGCATCAACCAGCACTATAGCCATATCCAAGTATAAAAACATACATAAACTGAAATAAATCAAGGTTAATTCTCATGTACAGCTCCATGGAATCAATGGTGCTCTATAAATGAAGAATAATAAAAAGGTAAAAAATGATTGTACCATGTAAGTCAATAGATAGAAATATATTGGACTCGGAGTCCTCAGTGGTTGATACCTTTTAATGGCTAACTGAAAACATGGTAAGCATAGCAACCTTTTGGGACACTACGGCCCCTTCGTCAGGCTGGTAATGACACAAATTCTGAAGACACATACATATATACATAAGCAGCTGTAGTAAATACGACAGGTGATGTAAAGCAGAGTCAGGCTAGGGAGGGGAAAAGCTGAGCTGGGAGGTAAAATCAAAATTCTAAGATAAGAACAGATTGTATTATTGTTATATGATTAGTGGCCTGTGGTGATAATAATCATTAATTAGTCGTTACTGACCCATGACAGTAATTAACTGTATACCATTAGATCATAATTATTTTTTAGATATACCGAAAGTAAAGCCATGAGCACATGTTAAGCATTTGCTGAGTTTATCACCACTGTATTTGTAGCCAAAAGCAGAAGTGGAACAATCAGAGCAAAAGTGTAACAGAAACATGTCACCTATTTTGCATTTTTTACGCATTTCTGATTTTGGCTTACAATACTGAGGTAAAAAACTCACCAAATACTTAGCATGTGCATGTGGCCTATTGCATCATACACAATCTCAGTACGTTGCCGGCAACATTTCCTGTGCGCTTGGACAAACGCATGCATTCAAAAGCAACCGCGCTTTGCACTTGCGTTTGCCATTGTGTTCGACTGCGGTCACCCATAGCAAACAATGAGTGTGTTAGCACGTGTTGAAATTGCGTTTGCATTGATATTGATACATTGCAATTCTGCTAAATAGGCTGAAGGCACACGTTGCGAGGGACTCATGCGAGTGCAATGCGAGGGAAACTATCAGGCAGGGCACACTGGTGCGAGTCCCTGGCACTTAACTCCCATTGCGAGTCAGAAGCGAGTGCAGCCACAGCATGGTGCGACTGCACGCAATTCTAACGTGTGTGCGGGCAATAGAAGTCTATGGGTGCGAGAAAACCTTGCACCCATACACTACACGGTGCGATACCCGCACCCGTATTTAAATTTCCCTACCTGTGCCGCCACAGTAAGCTATCATCTTGTACCGCTGTGACAGCAGCGGTACAAGATGTTTAGCTTATACAATGATGATTGGTGTAAAATGATGTATTCTGGGGTTATTTTAGTGATTAACCCCATCAGCATCCTCTGCGCCGCATGTGTGCGCAGAGGGTGCCAATGCGGCTCAAATCCCGGTGATGAAGGGGTAATATGAAGCTGGTGTAGTGGCACCATGTTTGTTGAGAGTGTGCTCACTCTTTGCAAAAATGGTGTCATTACACCATGTGTGTGAAGGGGTTAATTGTTCTGTAAAATGGATTAAAAGTGCTGTCGGCTTTATATTTCCACTGTAAAAGCTGGCTCTCTGTTACTGCCTATGGGGAGCTGTCCCCGCTGTGTGGTGCTGAACACTTCAGGTGCTGTGTTTTACAGTGGAAATATAAAGCCGACAGCTCTTTTAACTCATTTTACAGAACATTTAACCCCTTCACACACATGGTGTAATGACACCATGTTTGCAGAGAGTGAGGACACTCTCAACATACATGGTGCCACTACACCAGCTTCATATTAACCCCGTCATCACTGGGATTTGAGCCGCATCAGCAACCTCTGAGCACACATGCGGCGCAGAGGATGCTGATGGGGTTAATCACTAAAATAACCCCAGAATACATTATTTTACACCAACCATCATTGTATTAGCTAAACATCTTGTTCCGGTGCAAGATGATAGCTTACTGTTAGGCATAGCGGGAAATACAAATGAAGTGGCTTTGACAGCCGCAGAGTTTCTATTTCCCGACAAATGCTGTCTGCGGTCCTTCAGGACCGTGGACAGCATCACAATCACGAACCACACATGCACTCACACCTCACAATCGCAGCACACTTACATACATACAGCCAGGCACACTCACCACATGCACCACACTTGCACCACACACACCCAACAACACGCATCACACTCTCATCAAAGTCGTGCATCAAACACGCTCCGTGTTTGATGCACGACAGTGTGCCTTCAGCCATAGGAAACTAAATGCGCTTGTAAATTATTAATAGCCGCTGAGTAAAAAAATGGACAGCACATGAATGACAAGTGAGAATATAATTGTCCCACTTTTTTGGATTAGAATGTAACCGATTTGTTTATATTGATGTGTGACCCCAGCCATAGACTTGAATAAATGAGTCTCATATGAAATATAAAGGATACATTTTTTTCAAATTTGTTCTGTGAGAAAAAAAATCTGGCATCTGAACTGCCCTATTGGGCCAAGTAGTGGCTGTTTAAAGTGAACCTGTCATATCCCTAGGGCTTTCTAAACTAAAAATGCCACCTTCAGCAGTGCCTTTGCTAATTCAGGCACCCTGAGCTCTTCCCTACTGTGAGCAGAGTGTCTGACAGCATTATGCCTATGTGTACCACAGACACCAGATCCTTCCCTTTTTTGTGTTCAGCAGGGTTGTGAATCTGGTGCCTGCATACTAGCAGTAATGCACTGCGCAGTCAAGCTGTTTGCTCTGCCCGCATTAGGGCAGAGTTAGTGCGCAGGCACCAGATTCCCAACCCTGCTGTGTGCATAAAGCAGAACAAAACACAAGGTGGGATCTGGCATCTGTGGTATACGCAGGCGCAATACAGTCAAACGCTCTGCCCATAGTAGGGTAGAGCTCAGGTTGCCTGCGTGAACACAATGGAATCTGTGCAGATGGCAACGATGAGACTGGGAAGAGAGAAAAGGAGGCACCCAGAAGAAAGAAGAGGTGGAGGAAGACTGAAGAGGAGTGAGATCCAGATGAGTGAGAAAACCCATAGGACCTGTAACTATAAATTTACACACTGGGCGGAAACGTTTATAAAGCAATTATTTAGTTGTACGGGAGGGGGGAGATTGGGGTTTTAGCCAGCTTCACACAATGCAGCATAGGAGCTGCTGAAGGTGGCACTTTTAGCTTAAAAAGCCCTAGGGGGATGATAAATTCACTTTAAGGTCAGTGGTTTTCATGTACAGCTAATAGACGGTAAGTATAGTATTGTAAACATACCCTAAGGCTACATTCACACGACTGTGTTTTTGGTGCGAGTGATACCTATGTAAAAACAGGCACCCCTTGGACCAATATTATTCAATAAGGCTATTCAGATGTCCATTTTATTCTAAAACAGAATGTCCACATGAAAAATATTACAACATGCAGTACGATAAGTAGTCTTCATATCTCAGTTGAGATTTGCCTCTTGAAATATATGAGTGAGAAAAAAAGATGGATCCCCACCAACCATGTTGCATCAGATTTTTTGGGATATATTGCAATTTCTTAGAATATAAAATATTTGTCCTTGTAAGTTTTAACAAACTGTTGAAGTACATATAAAAAGGAATGTCATACTGTATGAATGATACACAGAAAACAATACAAGGTAAAAAAAAAAAAATTTTTCAAGGTGCATATCGGACAATTTTTTTATGCTCTAGGCTGAACTTAGCTTTCCAGTAATCACCAGTGTTGGCATCCCCTGCTCTAGGTCTGGTGTCACATTGGAGGTTTCACTGGCTTTGAAAAAGATCATTATATCTCATTCTTAAAGGGAACATGTTGGCTACTTTATGCTCCCAAACCTTTCACTATCTGTCCCTGCAACTTCCTAATACTACTCTAATCGTCCCTGTTGTAACCTAATACTGTACTGTAATAGTGAAGAAAAATCATTTAGTAACTTACAATTTTGGATAGTAATTAGGCTCCGTCTAGTCAGATGGGGTGTTCTTATGGTCTCCATCCCCTCTTGCATTACATGGTTATCACGCCCCAGTGGGCGTGATAACCTAATTTACAAGCATGTCTGAATTGTATGGGTTCCTTGTAGCTATGACGCGACGGCCGCCTCATTTATGGACCTGTGCATTGATGGAAAGCATTGGGTGTACTTGTTCGGCTTCAGAGCATGTGCAGTGCACATTATGAAGCTGGCAAGTACACACAACACTCACCCACAATGCACAGGACCGGAGATGATGCTGCATACCTAGAAGGAGCCCGTACAATTCTGACAGGGTATGTGCTTGTAAATTAAGTCAAGTCAAGTTCCCCGGAGCGTGATAGCCACGTAACGCAGGAGGGGTTGGACACCATAGGAATACCCCATCCAACTAGGAGCCTAATTACCATCTGAAATTGTAAGTTACTAAATGATTTTTCTCCACTGTTACAGCACAGTATTAGGTCAGACACGGATGATTAGAATAGTACTCGGAAGTTGCAGGGACAGATAGTCATAGGTTTTGGGGCATAAAGTAGATGACAGGTTCCCTTTAAAACTGCCAGTAGTGACATACTGAATCAAAAGCTGTAATAAAAAACTTAGATAAAAAAAATCATACCAAGTTAGAATATTAAAAAGAATAAGTAAAAATAGTGTGTGTAGTGAGATTATCATGGGATTATCAACCTAAATAGTAAGATATTAGAAGTATTTTTTTTTAGAAATTATAGGATCATAGACAGCTGAGCTCAATACTTAAGAGTAAGGCCAAATAAGTGGATAAAACCGTCCTTTCAATAATCCTGATACTTTGTGGTAAAGGGCTAAATATAACCATAAAGATGCTATAGATATTTATCTATATTTTACAGTTTTTCACATTCTATAATGAATATTTTTGTATGCTCTCTTTTTGTACTCTCTTTGCTCTTGCCATACTTAGCAGCAGACACAGTAGGGAACAATTCAGCCTGTCAGACCACCATAGATCTCTATGACCAACCTTGTCACCTGCCAGTCAAAAAAATACTGGTGTTGTTGATGAATCTCCAGCACGTTCATAGTTAGAAAATAAATTGAAAGATCGGTCATAGTAACTAAACCAGATGTACAGTGAAGGGTTTTTTATGTATATCTGTCAAATCTATAATCCCACCAGCTGCTTTCCTTACTATAACTCATATAAGGATCCACCACTGCATTCAAGTCTGAAAAACGTCCACCAACGTGAGGCTCATTCAGATGTCTGGACCGCAAAAAAAAAAGTCTGAGTTTCGTTGATGTCTTTTATAAAGTGTTATCTGAGTTTGGTCAGTTTCAGTTTTTACCATCATATTTTCATCGGTTGAATGAGAAAAAAAATGGACCAAATGGACAGTCAACAGATGGCATCCGGCTGCAGTTCAATTTTTGAGCAGAACCATAGACTTGCATTAGTGAGTTTGATCTAAGGGGTAAGTTTTTCTCCTAAAGGAGAGTGACATGCCAATCTGGCATGCCAGTAATGAGGAGAGCTTAGAGTCACAATGGTACTCTGGGAAATTAATTATGCAAATGTCTCTTCAAAGAAGAAGTAGACTTGAACTCTAGTGCCTCCTATTGAAAGTAGCAAAAAATTAAAAATGATAATAATAATTTTTATGTTTATAGCGCCAAGCATATTCCTCAGCACTTTACAATTCAGAGGGGACTTAAACAGACAATTTGAGACAACACAGAGTAAAAAAAATTCAGCGCTTCCCTGTGCGCACACTAGGCAGTCTGCTGTATGAACTGGTTACCACGATACACATCGGGTAACCAGGGACAGCGTCTGCTGAAAGCGGCCGCACACATGCACCTGCGCTTCTCTGCAAAAATCTAAGTATTTAGCGCAGAAGCGCTAAATACTGAGAGCGCAGGTGTGTGGACAAGGCCTAAGACGTCTGTTTTTTTAAGCCAATAGGCAATGGTTTCAACGGAAAAAGTGGATCAGAAAAATGCAACACAAATTGACATGTTCATTCTTTTTGAGGATCAATATTTGAGCCAACAAATGCAGCACCGCAAAACGTTGTGTCTGCATGACAAGTCTTGAAAACTCATGGACTTAGCTGGGAAGCTGAGAAATTGATCTGTTTCACTGCACTGCCACTGCAAAAATTGATCCTCAATAAACGCATCAAAGACGCACATTGTGAATGTAGCCTAAAGTTATCTGTTCCAAACAAACTTTCTGCATTTTTTATTCCTGAGTGGGAGCAAATACGACTGAGAAGTGAATATCTCAAACCATACATAGAGTGTTTCACAATCACAGACTCAGTGACCCTACAGTTTCGCTCCTGACACAGTCATATTTTACATGATCAGGAGGTTCCTTAATTACTTTTAGCCGTTCAAGAGTAATGTGATATGTGTCAGCGCTCAGAAGCAATATCAGGACACAACTCTATTAATAATTACCTTTAGGCTTTATTCAGTATGGGAATCCAGTCTCCACAACGCGTTTCGACGCAGTAAGCGTCTTTATCAAGTGATAAAGACGATAGGCTGCTTTCACATTACCAATTTTTGCCATTCACGGCAGACCCGGCACTTGCGGCAAACTGCTAGCAGCGTTTTTTTGACTTGTCGCAGGTGCCGAATCCGGCAAAACCGTAAGTGCCACACAAGATCGCAATCCCATAGGGAATGAATTGGGCTTGCTGAAAGTGAGCTGTTAGGGTACCTTTACACGCGGCTACATTTCTAGGGTGGCTATAGGTAACTTACTGGTTGCAGTGAAATCATGGAGACAAGGTTCTATCTTGTTGCTGTGTACAAATGGAATAATCTCTCCATTATTTCACTGCAACCAGTAAGTTACCTGTAGCCACCCTAGAAATGTAGCCGCGTGTAAAGGTACCCTTATGTGGGAAAACTGACGGATCTGCCACAAACGGCCAAAATCACTCATCTGAAAGTAGCCTTACTTCAGTGTCTTTATACTTTTTAAGTAGACTTCACTATTACAACCATTTTTTACACATATTTATAACTATATCTTATAGTTGAGGTGCAACATGGACAAAAATCCTGGAAAATAGATATATGTATTTACTGTATACATCTGCACGTACACAACTACTTAGCTCTTTTCTTTCAGATGCATGGAGCTTTGAGTAATGCATTTTTGTGCACAATTAAACACTTTACTACATTTGTGATGGTTTTTGACACACAGAGAGGAAATTACAGCTTTCTTTGTTTTATAATGGACATATTGCTCAGGACAGATATTGCTGAATGAGTTGCTTTGACAATCAGCACTAAGTGACAGCCCCCTGGTAATGTCAAGGGTATTGAAAGTTACTGTTGTAGATGAATTTAGACATCATTTTCCTGTTTGACTAATTGAAGTTTTTTTTTTTCATTTTAGCTGGAAGTTCAAGCTCCCCCTGGGACAACTGTTGGTTTCATTGTCCAGAAATGGGATCCTCTTCAGCCAAAATTCACAATTCAGAATGAAAGTAAGGAAGATGTATTGAAGATTATTGGCCCATATTTAACATCTCGCTGCTTAGGTGATGTCAATTTTGAGGTATAATTCATTAAATCTTAAGATTTTTTTGTGTTGTGCTTTACAATGACTGAAATCATTACACATACATCTATATCTTAGATTTACTACGAAACAACCTACTTCTCTTATTAAAAATATTGTTTCATTAAAGAAACCCATCCAAGTGCCAGATTAGGACACATTAGATCATTTGCTTAGGAACCCCCAATCAGGCAGAGTACATAGACGATGCAAAGAGCATGTCTCATTTTACAGGACTCAGCATGAACATATACAGTATTAGATTGTTGACCAACACCAACAAGAAGAGATACATTTTACTGATCAGATTGCAAGACCAGCATCTCCAAAATAATTTACAAATAGAGGCAAGTGTGCTTGGAGAACTATTAGATTGTCAGGGTCTCTATGTGCTCTAGATGCAATCAAGGTGAAAATTGAGAAAACAACTTAAGGCCCTGTTACACATAGTGATATCGCTAACGATATCGCCGCAACGTCACAGGTTTTGTGACGTAGCAGCGACCTCGCCAGCGACATCGCTGTGTGTGACACACACCAGCGAGCGGCCCCACGCTGTGAGATAGCTGATCATTAACGAATGGCCTGGACCATTTTTTGATCGGCGATCTCCCTCTCGGCATGCCGCATCATGGTATGTGAAAGGGTGCAATGACAAGCGATCTCCATTCTGCGGCTGAGAACCTTACAGATCCCAACGACCGTCGGGTGTCGGTGTATAACTGGGTAATCGCTGGTAAGTCTGCCTGTGTGGCATCTCACCAGCGACCACAAAGCGACACACCAGCAATCCCGGCCAGGTCGGATCATTGGTGCGTCGCTACGTGTAATGGGGCCTTAAGTCAGTGTATGGGCTAGGAATCAAAAACAAGACTGACATAACAGGTATAAGGCAAGAAATCCAAGATGCCAGATCAAAGTAAAACAGTGACAAATTCAGGACGAAGTCAAGTTCAGAGTCAATAATAGCAATTGACCCGCCCAGGGGTCTATGGGAACTCGGTACCCGGGTGTTGATATGGGGGTGCTGTCTCTGTGGCTGGTACCCGGGCCCGTAGCCCTGGGGGTCAGCTGTATAAAAGGTTTAAATAATAAAAATCTTGTGACGCCACCTGCAGTTTCTGGTGAGTTCACCAGCGCTGCTGTCAGACCGCGGGGACCATGGTATTGCACCCAGTTGTTAATGCTCCCTGCAGGTGGAGCAGGGTCCCTGGGGCAGGATCGAGTAGTACTTGTAGCCGCAGTGCTGGATATTGTCAGCGTAGCTGCTCTGCAGCCTAGTTGAAATGAGACACTCGAGTGGTACTTGCTCTGCATGGATGTTTACTTGTCACTGGTTAAGATGGTACTCAGGTTACAGTTACATAGTCTTTAGGGGGTAACTGGCCGGGTAGTCACTTGGGAGGATAAAGTCTCTTTGAGGCTCCCAGAGTGCTCAAGTGCTCCTTTAGCTACTTTCACTGTCCTTTCCTGTCTTTCTTGCACCTCCTCACTATCCTTGCGCTGTCCTGCACAACCCACTTGTCTACCAGGCACATTGGGTGCTATGAGATTACCTTTCTTCTCTAAGGGGCTCAACCCGGTTTAGTGCTCCTGGTGGGGCAGCACGTTCTGGACGAGTTCGGGGCTGCTGGGCAAACATGCAAATCACCGGTATTGATGGCTTAGAGTTAGACTCACCTGCACCGTGACTCAGAGCCGGCACCCTTTTGTGGACCAGGATTCCCCTGGACCATGGATAAGGTCCAGCACTTGGTCTCCTCCTTCTGTTTGGGTCGCCGTTCCTTTCAGGCGCCCTCCCTGTTGTGTCCCTCTAGGACCTGTTCCTTGCTTCGTTCCTCATACTAGACTCTCTTCTGTCTCTGTGTTTTCCTGCTCGTTCTACCCTAACTCTGCTCCCACCGGAACTGGTTACCCTGGTAACGGGTGGCCAATTGATCCCCTATGTTAGGTGTAGGGATGTTGGGATAAGAGCTTCAGGTTGACTTTACACTCCCCAATGACAGGAATACCGCATACTCAGTTATGGGTGCAGCACCCCTACTGTGGCACACAATCAGGAAACAGAGCCCAAAAGGTATGTGCCATATACATCAGGCGTGGTGGTAAGGCCAAAGTTCTCTTTAAGTAAACCCCTAGATCAGTGATGGCGAACCTATGGCACGCGTGCCAGGGATGGCACGCAGAGCCGTTTTCCCTGGCACGCGGCGTCGCCTGTCACTGCAGCTTTGAACTGCCGGCATGATGGCGCCGGCAGTTCAAAGCCGTGTCGGATCGGAGGATTCTCCTTCCTCCGCATCTCCGACACTCTCCAAGCTCCGCCCCGCCGGCGTCACATGACCGCGCGGCGTCACATGACCGCGGTCATGTGATGCTGGGACGGAAGACGCGAGGAGAAGAGGAGCGGTGAGCGGGAGTACTAGGTGAGTATGATTTTTTTTTATTTCAAGCCACGGTATAATGAGGGGCAGGATGGACACAGACATGAGGCTGACAGGGGGGCAGGATGGACACAGACATGAGGCTGACAGGGGGGCAGGATGGACACAGACAAGAGGCTGCAAAGGGGCAGGATGGACACAGACAAGAGGCTCACAGGGGGGCAGGATGGACACAGACAAGAGGCTGCAAAGGGGCAGGATGGACACAGACATGAGGCTGACAGGGGGGCAGGATGGACACAGACAAGAGGCTGACAAAGGGGGGGCAGGATGGACACAGACATGAGGCTGACAGGGGGGCAGGATGGACACAGACATGAGGCTGACAGGGGGGCAGGATGGACACAGACATGAGGCTGACAGGGGGCAGGATGGACACAGACAAGAGGCTGCATAAGGGGCAGGATGGACACAGACAGAGGCTCACAGGGGGGCAGGATGGACACAGACAAGAGGCTGCAAAGGGGCAGGATGGACACAGACATGAGGCTGACAGGGGGGCAGGATGGACACAGACAAGAGGCTGCAAGGGGGCAGGATGGACACAGACATGAGGCTGACAGGGGGCAGGATGGACACAGACATGAGGCTGACAGGGGGGCAGGATGGACACAGACAAGAGGCTGCAAGGGGCAGGATGGACACAGACATGAGGCTGACAGGGGCAGGATGGACACAGACAAGAGGCTGACAGGGGGGCAGGATGGACACAGACATGAGGCTGACAAGGGGCAGGATGGACACAGACATGAGGCTGACAGGGGGGCAGGATGGACACAGACATGAGGCTGACAAGGGGCAGGATGGACACAGACATGAGGATGACAGGGGGGCAGGATGGACACAGACATGAGGCTGCAAAGGGGCAGGATGGACACAGACATGAGGCTGACAAGGGGCAGGATGGACACAGACTGAGGCTGACAAGGGGCAGGATGGACACAGACATGAGGCTGACAAGGGGCAGGATGGACACAGACATGAGGCTGCAAGGGGGCAGGATGGACACAGACATGAGGCTGACAGGGGGGCAGGATGGACACAGACAAGAGGCTGACAGGGGGCAGGATGGACACAGACAATGAGGCTGACAGGGGGCAGGATGGACACAGACATGAGGCTGACAAGGGGCAGGATGGACACAGACATGAGGCTGACAAGGGGGCAGGATGGAACAGACATGAGGCTGCAAAGGGGCAGGATGGACACAGACATGAGGCTGACAGGGGGGCAGGATGGATACAGACAAGAGGCTGACAGGGGGCAGGATGGACACAGACATGAGGCTGACAGGGGGGCAGGATGGACACAGACATGAGGCTGACAAGGGGCAGGATGGACCAGACAATGAGGCTGACAGGGGGCAGGATGGACACAGACATGATGCTGACAAGGGGGCAGAATGGACCCAGACATGAGGCTGACAGGGGCAGGATGGACACAGACAGAGGCTGACAGGGGGGCAGGATGGACACAGACATGAGGCTGACAGGGGGGCAGGATGGACACAGACAAGAGGCTGACAGGGGGGCAGGATGGACACAGACATGAGGCTGACAGGGGGGCAGGATGGACACAGACATGAGGCTGACAGGGGGGCAGGATGGATACAGACAAGAGGCTGACAGGGGGGCAGGATGGACACAGACATGAGGCTGACAGGGGGGCAGGATGGACACAGACATGAGGCTGACAAGGGGCAGGATGGACACAGACATGAGGCTGACAGGGGGGCAGGATGGACACAGACATGATGCTGACAAGGGGGCAGAATGGACCCAGACAAGAGGCTGACAAGGGGCAGGATGGACACAGACATGAGGCTGACAGGGGGGCAGGATGGACACAGACATGAGGCTGACAGGGGGGCAGGATGGACACAGACAAGAGGCTGACAGGGGGGCAGGATGGACACAGACATGAGGCTGACAGGGGGGCAGGATGGACACAGACATGAGGCTGACAGGGGGGCAGGATGGACACAGACATGAGGCTGACAGGGGGGCAGGATGGATACAGACATGAGGCTGACAGGGGGGCAGGATGGACACCGAGACATGAGGCTGACAAGGGGCAGGATGGACACAGACATGAGGCTGACAAGGGGCAGGATGGACACAGACATGAGGCTGACAAGGGGCAGAATGGACCAGACATGATGCTGACGAGGGGCAGGATGGACACAGACATGATGCTGACAAGGGGCAGGATGGACACAGAGACATGAGGCTGACAAGGGGCAGGATGGACACAGAGACATGAGGCTGACAAGGGGCAGGATGGAGACAAGAGGGGCATGAGGGTGACAAGGGGCAGGATGGAGACAAGAGGGGCATGAGGGTGACGAGGGGCATGAGGGTGACGAGAGGGGTATGAGGGTGACGAGAGGGGCATGAGGGTGACAAGAGGGGCATGAGGGTGACAAGAGGGGCAGGATGGTGACAAATAAGAGGGGCATGATGGTGACATTAGGAGGAGGCATGATGGTGACATTAGAAGGGGGCATGATGGTTACATTATTACAAGAAGGGGGATGATGTTGGCTTTATTACAAGGAGGGGGCGTATTACTGCAGGATGGGGACATTACCACAAGGGGACAGGGATCGACCATACTACAAGGGGATAAGGCTGGAGACATTACTACAAGAAGGGAGTTAGGATAGGGACATTACTGCCAGGAGAGGGTCAGGATGGAGCAAATAACTACAAGGAGAGGGTCGGGATGGAGCACATAACTACAAGGAAAGGGTCAGGATGGAGCGCATTACTACAAGGGGAATGTCAGGATGGAGCACATTACTTCAAGGAGAAGGTCAGTATGGAGCACACTACAACAAGGAGAAGGTCAGGATGGAGCCCATAACTATAAGGAGAAGGTCAGGATGGAGCACATTACTTCAAGGAGAAGGTCAGGATGGAGCACATTACTTCAAAGAGAAGGTCAGGATGGAGCACATTACTTCAAGGAGAGGGTTAGGATTGAGCACATTACTACAAGGAGAGGGTCAGGATGGAGCACATTACTACAAGGAGAGGGTCAGGATGGAGCACATTACTACAAGGAGAGGGTCAGGATGGAGCACATTACTTCAAGGAGAAGGTCAGGATGGAGCACATTACTTCAAAGAGAAGGTCAGGATGGAGCACATTACTTCAAGGAGAGGGTTAGGATTGAGCACATTACTACAAGGAGAGGGTCAGGATGGAGCACATTACTACAAGGAGAGGGTCAGGATGGAGCACATTACTACAAGGAGAGGGTCAGGATGGAGCACATTACTACAAGGAGAGGGTCAGGATGGAGCTCATAGCTACAAGGATATGGTCAGGATGGAGCACATTACTACAAGGAGAGGGTCAGGATGGAGCACATAGCTACAAGGAGAGGGTCAGGATGGAGCACATAGCTACAAGGAGAGGGTCAGGATGGAGCACATAGCTACAAGGAGAGGGTCAGGATGGAGCACATAGCTACAAGGAGAGGGTCAGGATGCAGATACTACTACAAAATAGGGACCAGGATTTCAGCATGAAATTTGCTTGCTCTGTCTAATATTCTGCATTTTTTCCATACAGATCAATCCACCTGCTGTTTCTAGAAAGGGCATTGGCAGCGGCTCAGCTTCAATGTCCAGTACACATGAGCTGTCTGACCACTGCCGAAGAGAAGAGAAGACTGCAAAGGTAAGTTTAAAATCAATTAATTGTTACAATAATTGAATTGATCATCAATGTTTCAGGACTACAAGCACTGTACAGGGAAGAGAGTTAGCATCTGCTGGCCTCCCCCCTGTGCAGCGCTTGTGATAGATAACCACTGCTGTAATTTAGGTTAAATTACAGTGTTGGCACTTCGCCATAAATAATTTTGTTTTGGGTTGCAGTTTGGGCACTCGGCCTCAGAAAGGTTCGCCATCACTGCCCTAGATCAAAGTTTGTAAGCAGAACCAATTGTTATGGCAAGCTGACAGGAGATAGAAGGTGAGCAGTGGTCAGAACCAGCCTTAGGCTAGGGTTACACATTTTTTTCATCTTTAAATTTCTGCAAATGGATGGGTTAACAAATCCATAGACTCCAATACAAAAAACGCATGGTCAAATTGCTATGCGTTTGCACTATGCATTTTTTGTAGCGCACATCATAACGTCGTCTGCAGCATTTTTTGGGCCGTTTTGGGAAACGGATGCTTTAATTTAACACTGGAGTCTATGGCAAATGCACCCGTTAACGCATGGTACATACATGTCATGTGAATGCCAGGGTCAAAAAAACAACCTTTTAACGCATCCTTTAAGCGGATCGCACTACTCAAGTGT
>JARQOC010000001.1:116658575-116676212 GCA_033576535.1 Allobates femoralis
TTGGTCGCAAAGTAGTGCCCTGTGTTAGAAAGCTGGGTTTGCATTCTAGGTCATGGGTCTTCCAGCAGGACAATGACCCCAAGTGTACGGCCTGTACACACGCACCTGGTCAGATGCTCCCAGAAACGCCTAATTGGGCGTTTCCGGGTGCTAAGTGACAGGCGCATGAGCCGTGCGCTCTGCCACTTTCATTTGCGATTCTCACTATACAGAGCGCGCGCTCAGCTGTGCTTGGCCATAGGATATAATGGGGGCACGGAGCGCAGCTGAGCGCTAATGCAGGGCATCTATGCGTCACTGCGCTAGGCTGCCCAAGCTCCTAAATACCCCTTCGCTTGCAGAGCAGTTTAGCGCAGGGATGTCATAGATGTGAAACCACCCTACTTCAAGAAGCACACAGAAATAAATTAAAACAAAGCACTGGAAAGTTCTTAAATGGTCAGCAATGAGTCCAGATCTAAATCCCTTAAGGCTAGGGTCACACTTGGGAGCTTGCATTCGTTTGCAGGACGCATTAAAGGATCCTTTATTTTCCCTTGCCATTTTCATGGCATGTGTGCATACTCGTTGGCTCAATTAACGGATGCGTTAACGCATGGTACATGTATGTACCATGCGTTAACACATAGTACATACATGTACCATGCGTTAACAGTTGCATTGCCCATAGACTCCCATGTTAAAGTGATCCTAAGCTTACAAACTGACCCCCCCGTATCTTTAGACCTGTCCCTGCACCCCCTCTTATCATTTCTAGCCATCCCTTTTGCAAAAAAAATCGATTTTGTAAAGTAGAGAAAAAGTTATATTTACTTCCTCCTGTGTGAGTTCTCTCTTTCTGAGGAAGCCGCAATGGGCGGAGCCTGTCTGCTGCTTCCTTGTAATTATGTACGCCCATCTCTGCTTCTAAGAGCCTGGCCGTGTCGTGAAAGGGGGCAGGGCTCCGGCATGACACTATTTAGCCCCGCCCCTTTCATGACGTGGCCAGGCTCTTAGCAAGCAGAGAGGGGCGTGCATAATTACAAGGCAGCAGCAGACAGGCACGCGTATTGCGGCTTCCTCAGAAAGGGAGAACTCACACAGGACTAAAGTAAATATAAACTTTTCTCTACTTTACAAAATCGATTTTTTTCTGCAAAAGGGATGGCTAGAAATGAAAAGAGGGGTGCAGGGACAGGTCTAAAGATAAGGGGGGGTCAGTTTGTGGGTTCAGGATCACTTTAAAAAATAACACATGCGTTTTTGCAAAAGCACCAAACAACTCTGCATACCGTGTTTTTTGGTGCACTTGCAAAAACGCATAGCATCAAACGCATTGCCCTTTTGCAATGAGTTTTTTGCATTGGAATCTGTGGGTGCATTAACGCATGCATTTTTCAACATTTGCACATGAAAATAGCGCATGCATTCCGCAAATGAATGACGCTAGTCTGACTCTAGCCTTAGATAACTATGGAGAAATCTTAAAATTGCTGTTGTAGAAGGCGCCTTATGGCTGGGGTCACACACACAGATATCTGGGCAGATATTGTTCACAGATCTCTGGTTGCAGTGAAATTATGGACACATGGTTCCATTTTGTGGCTGTGTACAAATGGATCAATCTGTCCATGATTTCACTGCAACCAGAGATCTGTGAACAATATCTGCCCAGATATCTGTGTGTGTGACCCCAGCCTTACATTGTTGGCCAAAAGTATTGACACCCCTGCAATTCTGTCAGATAATACTCAGTTTCTTCCTGAAAATAATTGCAATCACAAATTCTTTGGTATTATTATCTTCATTTAATTTGTCTTCAATGAAAAAAACACAAAAAGAATTGTCCTAAAGCCAAATTGGATATAATTCCAAACCAAACATAAAAAAGGGGGTGGACAAAAGTATTGGCACTGTTAGAAAAATCATGTGATGCTTCTCTAATTTGTGTAATTAACAGCACCTGTAACTTACCTGTGGCACCTAACAGGTGTTGCCAATAACTAAATCACACTTGCAGCCAGTTGACATGGATTAAAGTTGACTCAACCTCTGTCCTGTGTCCTTGTGTGTACCACATTGAGCATGGAGAAAAGAAAGAAGACCAAAGAACTGTCTGAGGACTTGAGAAACCAAATTGTGAGGAAGCATGAGCAATCTCAAGGCTACAAGTCCATCTCCAAAGACCTGAATGTTCCTGTGTCTACCGTGCGCAGTGTCATCAAGAAGTTTAAAGCCCATGGCACTGTGGCTAACCTCCCTAGATGTGGACGGAAAAGAAAAATTGACGAGAGATTTCAACGCAAGATTGTGTGGATGGTGGATAAAGAACCTCGACTAACATCCAAACAAGTTCAAGCTGCCCTGCAGTCCGAGGGTACAACAGTGTCAACCCGTACTATCCGTCGGCGTCTGAATGAAAAGGGACTGTATGGCAGGAGACCCAGGAAGACCCCACTTCTTACCCTGAGACATAAAAAAGCCAGGCTGGAGTTTGCCAAAACTTACCTGAGAAAGCCTAAAACGTTTTGGAAGAATGTTCTCTCTTTTTGGGCAAAGGCATCAACATAGAGTTTACAGGAGAAAAAAAAAGAGGCATTCAAAGAAAAGAACACGGTCCCTACAGTTAAACATGGCGGAGGTTCCCTGATGTTTTAGGGTTGCTTTGCTGCCTCTGGCACTGGACTGCTTGACCGTGTGCATGGCATTATGAAGTCTGAAGACTACCAACAAATTTTGCAGCATAATGTAGGGCCCAGTGTGAGAAAGCTGAGTCTCCCTCAGAGGTCATGGGTCTTCCAGCAGGACAATAACCCAAAACACACTTAAAAAAGCACTATAAAATGGTTTGACAGAAAGCACTGGAGACTTCTAAGGTGGTCAGCAATGAGTCCAGACCTGAATCCCATAGAACACCAGTGGAGAGATCTAAAAATGGCAGTTTGGAGAAGGCACCCTTCAAATATCAGGGACCTGGAGCAGTTTGCCAAAGAAGAATGGTCTAAAATTCCAGCAGAACATTGTAAGAAACTCATTGATGGTTACCGGCAGCAGTTAATCGCAGTTATTTTGGCTAAAGGTTGTGCAACCAAGTATTAGGCTGAGGGTGCCAATACTTTTGTCTGGCCCATTTTTGGAGTTTTGTGTGAAATGATCAATGTTTTGCTTTTTGCTTCATTCTTTTTGTGTTTTTCATTGAAGACAAATTAAATGAAGATAATAATACCAAAGAATTTGTGATTGCAAACGAGTATTATCTGACAGAATTGCAGGGGTGTCAATACTTTTGGCCAACACTGTAAATATAAGAGAATTGGAGTAGTTTGCAAAAGAAGAGTGGTCCAGAATTCCAATTGAGAGGTGTAAGAAGCTTGCTGACGGCTATAGGAAACAGTTGATTGTATTATTTATTTCAAAAGATGAGCAACCAAATATTAAGTTTAAGGTACCAACAATTTTATCCGGCCCATTTTTGGAGCTTTTGTGAAATTATGTCAAATTTGTCTTTTGTTCTCTGTTTTTTTTGTGTTGTTCAAATACACAGGAAGGAAACAAACTTGAGTATGACAAAATGTGCATTTGCAATAACTTTTAAGTATTTTGTGCTGGCACAATGCACTTGCAGCTATTCTGTCCTCTCTCCCTGTGGCCTGAATGGATGCTACCCTATGTCTCTGATTAAGGCTGAAGCAAGAGTGACCTGTAAGGGCCCTTTCACATCAGCGGTAATTTGAAATCGCGGCATATGCGGTGAAAAAACTGCATCTGCCGCGATTGCCGCATAGCCGCCGCATAACCGCTGCACTTGCGGCGCGGTTGCGGTAATCGCCATAGTAAGTATAGGGGGACTTGCGGCAGGTGCGGTTTTGCACTTGCGGCAGGTGCGGCCGCGAAAAAAAACAACGGCTGACCAGTTTTTGTAGCCCAAATCAGGAGTGGAACAATCAAAGGAAAAGTATAATAGAAACACGTCACCACTTCTGTATTTAATCGCCCACTCCTGATTTTGGCTACAAAAACAGACCAGAAACGCACAATGTGAATGAAGCCTTAGACAGAGGAAGCAGGAGAGGTGGGTGGAGAAGGGGGAAAAAGCAGAGAGCCAAGAGAGCTGCAAGTGCAATATCCCACACAAAGCACTTGCAGCACATTTACATATGATATTAACACTGGATTTCTACACTCAAAGCATGAATGCATCTTTAATTACATTTCAAAAGATTGTGGCATAATATCCTTGTAATAGGTCACCATTAAGTTCATCATAGATAGAACGTGTCACTCACCATTTGTTATAAAATCACCAACTTTATTCAAGTTTCATTAAAAAGACATGCAGGAACAGGAGCTTACAGAGCTGTATTGTGAGGACAACAGCTGTTTCGTGCAGACACCTGCACTTCTACAGGTTCATACCCATATGGACCCGTAAAAGTGCAGGTGTCTGCACGATATGGCTGCTGTCCTCATAGTACAGCTCTGTGAGCTCCTGTTCCTTCATGTCTTTTTAATGAAACTTAAATAAAGTCGATGTTTTTTTGGCAAATGGAGAGTGACGCTTCTATTTTTTCTTCTATGATGAACTCTGAGCGTGACTGAAGCGAGCACCATATTTTTTGCCTTATTAGCTAAGCCTGCTTGGCTCCATGTATAATACCATTACGATAGTTGGCCAGTTTTAAAAGTGGTGCAGAACATTTTTCTCAGCTTTTTACAGGTCACCATTAAGTACGAAACCAAAAGGCTGATGGGTCTTGCATATCTGTGGATGATACCTAACAATAAGGCAATGCCTGGCAAGATAATTGCCTGCAGTCAGATATTACACTGAACAAAGGTGAACCTTCTGGTGTATATTTGACTTTAATGGTTAATCTATAATAGCCCATATAGTAGTGCTGCTGGGTCAGCTCTCATTTACCTTTCCTCCACTGTTGTCTTTTTGTTATAACGTGTAGTATCATGTAATAGGATTGAATAATAGTTTAAAGCATCATATCCAAAATGTTACACTCCAAAAGTCGCCCTACGCTCTCCCCCTAAGGCTGGTTTCACACTGCAGTCAGGTCAGATCAGGTTTTGTGTTTCAAAACCAGGAGAGGAACTTGCAGAGAAAAGTATAATTGAAAGATTGACAGCTGTTCTAGGTTTTGGAGTCACTCCTGGTTTTGGCACACAAAACCTGACCTGATCTGACCTGATCGGACCGCAGTGTGAAACCAGCCTAAGCAGGCATGGTTTATCTCCAGTGTATCTATGCATTAATCCTAAGATAAACAGCTCCATGTCTACTTTCCATAACTTGGGTTACTTCTTTCCCCTCTTTAGCTGAAGGCCCTGGATGGGGAATCTGTAGTTGGAAGGATTTCTAAACAATGGACTGGGATGGTAAAGGAGTATTTCACTGATGCTGACAACTTTGGAGTTCAGTTCCCCATGGACCTCGATGTGAAAATCAAAGCCGTTATTCTTGGTGCCTGCTTCCTTATTGTAAGTGTTCTTAGATACTGTAGTATTATTTCTTATTTCCTCATTGGATTATGATCAATTGTATGAGCCGTTTGCTGAAACGGATGTATTTTTAAGCTATCCATGGCTTGTGTAAAATGGAAAGACCTTGATTAGGCTTTATCTTCTAAAAACCTGTAACTGTATCTAGCCTACCTTCTAAAATACAAACTGTGATCGACGCAGGATGAAGGTAAATGGTTAAAGTAGTTACACGAAGATCGTAATCTATAAGAGAGAAAAGGACGGAAGTAACGGAAGCAACAAAATAAAAACCCAGACACAAAGCGACGCCACCCCAACCTGTCTGTATTTATATCTTCTGTGTCTGATGCCCCCCACAACAACACTTTGTAAAGAAAAAACAACAACAGCTTGTAGTGCGCCTGTACACATGGGGCTGTTAACGGGCGGTTCTTTTGCGTTTAAACTCACCTGGTCTGGTTGTAAACCACAGCCCGTAGATAAGCTTATTAATATGAAGCAGCGGAATCCTCCGGTTCCGTCCTCGTGCTTCCTACGAGGTCTTCTCCGGGAAACACTAGTGCCGGGCGGCGTCACGTGTCTAGTAAAGGGGCTGATCCAGCTGACGTCTTCTCAGGTCCTCTCCCTCCTCTGCAGCTCACTCCACCACTCTCCCCATAGGGAGTCAGAATGATACAAAAAGATGGAAGCGTGATGTATGTTTGGGCGCTGAGGTAAGGAAGATCTCTGATGCTGGCTTCTTTTCCGGACTTTATTAAAATAATTGCAGTTATAATTATTCAAGCTTAAGGCTCTCAAAACCCACGATGCATTTCGACGTGCACACACGTCTTTCTCAAGTGAATGAGAGCCCTTCAATTCCTCCTATCTTATATTCCCACCCCTCAGTTATCATTGGTTCCTATTTGTAACTCAATAGTTACCACAATACCAGGTTACCAACCTCACTATAACACGCATAATTTAAAATACATAACATTATAGCACCATCATTACAATTCATTCCATCAACAAACATTATATAAATACAAAATAACCAATTTCCATACACTACCATTAAAAAATTATTATTAATAAAACAGGAATAGTTCTTAAACGATATAGTACATCAATATGGACACTAGGTGGGGATATATACTACCATTTATTCAGGTCTATCTTTCTCAGATTAGTAATCTAATATTTTATTTTATTAGTATTCCAGGTGGCTCACACAATATTCCGAATTTTACCTGCACTATTACTTATATTCTTTCTAGTGCCAGGTTTAAACCCTCAGGCGAAAGCGTCCCCATTTTAAAGATCCAGAATGTTTCTTTTTTATTTAATCTCTCAATTTTATCATATGCATATTCATTAATTTGATCTATAATAATTAATTTTAGGCCTGATGGGTCCTTATTATGAACAGATGCAAAGTGTCGTGACACACTATGGAAAGGGAATCCTTTCACAATATTATGGCGGTGTTTATTCATTCTTGCCCGCATACTTTGGGTTGTCCTTCCAATATACTGGTATTTACAGTCACATTCCAGTAAATACACCACAAATCTGGATCCACAGTCCAGTCTGTGGGGTATCTTAAATAATTGCTTCGTTGTATTGGAAAAAAATGTTCTACTCCCATTTATCATGTTTTTACAACATTTACATTTAACGGATCCACACCTAAAACTCCCTTTTTCCCTTTCCATCTCTTCATTTTCATCTTTCTTATTTCTATCCTCTTTCTGTTTTATTTCATTAATACTTCTAATCCTGCTTGGTGCCAGTATTCTTTGGAGATTCATCCCTCTTCTAAATATAATCCTAGGATTTTTGGGAATGATTCCTGCTAAAATGGGATCACTCCTCAAAATTGACCAGTTCTTTTGCAGAAGCTTATAGATATTCCTGTGGGAAGCATTAAAACTAGTTATTAGATTGCAGCCAAATTCATTTTTATTTTCATTTTTCTCTTCAGGGATTTCGCCGCTGATTTTTTCGCTACTGATTTTTTCGCTGCTGATTTTTTTACTACTGATTTTTTCGCTGCTGATTTTTTCGCTGCTGATTTTTTCGCTGCTGATTTTTTTATTTGTTCTCTTTATTTTCTTTTCCTTCAATTTTTTGAGGCAGGTTTCCTGTGTAAACTTGCTACTTTTTCTAAAGGCATCATTCAACAATTGTTTGGGGTAGCCCTTCTCTATAAATCTAGTTTTTAAGATCTTTACTTCTTCCAGAAAGTCTTCTTTATTAGTGCAGTTTTTTCTGACTCTCCAGTACTGCCCATACGGTATATTTCTCAACCATGAGGGAAGATGGCTACTGGAGAAGTTCAGATAGCTGTTCACATCCACCTCTTTAAAATACGTGCTGGTACTAATTTTGCCTTGATCATCTATCCTCAATTGGAGATCTAGAAATTGAATATTGCTATCCGAGATGTTAAGTGAGAACTTTAGGCCCCAGTCATTCGCATTGAGGTCCTCCGTGAACTGTAATGCCTCTTTTTCGGATCCTGCCCATATAAATATCAGATCGTCGATAAATCTCTTAAAGAGTTTAATATACTTACTCCCTAGTGGGGACTGCGCAATGGTGACTGATTCAAAGCACCCCATGTATAGCCCTGCGTAACTGGGGGCGAATCTCGTCCCCATTGCGCAGCCCCTTATCTGTCTATATGTATCCTCCTGAAAAGTGAAGACATTATTAAGTAGCACAAATTTGATACCTTCCTTTATAAACTCCTTTTGGGGGGGGGGCATTTCTGTGTCCTTTTCCAAGAACCAATTTACCGCTTTAATGCCAAACTCATGTGGTATATTTGAATATAATGAACTCACATCCATCGTCAGCAATAAGCAATCTGGGTGCGGGGGAATATAAGTAATAGTGCAGGTAAAATTCGGAATATTGTGTGAGCCACCTGGAATACTAATAAAATAAAATATTAGATTACTAATCTGAGAAAGATAGACCTGAATAAATGGTAGTATATATCCCCACCTAGTGTCCATATTGATGTACTATATCGTTTAAGAACTATTCCTGTTTTATTAATAATAATTTTTTAATGGTAGTGTATGGAAATTGGTTATTTTGTATTTATATAATGTTTGTTGATGGAATGAATTGTAATGATGGTGCTATAATGTTATGTATTTTAAATTATGCGTGTTATAGTGAGGTTGGTAACCTGGTATTGTGGTAACTATTGAGTTACAAATAGGAACCAATGATAACTGAGGGGTGGGAATATAAGATAGGAGGAATTGAAGGGCTCTCATTCACTTGAGAAAGACGTGTGTGCACGTCGAAATGCATCGTGGGTTTTGAGAGCCTTAAGCTTGAATAATTATAACTGCAATTATTTTAATAAAGTCCGGAAAAGAAGCCAGCATCAGAGATCTTCCTTACCTCAGCGCCCAAACATACATCACGCTTCCATCTTTTTGTACCCCACAACAACACTGGCACCGCATGATATGTGGACCCATCCTCCACATATATCAAGGCTGCCCCTGCCCGCAATGTTTCCATTATGCCGGTATATCTATATACAGACAGCAGGCATAAGCCCCTACATGGGCCGACAATCCGGGAAACGTGATGGAGTGGACATCTGATGTCCGGTGAATCATCACAGAAGCTGTAGCCACAGGGGCAAAGATTAATGATCTAAACTATTAATCTGTATGTCCATATTAATAGTTTGGGGTGACAGATTCCCTTTAACTCTGTCAGTTGGGTAGTGTAATCCCAGCATCTGTCACCATAAAGTGATGATCTATTGCTAGGGCTTACTTAATTCTCTGGACCCTTCAGTTTTCCCTGAGTCTTGTTATACTTCTCTTCTTGTATAATGCTCGATTCTACATGACAACTGATCACATTCACGGTGATGTAACAGGAAACCACAATTGTAAGCTGGTGAAGTGTAGAGAAATGTAACATCCTGTGATCAGACACCTGCTGTACACGTGACCGGGGCTCTGATCACACTCTGATCTCTCTTGAATGATTTCATGTCTTGTTTTATTTATTATATGGGCATGTTATCATTACATACAATATGCATGTGCCTTTTTTAGTAAAAAAAAATATATGTTTTATATAATCTTTATCGATCTTTACATTATAAACATTTTCAGCACAAATGACTGTTCAAATCAGGCATATTTTCGCAATGCACTCTCGATGTGGCAAAGCTGTTAGTGCCCCTTACTCCCTTGGTCGCTGTGACACGTAACATTCTTTTGTCATGATCGCATTATATCCAGAATGTTATTGCAGCAAAAAAAGTGCAATATCATTATATTGTGTGAACATAGCATTACATGAGATGGAAGGATGATAATAGAAAACCAGTAGGAGGGAAGGTACATTGAATTATTTAGCCACACCAAGGGTGCACAGAACACCTATTCCTGATTTAAAATCATTTTCTGCTAACTGACTCCATGGAGCAGACGTCCTCAACCTTTCTGATCATGACAGCTGCATTTAGCTTTGAAAGAGGGTCAGGAGTCACATTTAGCTCCAAGAGAGGGTCACAAGACACATCCAGCTACTGCCCTCTAACAAAAGTATCACACGGAGCCCTTATTACTGGTATAGTGACAGGCAAAGTGTTTCCCAAACTACTGTCCTCTCCACGCCTTTGGATGTATCAATAGTAAGTGAGCTGCAGCACTAACTTCCTCTCAATAAGGAGTCATAGTCTAGACTGTGTGGGTGTTCTTACAGCATCCATGCCGCTTTCCATCCCTAGTTATCACGCCCTGGTGGGCTGTGATAACCTAATGTACTAGCGCTGCCCCCTTCTAAAATCTATGTGCTGCTTGTAGGTATGACGCGCCTGGTGCATCTATTTCTGGTCCTACGCATTGTGGGGGAGGATTGAGTGTACTTGCCGACTCCAGAGCATGTGCATTGCACAAGATGAAGCCAGCAAAATGCACATAACACAACAGTGCAGTGTGCTGGACCAGAAATAGACACGTCCTGTGCATTGTGGGTGAGTGGGTGGACTCGTTGGCTTCAGAATGTCCACTATGCATGCTCTGGAGCCGGCAAGTACACTCAATACCCCCTACAATGCACAGGACCAGGAATAGATTCAGCAGGCGCATCATACCTACAAGCAGCACATAGATTTTTTTTTTTTGTGAATTTTTGCATGCATGTTTATCACAGTTTTGACAATTTGTATGTCTCTTTGATATGCCATGTTCTATATAATGCTTTGGTTATTATACTTTTTGGTATAGTATTTGACAGTGTCAAAGTTTTATTGATATTGATGTGTGGATTATATGTGTTTTTAATGTGTTTCCACTCTAAAAACACCTTTGTGTTTTTCTTACCTGCGGATCTTCTGCTTCTAATGTTAGTATATGAGGAAAATCTGCACTTAGCACTCATCGTACCTGCACCAGAAATTGACATGCTGCAGATTTCAATCACACACTGCAGATCCTGTTTTAGGGCAGAGACACTATGCTAAATGCTCACATGACTCACTTGGAATGGGATTGTTGAGCTGCAGAGAGACAGTGGCTGTACCGGGTGAGTCATGTGAGCATTTTGCATAGTGTATCTCTGCTCTTAAACTACGTAACACAAGAAGTACAGTGGGCATGAGATTTCTATGCATCCCATCCACTTTGCTAGATCTGTATGACGTTGCATTTGTGATGCACCAAAAATAGGCAACATCAAAATCTCATGGATTGTAACCTAATAGGTAATTCCTTGACTACTAAATAACATGAACTTTTCTTTTTTTTCTACAGGACTTTATGTTTTTTGAACAGAGTGGAAATAAAAATTAGAATGTGAAGATGGATGTAACAGAAAAAATCCCTTTCTGAAGTTGCCGTTTTATTTTTTTATGTAAATTTAATTTTTTTCAATTTTTTAAATATTTGATTCAAATGTTTTTGTTATATATTTTGTATATTTTTCAAGTCAAACTCAGGTTTTGGATTCATTAGAGCCTGGGTGCTTTCACTTTATCCACAAGTTAAAAAGGGGCAGTATGTTTTAGCTGTGCAGGGTTTTTTGCTGCTAGAATCAGTGTGATGTCAGAATGATACATTTTACTAAACCAAATTGAGCCAAATATCACATTTCTGTAACATATAGGGGCCACAGTTCAGTTGCCTGTAATGTTCATTTTCATTCTGCTTAAGAGACTTTTTCTCTACTGACCAGACACATCAAGGCTGACATGAAAGGTGCGCTGGGATAAGATGCATCAAAGTCATTAAGAAGCGCATACTTTGAAGCGCAAATGATGATAAGGCCGGTGTCACACTTCCGAGAGACTGGCACAAGTCTTGCATCGCATCACCCTGCATGGCCGCCCGCTCTCCGGACAGGAGCATGCAGCAGCATGCATTTCTATGTGGCTACAGCCGTGCCTAGTGATGCGCTGCAGAAAAGACTAAAAGATACAGAAGCACAAATAAGGTCTTATCCTTGTTAGAAATATACAATCCAAATATTACTGCTCACCTGGCCAGGTTGTGGGACCCACAGCCAGTATATATCGCTTGAAATGGCTGCCGTAGAATCCACAGATCCATGTGTACTATGTGGTTTCAGGCAGAAAAAACTGGATATATATATATGTGGATAATTCGCGCTGTCGTGTGATGAATAAGACCATTGGAATATATGGATCAACCGGTGGCTTTATTCAACGCGTTTCGGAGCCTCAACCTCGCTCCTTCTTCAGGAAACCAACCGGTAATTTGGTTGGTTTCCTGTGGAAGGAGCGACGTTGATTCTTCGAAATGCGTTGAATAAAGCCACCAGTTGTTCCATATATTCCTATGGTCTTATTCATCACACTGCAGCGCGGATTGTCACATATATGTCCATTGTTTAGTGATGTGAAACGCGTGCAAGTATCTCACAGGTGTAACACCCGCCTATATGTGATATACGAGCTTCATCGTGCCTCTTCCCGCACTGGCTCCACATACTCCATTAAAGGTGGCCGGGATGGGGGTAAAAACGCCACAACTCACAACCTCGAGTTGGGCAACAAGTTGATATTTGAACGTGTTTTTATCATAATCCTTGCTAAAACACCTTGATGAATCTAAGGGTTTTATGTTAATGATTCTTTATGAGGCTACTCTATATTTATTTGTGAGATTTGCAAAACTTTGCATGTTTTAGTATAAAATAGTACACTTAAGCAATTTAGTGGTTGTCATTTCAATTTCTTATTAAGACCTTTGCCTTTAAGTGAAAAGTCTACCTCTCATAAACAAATATATAATTAATCTAATCTGGGCATTAAATAAAACATAGTTTTTTAATTTCTTGTCATCCATGTGCCAAAAATATCAATGTAATGTCTAAAAAACTATGTATTGTACATTAGATTTTTACTGATTTCCAACAAGTACCGTATATTCCCAGGCTGTGGAGTCGGTGTCTATTTTGGTGGAGCAGGAGTCAAAGTCGGCTTATCGACTCCACAGCCCTGGTATAGTCACAGTCAGGTGCAAGAACATATTCATAGGCCACGGGCACACGTTGAGTATTTGGAGAGGTTTTTTTTACCTCATGTAAGCCAAAACCAAGAGTGGAACAATCAGAGGAAAAGCATCGTAGAAGCACCTCCACCACTGCTGTATTTATCACCCACTCCTGGTTTTGGCTACAAATCCTGAGGTAAAAAAGTCACCAAATACTCAACTTGTTAACATGGCATTAATCAGGGTGCAGACAACCACAATTTAGAATAGTGAATAGTTTTTAAACGTTTTTTATTTTTATCTTTTTTGAGCAAAACTGGATCCAAAGTACCTTGTTTCCACACAAAACACAGTTCCCACATCCACCCTCATTCCTTGTGTTAGTTCTCATACTTGTAAGGAAAACCTGGTAATTAACTAATACTAGCCATGCAAATTGTGATATTTGTGATATTCTATATCACCTACACCACTAGTTCCCAAACCAGTGCCTTCAGAGCCACTTATGGTTACATCCCTCTGCTATGTGACTAGCCTTATGAATCCTGGCCATTTGTACTCGCGACAGCATAGCATTCACATACATGTTATTCCCGACTACCCTATAACCAAGTCAGAACTAATTTAGGCAGTGTAATGGCATTGTATTCCGTTTCAAGATTTAGAACTTGAGTTCATGCTTTGCTGTTTCTCCATGGTAAATATTTTTCTTAAATTGTAAATGGCTTAAATTATAAAGTGCTTTTAAAAACAAAAAGGTTTGCAAGTTACTTCTCATTAAACATCAGTTCTCAAGGAATTCTTGACTTCTTCAGTTTACTGCTCATTGCCTAGGGGTTACCGGCCACCTTTGCAGTCAGTCAGCTGAGGAGGCGAGTCTTCTAGATAAGGAGCGCGCACTTACAAGCTCTGGCACAGCTGTGGAGCCGGCCAGATTGGTGGTTCTGGCCACATTGAGTGCCTTTTAGAATATCGGTGAGTGTACGGTTTGGGCTAATAGAGCAACTATGCAATTGATTCGAACTGTCAGTTTTTAGTATCAAATTGCCCCTGGTAATCCTGAATCGGAGAGGCTGGGGAGTTGTGCGCTCTTGAAAAAAGAAGGGCAGAAGAAACCTTTACTATGCAAACATTTTCAACTTAAAGCATAACCATCATTTTTGTTTAACAGTAATGTAGAAGATGTTATAATCAACTTTTACATATTCTGTCATTGATGAAATCTGAAAGAAAGGAAACCATTAAAAAAAAATTTCCACAAGATGTCCTCAGCAGGCTGTGTGTGAAGCTCATTCTTAGTCACCTCCATCTTCTGGGGGTGTGGCCTAAACTGCATTCAATATACAGCTGATAAGACTGTCAAATTACCTCATGCCAACACCTCCATTCACATGGCATTGGTCAGTGTTCTCACAGAGCACAGAGTAGAGGCTACATGAATGAGGAGTAAGATAAGATCTCACAGTAGCTGTTTGAGCTCAGTAGGGTCCCAGCATGAGGTAATTTGACAGTCTTATCAGCTGTATTGTGAATGCAGTTTAGGCCATGCCCCCTGAAGATGGAGGTGACTAAGAATGAGCTTCACACACAGCCTGCTGAGGACATCTTGTGGAAGGTTTATTAATGGTTTCCTTCCTGATTTCATTAATAAAGTATTTGTGAAAGTTGATTATAAAAATTTACTCTATATTACTATTACATAAAAATTTAAACGACCGTTTCGCTTTAAATGTGGCTACTCACGGGTCATTTTGCCTCCCAAAGCATAAAAGATTGAGGACTATTGCCTGCAATGTGCCTGTAAAATTTATAATACAGTGTTCTGATTTTTTAAGTGTGGTTTTTTTTTAAGTCAAACTTGCCTATAATATATATACCAAAGTAAGCTTGTCTGGTAGAACAAGTGACCTTTCCTAACTTTTTATCTGGAATACTGTTAGTAGTGTGCTTGCTAATAGAAGACTGATCCTATTCTTATTCAGGGATCAGTATCCTTTTTTAAGACCTTAGAATGGAAGGATTATTTTATGCATTTGAGCAGAAATCTCAACTTTATTTCAGGATCTTTTGAAAACTTCAGTTAGGCCCCTTTCACATCATCATTTTGTCTGGATCCGGACGAAAAAACGCATTTGCCACATAACGGCCGCACTTGCTGTACATTTGCAGCCAGCCCCATACATTGTCTATGGGGCTTGCGGCAAGTGTGGTATTGCCGCAATCAGGCAGTTGCAGCCCTGCGAAAAAAAAAAAAAAATGCGGTCAGCTGCAGTTTGTATGCGGGGCCGCACCTGCCGCGAGTGCCGGATCACGTAATGCCGCCCCTTAATTATATTTTTTTTAAATAAGTTTTCTTGTTTCACTTTTTATGTGTGATAAACCACCCTAGTGCGCCTGTAATCTACAACAGCACCACTATGTTAATTAATAATTGACGGCAATTGTTAGAGTAACATGGTGTGCATTTCTTTAATTGTTAATATTTTTTCTGTGTAAATAATTTTTAACCATTAAATGCATTCATGTGTCTTGCAGATGTAATATGTCTTGTAAAAATAGTTATTCCAATTTTTTTTTCCAATTTATTGTTTTGTACTATATTAATAGTCGACTAGTGATTGTCATAAAATTATTGTAGCAATGCATGATACAATATTTTGAGATTAGATTATTCAACCACGGCACAGTCATTGGAAACACTGTATGGAACCCATACTGCCACTTACTACAAAGCCAGACAAACTTCATTCAGCTCTATGTGTACTAAGAATCATACCCAAAAGCTATGATTTAAATCAGGGGTGGGGAACTCCAAACCTCGATGGTTGCCAACAGGTCAGGTTTTCCCGGATTTCCTTAGTTTGCACAGGTTATAATTGAATCACCTGCACTGGTGATGATTCCAACCCCTGTGCAATGCTAAGGAAATCCTGAAAACATGACCTGTTGGTGGCCCTCGAGGTTTGGAGTTCCCCACCCCTGCTTCAAAGGAAGTAGTCATTCTAAACTGGGTTTTACTTTCTTTTTACAGTATTGTGAAAATTTGATTCAGTGCTAATTTATTCGTATGTCTCATTTCATCGGCCATGACAGTGGTTGTGGCAGATGTATGGGAGCTTGAATACCGCACCTTACTTGCCGGCATCTGCGCCTCTTTTCTTGATTAGCCGCCTGACGCTATATCATCATATGATACACTTGAGATGTCATGCCAAGCCAGAAGATCTGCTTATGGAGTCAGATAAGAGGTGGTACTACTGCTCCCGTACAGCGATCACAGAACATGGTCATGGCCGATGGAATAGGATGTGCAAATCGATTTACACCAACTCCACTGGCGATATCTGCTCATTCTCTAATATTACAAAACCTTTGTATTGTTTGAGATTTTACTTTAAAGGGATCCTGTCACCAGGTTTTTGCAACCTAATCTGAGTGTAGCATAATATAGGACCCGAGATCCCGATTCCAGTGATGTGTCACTTACAGGGCTACCCAGTGTAGTTTTGATAAAATCACTGTGTAATCATCTGTCAATATGTCAGACAACTAGACTAATGATACTCTCCAAACTGCTAAATCTGCAGCAGAGAAGGCACTACTTTTATCAAAATGACAGCAAGCAGCTCAGTAAGTGACATCGCTGGAATCAGGGTCTCTGTCTCTACATTATGCTGCTCTCAGATGGGATGTCAAAAACCTGGTGACAGGTTCCCTTTAAATCATTTAATTGAGCATAATTTACATTGGCTAAGATTAATTACCCGTCTGCGCTGAGTTTGACAGTTCTCAAATCTCTTTTGGGGAGACTGCATCGATGTATTATCTTTCTCATAAGACATCTGGTGAATCTCTTTACACCAGTGAGATGATGTTATGGTGCTAAAAAGAAACCACGCAAGGAGAATTTAGCTTTGCCAACTTTGCATTTATACAAAAGCCTTTTCTGGTAATGGCATGTTTTAAACACTAAAAGGGATTCTGTTACCAGGTATGTTCAACTCATTGAACAGTATGATATAGAGACACACATCACAATTCCAATGATGTTTCCCTTACTGGGCTGCCTGGTGTCCTTTTGTTAAAATCATTTTTTATCTGCTGCAGACCTACCTACCTCTATTGGTTGAGCTCTGTATAATGCTGCCATCATCACTGATTGGCAGCTTTCTGGCCATGTACATTGTACATAGAAATCCACTACTCTGTTGACAGATTCCCTTTAAAGAGTCTGTAGAGGAAAATTATGACTTGTACTACTTCTCAAGGAATTTGTACTTAACTGTAGTTCCAAAACCTGTGGGCTACTGTTCAAGAAATGAATCGATGAAGTAATATGCAAGTTAAAGGGAACCTGTCAGCAGTTTTTGCTACCTTATCTGACGGCAACATAAACTAGACAAGGAGATTTTGAATCCAACAATTTAGCACTTAGATCAGTGGTCCCCAACCTTTTTGCACCGGGGACCAGCTTCATGCAAGACCATTTGTCTGGTGCCCGGCAGGGCGGGGTG
Source organism: Allobates femoralis (assembly GCA_033576535.1). Classification (NCBI taxonomy): domain Eukaryota; kingdom Metazoa; phylum Chordata; class Amphibia; order Anura; family Aromobatidae; genus Allobates; species Allobates femoralis. The sequence continues at coordinate 116,676,046 of JARQOC010000001.1, forward strand.
GCATGGGGCTTTTATAATATGGGGTGGGGCTATGGAGAAGACGTGGAGTTTGGTACCCTGTTTTCTCAAAAGATGCACTACATCTTATTTTTCCCTCCTCTTGCTGCCCCTAATATGGTATCCCAAAACATCCCTTTTCAGCCCATAATATCCCTATGCAAGCCACA
>JARQOC010000001.1:116676312-116725374 GCA_033576535.1 Allobates femoralis
CACCATTTTTATCCTGTGTCATTGAATGTGAAGTGCCTAAAGAACATTGATGTCTCCGTTTTTACTCAAGTAAAAATAATTTTACAGTATATTGAAGCATTTTATTGCTATTATCTCTGTAGTGCATCTGGAAGTATAAAACTTTGCATTAAACTTTGTATAAAGTATATCATACAATAATCAAATAAATGTTAATATTTTAATCAAAACTGTGTACACGGTGTTTGTTGTTGCACCCATAACACTGCATCGGTCACAACATCCATCGGTCATTCTCTGTAGACAGTAGACATAGATTTTGTCCAACATTACACACCCAATCTATGGTGTATAGAAGATTGTGTAATGCTGCTGTTGAGCTGCTGTTGATTCAACTGCAGATATACGTCATCAATATAGCGTAAAAAAGGCAACTTTGAAAGAATAAAACCTCATGGCTGGCACTAAAGATGTGTCAAATGCTGTCTTTATTGCATCCATATAGCATCAGCAATACTGTACATGAAATAAAACCAAATAGTAGGGATGAGTGAACCTGAGCTGTAAAGTTTGGGGTTCATACTGAACACCTAGTATCTGATAAACCCAAATATGGGCTTTTAGTGCACTGCATCAGACCTTTTGTGGCTAATTTAACAAGCACTATATGACCACTGTGGTCTGAATCTCCAAAAAGAGCTCTTAGGCTGGTTTTTATAGGACCCCATGGACTAGAACAGACACCACAGGAGGTGACCTTTTCTGTGTGCGGGGCCGTGATTATCACGAGTCCGGACACAGAAAAAACAGCTGAGGAGGCAGCGGGGCACTTTCACTTCCGCAATGTATAATATACATTGCGGAAGTGAAATTTAGTAAAAGAGAGAGTTAAAAATAAAAAATATATATGCTCACCTTCCAGCGAGTAACCCGGCATCTCCAGCGAGATTCGGATGCTTATAAGACCTGCGGTAACTGCGGTCATGTGATCCGATGACGCTGCCGGGTTGTGACGTAACCGCAGGTCCTGTCCGGAGCTTGCTGGAGGCGCCGGGGGACTCGCTGGACAGGTAGCATACATATTTTTCATTTTTAACCCTTTCTTTTACTAAATTTCACTATGTTTCATACATTGCGGAAGTAAAATTAGATGGTTAGGAGCAGTTTTAGTGTACAGAGCATGCTCAGTACACTAGAATCAGGTCCAAGAAACGATCCTGTGTTTTCTCGGACAAGTGCTCCATTGGCCCCCAGGTTAAAGGCCGTGGATCGGGTTGGATTTGGCCTAATTGCCATCCGATTTTGTGGGATCTGATTTTTTGCTGTGCCCAAAATTGGAGCAGTCTCCGATTTTTGGGCAAAGCAAAAAAATCGGACACAAATCGGATCCCACAAAATCAGATGGCAATTAGGCCAAATCCGATCCGTTCCCCATATGATAACATGGGGGCCAAATCGGTTCCGTGACCACACATCCTTTAAAATCACAATGTGAAAGCAGTCTTATGTGAAAACTGCACCAGCTTTTGTTGTCTTAATCTCTGGAAGAGATTTTAGTGCACTGCACCTGGCCCTGTGTGGCTAATCTACAGTATAACAAACTATCCAGACCACACACAGCCAATCTCTATTCAATCAAGTCTCCATATGGGTAAGCTGACTTCTCCTTTCTACCGATGAGCGATTAGTAAAATACTCGTGCTCAGATAGCTCTAAGGGCCCGTTTACACGCCACCACAGGAAGGTAGCAACTGCCGGGCACTGGGGATAATTGTGCCTGTTGCCATGAAATTGCTACGAAATGGCGTCTAAATAGGGCAGTTCCTCCCGGTGTCCTGCAGTTCCTTCGAATACCTGTTGCTGAGCCGTGCTCAAAAACCGAAGACAACAGAAAGGCACAATTGCCATTGGTAGTGGCGTCTAAACGGGGCACAGGCATGGATGTTGCGGCGCCTAGTGAACTCCCAGGGGCGTGCCACAGCGTCATGGATACCACGCCCCATCAGCGATCATTGGTGTGGGCTACTGTGTAACCATTGGCTGTCCCTTCAGAGGGCGCCATATTTAAAGAACTATCCATTCACAGTCCACAATTGCACTGGCGTCATGTATTAGCCAGCCTTCCTGCGTAGGCTGGCCAATCATGACGCTATTACGTTGTCCAATCAACACTTGTGCATCACGGAATACACAACTCTGTCACACCTATGTACTTACGGCGCAAAATATGTACGCCCATATTCCTTTGTGGTAGCGGCGTGTAAAGAAGGGAAAGTATTCAACAGGAAGTAACCCACAGGATCTGTCGGCACTTGCGGGGAGCAAAGTTACCTTCAGTGGAGAATGTAATGGCGGCGTGTATGTGGGGCATCAGCGATCGGTATCCACCGTTAAAAACGTGCACGTGCGGTGGATACCTGTTGCTAGCCACAGTGGTGGCGTGTAAAGGTACCTTTAATACTTTGAGCTGTTTCAGTATTCAGATCTGAGTGAGTTCCCCATTGACTTGCACTGGATTTGTCACTTGATCAAAGTATTCGGTTAGAACTATCCGAACCTAGTACTCGCTCATCACCACTCCTTTCACTTACACTGATCTATAACAATCTCTTTTCTGGTCGTCATAATGGGAGACCCAGACAATGGGGTTTAGGGCTCTGCCCTCCGGAGGTCACACTAGGTACTACAAGTTTGTAGACACCGCCTCCTCCGCTTATAAACCCCCACCGTAGGAGACATCCTCAGTTTTAAACTTAGTGTGCTCGGAGGATCACGCTTTGCTTGCACTTCACTGCATTCTCACAGCTTACGTGATGTCGTATGAAGACAAGGTAAAATGGTCCCGCTCGGGACCCCCGACAGCCTCCCCGCTCACCCTCTGCGGAACACGCTGGTGGAGGTACCGGAGGGCTTTTAGCCTGGACACTTCAGTGTTCTCCCGGTACGCTGTCGCGCTCCTTTCCTTTCCATCCCTCCATGGAGGCTCTGGTAAGGGGGAGCCTGGAGCCTTGCACAGCTCCGCTCCGTCCGAGGCCTCCCTAAATGGTGCTTACAGACCGGACGGAGCCAGCCCAGTCCGAGGCCTCCCTAAATGGTGCTTACACTCCGGACTGGTGCTGTACCCCCGTCCGAGGCCTCCCTAAAGGTGCTTACAGACCGGACCGGCACTGAGGCACCTGGTGTGTCTCCTGTGTGCCTGGGGGTAGTGTCTGTCACTGTGGTGTCATGACACTCAGACCGCGCGGTTACCCTCGGGTCCGCGGTTCTGGCGGTGACCCTGTGCTGGGGTCTCCCTGGCTGACCGCCCTGTGTATCACAGGGGCTGAGGCTGTAGACTGCGGGTGTTTTTATGTGTACATGCAGTCTGAGAGTGTGTGTGGTGATATGCACACTCGTTTCCCGCGCTGCGGGCTCCGGCACCTCCATTGCTGAGGCAGTCTGGAGGAGGAGGAGGCAGCCCTTATGGTGACATCACCGCTGGGCGTGTTGTGTGTTCTTCCCGCGTGTTCCTGGCTCCGCCCACATCTTCACTGTCGGCGGCCATCTTCTCCCTCACTTCCCGGCTGGGATCTGACTGCAGCGCGTGTCTGCACTTGCAAGGGAGACCGGAACTCGCGGAGGTCACACACACACACCGCTTCCTCCTACCGCTTTACTGCGGTCGGTAAGCCACCGGGATTCCCGGTTTGTTTGTGAACTTTGGCTTATATTCCCCTCACTGTGGAGATGTCCTCAGTTGGGAAGCATGCTGCTAAGGCGGCGGTGACCACCATTGTCTGTACTACTTGCAACGGGACACTGGTGGAGGGGTCCTGCAATAACTGCGGACGCCCAGAGGCCCGATCTGCTACTACTGAGTCTGCAAATCCGGGATTATACCCTGAGGTTCAGGTGATCCCAGGGCCATGGGAAACGCAGAATAAGATCAATGAATCTCTGCTGTCCCAGATGTCCTCCATGTCGCAAACCCTGGAGGCACTGCATAGGAGACTGGAGAACCCAGCTACTCCTCCTAGTTACCCCCGGGTGTCTCTTACTTCTGCTGTAAGACCCCCTAAGCGAGCCCGTGAGGCTTCTCCTGAGCTCCAAACTCTCTCTGAGGAGGAGCGTTCCTCTGATGGTGAGGAAGATGATGGGGGTTCTACTCTTGGGTCTATGTCTGAACCTCCAGATGGGGTGGAGGATCTGGTGTCCTCCATCAATGAGACATTGCGTCTTGTCACTCCTCCTGAGGAGGTGACTGTACACCCCAAGGAGATCTATCAATGGCTGCGGCCAGAGGCTAGACCAAGTGGCTCCTTCATGGACCACACTAATTTCGGAAGGGTGATTAAAGCTCCCAGGTTGCATCCTGGGCGGCGTTATGTCCGTAAAACTAAGGACAATCGCTTTCCCTTTCCCCAGGAGGCGCTCCAGGAATGGTCGCAGTCTCCCAAGGTGGATGCTTCCATGACTAGGATTGCTGCGCGCTCCTTGTTTTCTGCCTCTGATAGCTCCTCGTTGAAGGATGCTACTGATAGACAGGTCGAGCAACTCGCCAAGTCTTCCTATGAGGCTGTGGGGTCTTCGTTTGCCCCTAATTTTGCCGCAGTCTGGACCCTACAAGCGATCACTATCTGTTTGGATGGTATCACTGATCTAGCTAGGTCCAGTCCAGAGGTCCTGGCTCTCACTGAGAGAGCAAGGGCCTATGCGGACTATGCCAGGACGGCATCTTTGGAAACTGCCACTCGCTCTGCTGTGGCCTCGGCCAATGCAATTGCGATCCGCAGGCTGTTGTGGCTGCGTCTTTGGGACTCAGATGCCACATCTAAGAAGATTTTACAAAATCTTCCGTTCGCTGGTGACAGGCTTTTTGGCACCGAACTGGACAAATTGATAAAGGATTCTGCTGAGTCTAAGATCCCGCAGAATAAGCCTAAGCCACGGTACACCGTGAAAAGGAACCCTAAGCAGTGGTCCTTTCGCTCCGGTTCACAGTCATCAACGGCGTCCACTCGCTCAGACCGAGGGGGCAAGCCTGCTACTCAGTGGCGTTCCAAGAGTCGTCAGAAGAAGCCGGCGGGGGCAGCGGCTGCCACCCCCAAGCCCGCCTCTACATGACTCGCTCTCTCATCCTGCCTCCCCACAGGTGGGGGGCCGCCTGTCCCGCTTTCAGGACAAGTGGCTTCTTCACATTCAAGATCAGTGGGTTCGAGACGTAGTCTCAAGAGGTTACAGGATAGAGCTGACGTCACAACCAATACACCGATTCCATCGGTCGGTTCCATCTCCAGAAAAGGCTCAGGCTTTTTACCTGGTGTTGGAGGGACTCCGCAGAGACGGAGTGGTGGTCCCTGTGCCCACGGAAGAGAGGTTCAGGGGTTTTTACTCCAACCTCTTTATTGTCCCAAAGAAGGACGGCTCTTTTCGCCCGGTTTTGGACCTCAAGTTGTTCAACCGTCACGTGTTGGTTCGGAAGTTCCGCATGGAATCCCTGCGCTCAGTGATCGCGGCTGTGTCACAGGGAGACTTCCTAGCGTCCATCGATATCAGGGACGCTTACCTTCACGTCCCCATTGCACCAGCTCATCAGCGCTGGTTGAGATTCGCAGTGGGGGAAGAGCACTTCCAATTTGTGGCACTGCCATTCGGGCTAGCCTCAGCACCACGGGTGTTCACAAAGGTGATGGCCTCCATGATGGCTCTCCTGCATGCGCAGGGACACGCCGTCATACCCTATTTGGACGACCTGTTGGTCAGGGCGCCATCGGAAGACCTTTGTCGGGTGAGCCTGGAGGTGACCATGAAGTCCCTGGAACGGTTCGGGTGGCTTATCAACATTCAGAAGTCGACCCTGGTTCCGACCCAGTCATTGACATATCTGGGCATGGACTTCCACACGGACTCGGCCCTGGTATCCCTACCTCAAGCCAAGCAGCTTGTGATCCAATCAGGAGTGCAGAATGTCCTCCTGTCTCCACAGTCATCCCTACGGGTATTGATGAGACTGGTGGGTCGCATGGTAGCGGCGATAGAGGCGGTGCCGTTCGCACAGTTTCGCCTCCGTCCTCTCCAGCTGGAGATTCTTCGCAGATGGGACAAGAGGACGATCTCTCTGAATCGGCTGGTGACACTGTCACAACCAACCAGGGACTCTCTACAGTGGTGGCTCCAGCCACATCACCTGTCACGGGGCCGGTCCTTCCTAAAACCGTCATGGTTAGTGGTGACCACCGACGCCAGTCTGAAGGGCTGGGGGGCGGTGTTCTTGCACCACAGGGCTCAAGGCCTCTGGACTCAGTCGGAGTCGGCGTTGCAGATCAACGTGCTGGAGATCAAGGCGGTCTATCTGGCGCTACTGGCGTTTCAGAAATTCCTGTCAGGACAGCCCATTCGGGTACAGTCCGACAATGCGACGGCCGTCGCCTACATAAATCATCAGGGAGGGACCAGAAGTGCTCAGGCCCTCGCCGAAGTCCACCGCATTCTACTCTGGGTGGAGGAAAACGGCTGCCTGATCTCCGCAGTTCACATCCCAGGGGTCGAGAACTGGGAGGCCGACTATCTGAGCCGACAGGGGATGGACGCCGGAGAGTGGTCTCTACATCCAGACGTCTTCCGGGACATCTGCGGCAGGTGGGGCACTCCGGACGTGGATCTGATGGCCTCACGGCTGAATCATCAGGTGCCCCAATACATGGCAAGATCTTGGGATCCCCAGTCTCTGGGGGCGGACGCCCTGATTCTGAGCTGGTCCAGCTTCCAGCTGCCATATGTGTTTCCGCCTCTGGCTCTGATTCCCAGGGTCCTGTGGAAGATCAGGACAGAATGCAGAGTGGCCATTCTAGTGGCTCCAGATTGGCCCAGGAGGTCTTGGTACCCGGACCTGTGGCAACTGTCAGGCGGACACCGGTGGGCTCTTCCAGAACGCGCAGATCTACTCGCGCAAGGGCCATTCTTCCACCTCAATTCCAGGGCCCTCAGATTGACTGCATGGCTCTTGAGGCCTGGCTGCTGACATCCAGAGGTTTCTCTCCTACAGTGGTTGCCACTATGAATCGGGCAAGGAAACCTGTTTCCAGGAAGATATACCACAGAACGTGGAAAATCTTTTTTACCTGGTGTGCCTCTGGTGGCCGCTCACCGTGGCCTTTGTCTATCCCGACATTGCTGGCCTTCCTACAGTCGGGGTTGGAGTTGGGATTATCCCTTGGCTCTCTGAAAGGTCAAGTATCAGCACTTTCAGTGTTGTTTGACAGGCGCTTGGCGCTCCTCCCGAAGGTACGTCAATTTCTGCAGGGGGTGTCTCGGGTGGTCCCGCCCTATAGACGACCTCTGGACCCTTGGGACCTAAACATGGTCCTGGCGACACTGCAGAAACCGCCGTTTGAGCCACTGAGAGACGTCTCTCTCTCTCGTCTGTCCCAGAAGGTGGTCTTTCTGGTGGCGATTACGTCTCTGAGACGGGTCTCAGAATTGGCTGCACTTTCGTGCAAGTCTCCTTTTCTGGTGGTTCACCAAGACAAGGTGGTGTTGCGCCCACGGCCTGAATTTCTGCCGAAGGTGGTTTCAACGTTTCACCTAAACCAGGAGATTGTTCTTCCATCATTTTGCCCCGCTCCCGTTCATCAGGTTGAGCGCGACCTCCATACTCTGGATCTCGTGAGAGCTGTACGCATTTATGTGTCCAGGACCGCCTCCTTTAGGAGTTCGGATTCCTTATTTGTCCTCACGATGGGTCGCTGTAAGGGGGCCGCGGCTTCGAAGTCGACCTTGGCCAGATGGATCAAGGCTCCCATTCAGGAGGCATACCGGTCTTCTGGTTTGCCTCTCCCGGTGGGTTTGAAGGCACACTCTACGAGAGCTGTAGGTGCCTCCTGGGCCTTGCGACATCGAGCGTCTGCTCTACAGGTGTGTCAGGCGGCCACTTGGTCCAGCCTGCACACTTTCTCTAAGCACTATATGGTGCATGCCCATGCCTCTGCGGATGCGAGTTTGGGCAGGCGGGTACTCCAGGCGGCGGTTGCCCACCTTTAGAGGGAACCATGTGTTATCCGTCTTGTTGAGGAACTCTTCCCGCCCTGGGGTATTGCTTTAGGACATCCCCATTGTCTGGGTCTCCCATTATGACGACCAGAAAAAAGAGAATTTTGTTTACGTACCGTAAATTCTTTTTTCTTTAGTCATCAATGGGAGACCCAGCACCCACCCAGTTGTTCCGTTGCATATTTTGCACTTGTTCTGTTCTCTGTTGAGACAGTGTTTGCCGGGTTGTTGAACCGTCTGTGCACGGCATTCTTCCCGATGTTTCGGGTGTGGTTTAATTTCTCCTCGCAGCTTATGGACTAAACTGAGGATGTCTCCTACGGTGGGGGTTTATAAGCGGAGGAGGCGGTGTCTACAAACTTGTAGTACCTAGTGTGACCTCCGGAGGGCAGAGCCCTAAACCCCATTGTCTGGGTCTCCCATTGATGACTAAAGAAAAAAGAATTTACGGTACGTAAACAAAATTCTCTTTTTTTGGCCATTGTGCACCACTTTCTGTGAGCTAAATCTCAACAAAAAGTTGTGTGGACACTGCACCAGGTTTTGTGGGCTTAATCTGTTAGTCCACTGCAACAGGCCATTTTGGGCTAATGTAGAATAAACCCTGTTTGACCACTGTGCACCAGTTTCGGTGTGCTTAATCTCTAGAAAAGCTCTGTGGATACAATGCTCCAGGTTTTGTGAATTTAATCTCTCAAAAAGCTGTTTTAGTCTCCTGCACCAGGCTCTGTTGGGATAATCTATAGCAAACTCTATTTGGCCACTGTGCACCAGTTTTTACAGATACTGTTCTGTCCCTGCCAGAATGCCTATAATGAAAAAGACCTACCTACCAATGGAGGTTAGAATCACAGCACACGTATAGGGTTCAAAGTGAAAAAGTATTATTGTCATACAGTCAGTAGTTGAAAAAGCGATTTAGCAGATGACGTTTTGGCCAACTAGTGGCCTTGATCACAGAGACGCTATTAGTGGGAACACTCTGGTTAGTGAGCTGTCATCCTTGGATTGTACTCCAAGGCCATTACCTGCTAAGGCACTGAGTGTGCTGGCTGCCACAAACAGAGAAATCAATACCATGAAATCCCCCAGAAACAGGCACAGTAGGCCTGAATATAACACCTGGAAGTCCACACATCCTACTACACTTTATACACTTAACACCAGCACACAGGAAAAAAAAACAGGGAACAAGATACAGTGTGTCTTACCCTATCTGTAGCTTCTGGACAAAGGGCTAGGACCCCTGGTCGCCACAAGAGACAAAAAACTCCCAAGTCTCCACACTGATATCTCCCTTCAATGTTACAATATTATACCAACCTACCATGTGGAGTACAATTCAAGGATGACAGCACACTAACCAGAGTGTTCCCACTAGCAGTGACTCTGATCAAGGCCACTAGTTGGCCAAAACGTCAACATCTGCTAAGTTGCTTTTTCAACTACTGACTGTTTCACAATAAAACATTTTCACTTAAAAGCAAAGCAAACCCTATATGTGTGCTGTGATTTTATCATTATCAGTACGTGAGATCCCAGGACCCATTCACTGGGCATTGTAACAACATAGTTGTGTGCTAGCCATTCAATTTTTGCACTACCAATGGAGGTTAGACACCCTAAGATAATGGTGCCAACACTACACGATGGCTGACACTCGCTCACCATGGATATCCCTAGCACTGAACCACTGACAAGCAAATGATGAATATTTCTTTGTTAGCAAACAAGGATAAATATGATGATAAACCACATAACATAATGCCAGTACTAGATATTAAAAACAATGTGAAATGAGAGTGGAACAGCAGCAATGGTTATCAGAGCATGAATGAAGAGTGTCTTAATGTGTTTTCCCAAAATGGTTTATCAGGGGCTAATGAAGATAAACAGATGGTGTAATGAACGGGTGGTAATGTCATGACCACATTTACAGTGCCTTGTGAAAGTATTTGTCCCCCTTGAACTTTTCAGCCTTTTTCCACATTCAGGCTTCAAATATAAAGATATAAATTCTAATTTTTTTGTGAAGAATCAACAAGTGGGACACAATCATAAATCAAATTTATTGGATATTTTAAACTTTTTTAACAAATAAAAAACTGAGAAGTGGGGCGTGCAGTATTATTCGGCCCCTTGAGTTAATACTTTGTAGTGCCACCTTTTGCTGCGATTACAGCTGCAAGTCGCTTGGGGTATGTCTCTATCAGTTTTGCACATCGAGAGACTGAAATTCTTGCCCATTCTTCCTTGCAAAACAGCTGGAGCTCAGTGAGGTTGGATGGAGAGCGTTTGTGAACAGCAGTTTTCAGCTCTTTCCACAGATTCTCGATTGGATTCAGGTCTGGACTTTGATTTGGTCATTCAAACATCTGGATACGTTTATTTTTGAACCATTACATTGTAGATTTTGCTTTGTTTGGGATCATTGTCTTGTTGGAAGATAAATCTCCGTCCCAGTCTCAGGTCTTTGGCAGATACCAACAGAATTTCTTCCAGAATAGTCCTGTATTTGGCTCTGTCCATCTTCCCATTAATTTTAACCATCTTCCCTGTCCATGCTGAAGAAAATCAGGCCCAAACCATGATGCTGCCACCACCATGTTTGACAGTGGGGATGGTGTTTTGAGGGTGATGAGCTGTGTCGCTTTTACGCCAAACATATCGTTTTGCATTGTGGCCAAAAAGTTTGATTTTTGTTTAATCTGACCAGAGCATCTTATTCTACATGTTTGGTGTCTCCCAGGTGGCTTGTGGCAGACTTTTTATGGATATCTTTGAGAAATGGCTTTCTTCTTGCCACTCTTCCATAAAGGCCAGATTTGTGCAGTGTACGACTGATTGTTGTCCTATGGACAGACTCTCTCACCTCAGCTGTAGATCTCTGCAGTTTATCCAGAGTGATCATGGGCCTTTTGGCTGCATCTCTCATCAGTTTTCACCTTGTTCGAGATGAAAGTTTATAGGGACGGCTGGGTCTTGGTAGATTTGCAGTAGTCTGATACTCCCTGCATTTCAATATGATCGCTTGCACACTGCTCCTTGAGATGTTTAAAACTTGGGAAATCTTTTTGTACAAAATCTGGCTTTAAACTTCGCCACAACAGACCTGCCTGGTGTGTTCCTTGGTCTTCATGAGGCTCTCTGCACTTAAAATAGAATCCTGAGGCTATCACAAAGCAGATGCATTTATATGGAGACTTGATTACACACAGGTGGATTCCATTTATCATTACCAGCCATTTAGGACAATTTTGGATCATTCAGAGATCCTCACTGAACATCTGGAGTGAGTTTGCTGCAATGCAAGTAAAGGGGCCGAATAATATTGCACACCCCACTTTGCATATTTTGAACTTTTTTAACAAACTGAAATAAATTTCGTTCCACTTCACGATTGTGTCCCACTTGTTGATTCTTCACAAAAAAATTAGAATTTATATCTTCGTTTGAAGCCTAAAATGTGATAAAGGGTTGAAAAGTTCAAGGGGGCCAAATACTTTCACAAGGCACTGTATATAGCCCACCCCGTTGATGGCATGTATCCAAACCCCACTTCCTGTAATGTAGTATTCCAAAATAAAGCAACACTGCGTCACCATATCAAATGAGCGCAAGCGCGTGGCCACTAGAGAACTACATCCCACATCACAATAATGGAGACAAGAATACTCAGCCGTGTAAGTCCAGAACTTAGTGCCATCCACTGTGGAGTGCATTATAGATGAGAAAAGGTGCATGCCCCCAGACAGGGCACAAAGGCACGTGTCAACATGAGTGTAATGGAGATCAGTGCTCTTGAGGCATATGATGCCATTGTATGTCTCCTGAAAGAGAATGATAAGGTCTATATAGGGACCGACACTTTAAGAATAGGAGCACTAAGATGCCCCCGCTAGGGGATGCGTCCAGTGTGGATATCTTTATATCCTTAGTTGAAAATGATTTGCGCAAAATCTCTGGTCATAAAAATCAAATCTTACCAAGGATGAAGTAGGATCATTATGAAAAATAATTCTAGGGTCCTCAAGAAATTAAATCTAAAAAAACATACGCCCCAGATGCAGAAAAATATAATCTGTAATAGAAAATGTAAAATAAGTACACCCGCAAACATCAATAAACATACAAAAAATGCAATTACCGTCAAAGATTCACAACACTCGTATGTGGGTATAAGTAGGGTGTGGCACCCCTGCGGGGGATTGCCACAGGACCCACTGGTGCAGGGAGGGATGTACTCCTTGGTACACACAGCACACAACACCTTCCAACCAAGACTGGAGGGGGAGCCCCACTGGTTGCCCTTAAGCAAGATCCCCTATAAAGATCCAGGCCTGAGGGGAGGAGTCAGCCAGTGAGTCTGCAGTTTGCAGAGAGGAGAATAGTTAGTGCTGAAGGAGCTGATTGCTGGGACAAAGCGAGGCCCAGAACCATGAAACCTGACCCAGCTGTGCAGCACCCTAGAGAGAGGGTTGGAGACCAGAGAAAGAGGTAAAAAGACAGAAGAAGGGAAAAGATCTGAGATCCCTTTAGCCCACCCGAACACCGGAGTCTGAAGCTGCTATTAATCTAGTGGTAACAGAGAAAGCCCGGACAGACCAGGAGGATTTAGTTCCCCTGAAGAAAAGAAAGCAAGACACCAAACCTAACCAAGCATAGGACCAGGGGCCCAAGATGAGAATAGGGATCCCCACAGCAAGGTCCTCATTGTCGGTTGTGGAGTAGCATCCTGAGAGGGAGAAGGAGAAAGAGCGACAGATTCAGCTCCAGGCAGAACTTACCCCAATTACTGCACACACTAACAAAGGAGGCCTCACAACTCTCCAAGATGGACGTTCCAAACTACACCGATAACCTGGTTACCCTTCTGGACCGTGCCTGTTACTGAACGTCTGTAAAAAGGTACCTAAACAGAGACTATTGTGTGTGTGTTTGCCTGCTTCTCCGCTGCTGCCTGCAGCGTTCACAACAGAACCGCTACTACTACTCCCTTCATCCACCCCGCTTCCCTGAGGTAAAGCTCCACCTGTGGGAAGCTGTACTAGCAAAGCTGCATTCTCATCACCTCAGCGGCCGGCTGCAGCTCTGGTAATCCTATTACTAGGTACCACAGGTGGCGTCACATTACAAATCTCCCATCATCATCACCCCCACCCCACCACTGTGGGTCCAGGGCATGGAACTGGGAACCAACCAGCCGTGATCCCCCACCGAAGTGAACCCCCTGTCCCGGTATCAGAGTATCCCCTACCCTGTCGACCGACTTAGTTCTGGCGTCACAAACAGGATCCTGTGCCCAGTAAAACCGGATACTGTGTGCTTAAATTGAACTTTATTGACTGTAAATTTGGGCCGCCATTACTGCGTCACAGAGCGGGAAGAGCATCACGGCTGCGCGGCTGAAAGGCGCGAAGATAGTCCCCGCCCCACTCTGACGAGAACCGCCGAACGCAGCGGCCAGATCCGGAAATACCCGAGGTGCTCCACTCCCCCTGTAGAGCCACTGACTACCGATTACCAAAAAAGTTTACCTCACCGGCTGGCAGCGGTTAACTAGGGGGGCACCACCATGAGTGAAGCGGACGATGCACAAGTCCCTGACAGAGCACCATCCGGTTCCGCAGCCGGTGTGGGAGCCGCAGCACCCGGAGCAGTGGCCCTGATAATGCCGTTAGCCTTGCCGTACATGCCGGGCACAAAATGGTTGTCAACCTACGAGGGTAAGCACTGTACCTTAGCAGCTTTCAAACAAAAGATATGTGCAGTGCAGGATGCAATGACGGAAAAGCTGTGAGCCGCCGTTGTGCTGGGACAATTAACAGGTGCAGCGGAACTAGAGGTCGAGTCTTGGAGCGATGCTGACAGAGACTCTGTAGCAAAAGTATTTAACAAGCTTAAAGCTGTTTTTGAAAAACGCACACAGTCTGAACTATGGATGATATTCTACCAATGCAAACAGAGACCGCAAGATACCATCAGAGACTTTGCCCTATGTTTACAAGGGGCACTCTGGTCCTTAAAACAGGTAGACCTGGCAAGTGTGGTAGAGGAAGATAAAATGCTTGCAGAACAGTTTATGAATGGATTGAGGTCGGACTTCCACCCCCAGCAGAAACACATTTGGGTCTTAGATCATCCTGATGTGAACATTAATGCTTTAAAAGACCGTGCTATAACCGTGCTGTGAGACCCATTGCCTGCAGAGATTTCAACTCCATCCTGGCAGGTTAATACCTCTCCCATAGACTTTGAACCTACTCCCAAAGACCCTTCAAAGGCGTGTAGGACAAGCTGTAGCACCCGACCCTGCTGATGACCTTTGTAACCGGGTGCTGCAGCTAACACAAAATATGGACTATGTGTTAAAACTCTTGCAAGCCAGGCCGGGGGCACAACCACCAAGCAAAATCCAACTAGCTGATCATCCTGAGGATGTCCCGTGGATGAGGAGGAAGCCCATGTCGCCCGCTGAGGAGACCAACAAGTCACCCGTTCAGGGGACCAACAAGTCGCCCGTTCAGGGGACCAACACACCATTCCAACGCAGAGCCATCAACCACATGGATTCTTCAGGACAACCCATTTGCCTTCGCTGCAACAAACCAGGCCACTTCGCAAGAGGATATCCTTTGAACCCAAGACTCCTGGGTCCGAGGGCCAATCCCCAGGAGTAAGATGACAGGGCCCCTATGACTGGCGTAGTCGGCACATGTGAGGCCATCCGCACCTCAATATTACGCTAGATGGAATCCCCACATTGGCCCTACTGGACACCAGGTCACAGGTTACCACCATCCCACATATCCTTTACAAACAATTTTGGTCAGATACTGATCTTAGACCCCCAGACTCTAACTTTGTCATTCTTGCAGCTAATGGACAACCACTGAATCAGGTGGGGTTTATAGAAGTGACAATAAAGCTGGGGAGGGTGGAGTTGAAAGGCCAAGGGTTATGTGTGGAAGAAGATGACCCTAATGAAAAATGCCTCTACATGGTAATTAGTACTAATGTGATTGAAAACTGCCTTGGAGAAGTGTTGTTTTTACTCCAAGAGATTGCTGTGACTGCTGGTTATGGGCGGAAGAAAGTCCTACAAAGAGAAATCCAAGCCCTCATCCGCAAGCAACAAGTAAATCTGTCTGGGGAGAGATGGCAGTGTACGGGTAACAGACCTGTTTCCCATTGTGTTACCACCGAAAAGTGAAATGATGATATGGTGTCGAGCAGCTATAGGTCTCAGAGGAAAGGAATACCTGGCAGTTGTAGAGCTGGTATATTCAGAGCATAGACCTACACTACTGACAGCCAGAGTGGTGGTGGATGTACGCAAGGGAAGAGTACCAATCCATGTATTAACTTGTGGGGAAGAAGAAGCAAACTACCCTGGTATGCTACTGTAGCAAAGCTGTACACTGTACGTGACAACAACATACAGACAGTAGAGCCCTTTTCCCGTCAAACCAGGCGGAGGATAACAACTCCACGGGACAGCTAGAGGAGTGGTGTCAGCAGTTGCACGTAGGAACTGATGCCACCCTTCCCCTCCAGGAGCACGGAGTCTACCAGGTAGCACAAGAGTTTGAACATGTATTTAGTAAGCATCAGTTAGATTTTGGGAGGATTAAAGGGGTACACCATCACATACCCACAGGAGATAATCCCCCAATTAAGGTGAGACACAGACCCATTCCATCAAAGCACCACAAGTGTGACAAAGAGATGCTGCAGAACATGAAGGAAGCCGGGGTTATAAGAGATAGCTGTAGTCCCTGGGCAGCCCCCTTAGTCCTAGTCAGAAAGAAGGATGGCACTATGAGGATGTGTGTGGATTACAGGGAAATCAATAAGATCACTCACAAATATGCTTACCTGTTACCCCGACTAGAGGAGTCTCTTCCTGTATTAAAGACTGCTAATTATTTCTCTACGTTAGATCTCACTAGCAGATACTGGCAGGTCTCCTTTGCAGAAGAAGACCAGGAGAATCCAGCAAAAGGGAAAGCGAGGGCACCACCATCTAGGGGAAGCTGTCAGCAGGAAAACACAGAGACAGGAGCCACAGAGTCCCTCAGGGTGCCAGCGAAAACAATCCGTAGCAATACAGGTAGAAAAAAGGCGGCACTCACCGAGGTTGCTGTAAGCGGTGTCCTTTATTCGGATAGTTGATACATAGTGCAGGGAGGGGGACCGGGTGACGACGGCACCGTTTCGGGCGTTCTGCCCTTCAACGGGTCACTAGTAGCTGGTGGTGCCTGCTCCGACCTTATATAGGTGGAGCCGGACCGCCCTGATGACATCACCACCAGCTAATTATAATATAAAAACAACACAGAAATATTAAAAACAAGACCAACTTCACAAGCAACCCCTAAGAAATATATGTCAGAAACACATAAGATGAATAATTGTAAGAAAATATATAGCGATCTCATGCTTACATACTATTATGCTGCTCAGCGATCATCTATAGCGGTGTCCGGGCGCCTCTCCACTTCCGGGTCACGTGCGCGAGTCACATGACCATTTTCAAAGTGCTCTCTGATTGGTCTCAGCTCCCCGCTCCGACTGCGTAAGCGCGCAAGCGCCTCAGTATAGAGGCTGCGTCACAATATTTACCCGTGTTACTGGGGCAACGTCTGGGCCAATCAGGAACAAGTACTAAATAGAAAACAGTGCAAAACTACTGATCTAGTAGGCAGTAACCAAATAAGGCTCCTGCAGCGATGTATAAGCTACCATATCTATGATTATTAATAAGTATAGAAAAAAATGGACAAATGGTGCCCCTGATCTTACTCGCGCAGTCAGAACTACTGACTGTAACCCGGACTGTAAGCACCCGGACCACGCTTACAAACCCAATAAAATGAGGAAAGATAGGAAGAAGACATGAATAGAACCAACACACTATTACATATTTATATGTAACACGATACTACCAATTAGAAGTCCCTCATACAAATCAAGATCACTAGCCCACAAAACTCTGGATCTCAGCTGTGCACATCCAATCAAATGATTCTTGTTCTTGCTTCCGGTGATTTCCGGTCTGACGCATTGTGGGGAGTATTGGGTGCACAGACCAGCTTTGGGTTGCACACTGCTCATGCTCCGGAGCCAGCCTGTATGGCTGTACACCCCATACACTGCGTAGGACCGGCAATAACACATGGCTGGCGCGTCATCATCGGAAGCAGGAACAAGAATTTTGAATCGTCCGTATGCTTTCCTGACAGAATGACTGCACATTACAATGAATTATCGCACCCACAGAGCATTACTGCAGCATCGAGGGGAGAATAAGGAACCCTGAAGACTTCCCAGTAATTAGCATATGGGAATGTAAGTGAAGCGCCCCCAGGCCGTGTGGTACTCAGGGACCAGATCGCTGCTGCTGTCAC
This sequence comes from Allobates femoralis, assembly GCA_033576535.1. NCBI lineage: Eukaryota > Metazoa > Chordata > Amphibia > Anura > Aromobatidae > Allobates > Allobates femoralis. The sequence goes on from JARQOC010000001.1 coordinate 116,693,730, forward strand.
TGGGGATTCACGGGGGCCGTCACCCGGTCCTGTGCCCTGGGCGTCAGTTGAAAAGGGATATGTACAGGGGAGGTTGTCGTGACACCACCCGTGGTATGTGATCAGTGGGGACCACCGCTGCCATGTTCCTGCCGGGGAAAGTGATGAGGGGCAGCGTTGATGGTAAGCCCTCCACGGGTAGGGCTGGGTGTCCCCGGGATAGGTGTGGTGGGGCTGCGTACTCTGGCTGCTGCACCGACTCTTCTCCTGCAACTTCTCCAGCCAGCATGCAGGGACAGCAAGGTGGCTCCGCAGGTGGATGTTCTGCTGCAGCCTAGCAATAAACAGTCTCAGGCACGTTTGAGCTTAACAGGTACTTTACTGTTCAAGTTCTTAGCAGACAGGTTACAATTCACAGTTCTCAGTCTTAGTTCTTACACCTATTCGGGGACCCGGGTTCTACTGCAGCTCAGACGGTTCCTCTGCGTTGCTTGCCTCAAAGTACCTTTCAGGCCATTCTTGTCTCTCTCTCACTGTCCTTGCTCACGGGTTCGGTCTGGTCATCACGGGCTCTTTAGTGATGCTTCCCTCTGCTTTAGGGTCACTAGCCCCAGTACGATGGCTGTGTTCCTACTCCATGGCAGTAGGTAGGTCGCAGATCATAGAATCCCCGCACCACGCCGGCTTGTCTCGTGATTAGGGTCATGAAGTCTCCCCAGTCACCTCTTACAGGTTGTCTTGGCCTAGCCCTCCAGTGACCCAGGTGTGATTTGGGCTCACCAGGCTCCTTCTGTCTCACCACTTGTCAGCTCTGGGTCCTCTGGCCAGCTTTATTAGTGATGGCTGCCGGGTCCGTTGTTCTCCCACTATTCTGTAGTGTTCAGCTATAAGGTGCGTCTGCTTGCGGTGCTTCTTCCCTCTCCTTACTCTCTGGAGCGCGCTTTCTCCCTTGAGTAACTGCCTTCAAGGTTCTGCATCCTCCAGAGAACCTCTCCTCCTGGGAATCCACCCCTCCAACTTAGTGTTCCAGTGTTTTTAGTACTGTTCCTCCACCCCTTTGTCTGGGTTCTACCTCTCTGTCCACCCACACTTCTCTAAACTCCCGCTACCCCTTGCCCTACATAGAGTCAGTGGCTTAGGATCGGAGTGTGTCGGTGTGTGGATGTTTTAAGTCAACCGTCTTCCTCGTCTGGCTACAGTTCACCCTGTGGCCACCCTGGTCGCAGGGGCACATCATAAGTATCCAAGTAATTTGTTACAAACAGTATAGGACAGTTTTAGGTGAGACAGGGATGTTTAGGAGGTGCAAGGACAGGTAGTGATAGGTTAGGGGCCAAAGCGAGCTGACAGATTCCCTTCAAGCTGGGCTGTAGTAAAGAAAGACAGTCATGGAAGGAATCAGGACTAAGTAAAGTTAGTTTGTTTATCAAAATGCTCTGTGTGAAAGAAGAACCATTCGAAAAGTTATGTGCCCGCTATCTACTGTACATAGTTGTCGTGAACTGATTGCACATGCTTGACCTAGAGGACAAAGAAAAGTAGAGGACATAACCAATGACCCAGCTAAACCACACACAGAACATAGGGTATTTTAGTGTTGTCATTTCTAAGGAACAGTTGTTTTTTCTGATCGTTTTTGGGACATATTAGTTATCTATTATATACTTACCTTGTTGCGTCCGTCGTCCAATTTTGCAGACAGGATGTCCAGAAATCCCAGAAATCAACGCGCCAGCAGCAGTCATATTTGCACACCCAAACCCAAGTGATGGCTGTGCAAATATGGCTCCCGCTGGCAGCACCAGCCCATTGCGCAGTACCACAAGTAGGGCCGCAGACCCCCAACACTGACGCTTCGTGATATCAATGACAGAAAACAAACACCACACATGCCACATCCCGCCCCTCACCGCAAATACCGCTGCATGAATACTAGTCATACTAAAGAATGATTAACTGTGCCCATGTGAACCTGGTACACACAGGCACAGTCAATCAGACTGCTGCCATCTGGGTGTACAAAGATGGCAGCGGTCTGATTAACTGCGCACCCCGGCTTTGCACAGGGGCAGTTAAATATCCCTTGTCATGAGAGAGAACACAGCATGAAGGATAAGGGGCAGGGTGAGAGGGCACAGGGGGAAGTTGGGGCAGAGAGAGAGCAGAAATCGGGAGGGCAGACACAGACGCACAAGAGAAAGAGCGCACAGTGGGAAGGCGGGGCAGAGAGAGAGACTGCACAGTGGGGGAGGGGACACAGAGTGCACATCAGGGAGGGGTCCAGAGAGATTACATCAGAGGGGGAGGCAGAGAGATTGCACAGCACAGGGGGGGCAGAGACAGAATGCACAGCAGAGGAAGGGGCAAAGAGACAGAGTGCACAGCAGTGTGGGGGCAGAGACAGAGCTCAATGCAGATTGGTGGCCACAGAGAGAACTCACAGCAGAGATAGGAGGCCAGAGAGAGTATACAACAGAGGAGGACCAGGCACAGTGCAAAGCAGAGGGGGGACGAAGAGAGAGAGCACACAGCAGAGAGGGGGCAGAGAGTGACTGCACAGCAGAAAAGGTGGCAGAGAGTGAGTGCACAGCAGAGAGGAGGGGCAGAAAGAGAGTGCACAGCAGAGAGAAGGGGCAGAGAGAGAGTGCACTGCAGAGAGGAGGGGCAGAGAGAGAGAGTGCACAGCAGAGGGGTTGGCAGATAGAGTATAGAGCAGAGAAGGGGCAATGACAAAGAGCACAGCAGAGGTGGGGCAGAGACAGCGCTCATCAGAGTGAGGGGCAGAGAGAGAGTGCAAAGCAGAGGGAAAGAATATAGCAGAGGGGGCAAGTGCACAGTGCACAGCAGTGGGGGAAAGAGAGGCTTATAGCAGAATGGGGGGGGCAGAGACAGAGCGCACAGCAGAGAAGGGGGGGCAGAGAGAGCTCATAGCAGAGAGGGAGGGCAGAGAGAGCACATAGCAGAGGGGCGGCAAAGAGAGAGCACAGCAGAGAAGGGGCAGAGAGAGGGCACACAGCAGAGAAGGGCAGAAAGAGAGCGCACAGCACACAGAAGTCATACAGCAGAGGGGGTCAGGCACAGCACACAGTAGAGGGAGGGCAGAGAGAGCCCACAGAAGGGAAGGGGGGCTGAGACAGAGCACGCAGCAGAGAGGGGGCAGAGAGAGAACACTCAGCAAAGAAGGGGCAGAAAATGAGCGCACAGCAAAGGGAGGGACAAAGAGAGAGCACACAGCAGAGGAGGGCAGAGAGAGAGCGCGCAGCAGAAAGAAATCATACAGTAGAGGGGGCCAGACACAGAGCATAGTAGAGGGAGAGCAGCGAGAGAGAGAGTGCACAGCAGGAAAAGGGGGCTGAGACAGAGCACGCAGAAGAGAGGGGGCAGAGAGATAACACTCATCAGAGAAGGGGGCAGAGAGTGAGTGCACAGGAAAGAGAGGGGGGCAAAGAGAGCACACAGCAGAGAGAGGCCAGAGAGAAATCACACAGCAAAGGGGGCCCATAGAGATAGTACACAGCAAAAGGGTGCTATAGAGAAGGTGCACAGCAGTGGGGGGGGGGGGGGAGAGCACACAGCAGAGAAAGGGCAGAGAGAGAGCACATAGTAGAGAAAGGGCAGAGAGAGTACACACCAGCGGGGGGCCCAGAGAGAGCACACAGCAGAGGGGGGACGAGAGAGATAGGGCACAGCAGAGGGAGGACCAGAGAGAGAGTGCACAGCAGAGGAGCCTTAGAGAGTACAGCAGAGAGGGGGCTCAAAAAGACTACAGCAAAGGAGAAATCAAAGAGAGAGAGCACACAGAGGGAAGAGAAGGCACACAGGGGGAAGAAACAGTTCACAGGGGGAGAGCGCACAGGGGGAAGACTGCTAAAAGGAGAGGGTACATGAGGGAAGAAGACAGCACACAGAGGGGAGAGTGCCCGGGGGATAGAGATTGCAGACAGAGGGAGAATGCACAGAGGAAGAGACAGCAGCTGCACCCAGCCCCACAGAGCCCGCCTCCATCGTGACATCACCACCCTCCCATTATGATTGCATCGGGCCCATGTGGCGCCCCGCTATGTAGGTGCCACAGAGGGGTACTGCACCCATAAAAGAGGTGTAGTCACCCCAGCTGCAAGTGGATTTCAGGATGGTAGGTGGGACCCTAAACCGACACCCCACACTAGGTCATGCGGTGGGAGGGAACCTGGGAGGGTATATAGTTACCCCTAGGGGGAGAAAGGAGGTCTTTGACCGTCGGTCTTTGGCTGGAGGCCTTTTGGGCCTCAGGTCTCTGCCTCCAGGGTTGGAGAGCTAGTGGAGTTCCAGGCAGGAAGCCTGAGACAAGAAGGAGGGTCTCCTCGGCTGAGGGACCCAGGGACAAGCAGTACCGATCCCAGACACAGAATGGATAAAGGAGCAAGGAGTTTGGAGGGAGTTTGCTCAAGGAAGGAAACAGGGTACCGGAGCCCGCACCTGTAGGAACCTTTACGGCCTGCAGAAAATCCGCAGCACGGGGGTATCTCTAGATACGGCCCTGACTCCTAAGCACCCATTAGAGGTGACCAGACACAGCTGGCCAGCGGCAGTGATCAACAGAAGGTTACCCGACGAGAGCAAGGAAGGAAAGAGAGACAGCAGGACGTCAGATCTACTCTATATGAGGTCAGGCTTCACACAGCTACTGGGAAGCAGAGAAGAAAAGGAACAAGAAATGCATACACTGGGGGTTCCGTTCATCTACCAGAGAACCGCTTGCAGCCACCCGTAGCCACTTGTCATTTAACATCATACTGCACTGAAGACTGTAATAACGCTGCCAAAGTTCCAGTAAAGTACCCTGTGAAGTGACTTTGACACTGCTACATCTTACTTTCCACAAACTCATTCCTTTACAGAATTGCTGCCCGGAGGTCCCAGTCCTGCCTGCGGAGGACTACACCATCATTGCCTCAATACCACCGACCTCCGGAGGACTGTAGCGGCGCTGGTGACATCTCACCAGGCACTGCAGGTGGCATCGCGACAAACTATAAACTTGTACATAATCCTTGTAAATAATTCCCCCTTTTAAAGACAGGCCCAGGACACGGGATCAGGCGCGGCCACAATTCCCCGTGACACAGCAGTTAAACCTTTGCCGCCTGATACCCGAGTACCCAAAGCCTGGGTGCGACATCCACATCTAGTGTTAAATATAAGACATGATTGTTGTGGCTTTGTAGTTTGAACGACAACAGGTCCACCATGGACTGGCCTATACAGAGGACGTGTTTGGCTATTTGTTATGGTTTACAGGTAGGGTCTACATGGAAACTTTTTAAAGCTGCTTTTTAGATGTGGTAGGCATTTTGTAGGTCAGTTTCACAAGGACTGTAAATGGAATATACCCCAGAATCTCTACAAAAAAACTCAGAGACTGTACCCTACTCAGGCACATCAAGCACATAAGGGTCAAGACTACATGTAACAATTGAATCATTTAAACATTTTATAGTAATTACATAAAATAAAACAGCAAAAAAACAGCAGTGACAATGTCTTTGGAAAAACACTGAGAAAAAAAGAAAATAATTTTTTCAGTTAGGTTATTGAGAATATAATAAACTGACTACAAAAGAAAGTGACCCAAAATTTTATTTTATTCCACTTAGTATTGCATAAGAAAATGTGTAACGGTACTTATTTCATATAACTTGGCTGGAAATATACTGCCCCCTTGTGGTCACTATATATTTATACAGTTATAGTACCTACAATCTGTTTTTCAATTCTAAATATAACTAAATAGTGTTTCAGTGCAACCCCAATTTATAAATAAAGTTGTGACGCTGTTGAAAATGTTAAGAAAATAAAAAAGCATACCGTAATTTGGTAATCTCCTCCCTATATTTTTGAGATGTATTTCTGCCAATAATTTCTAAATGAGATTGAAGATGTCTAACGTTTACCTTCTGATGTATGTTCTACATTCTGCTTGGATAACATATGACTAAAGAGATTTCAATTTTACAATTTCACAAGATCTTTGGAATTGGAGTTGTACATGGTAGATGCTAGTGCTAAGAATGAGAGAATCCTGATTTTTAATATTAATATTACTATTATTATTATTTTTACAGCACCAACATATTCCGTAGCACTTTGCAATTCAGAATAGAAACATTCTGTCAATATTGGACATTACAAAGCGATACGTGATTCACCAATCGCCATGAGTAGTGAGGGCCTTGCTTGCTTGGTTACAGTCTGTATTCTGTAGCAGATGGGCAACCAGTGCAATGACTGGAACAGGATAGAGGCATGTGGTGGCTGCACAGAAATAGGATCCTGGGTGCAGCATTCTAAGTAGATTGAACAGGAGGGGGTGTACCCACTTCACAATATATGACGTACCTATATATCAAGGTCAAATAGGGGCTCCCAACTGATGACGTATATGTATGTCATGGCAATCGCGTGGTGCAATTTTAGACATTACATGATTCAGCAATCACGAAGAGTAGTGAGGGCCTTGCTTGCATTACATATATTATATTTTATGGGGAAAAGTTAAAAAGTGCTTGTTGTGCACGGTGCAGCCATCAAGATACTATAATAGAAACATTCAAGTAATGGCAGCAAACAATACTTGTTCACCATTGTCCTTATGGTTCCATTCCTACTGGCTGGGTTAGGGGTAGCAATTTGTCCTCTGCTACTCCTCCAAAAGGTGCTTACTGTAATGTAGGCACAGCCTCCTCCTCTTCCTCCAGCACAGTGCTTATGTCTGCTCGCTGACCACATTCTCTCCTGCCTACAACAGAAAATACCCTACCTTAGATTCCCCTTCATTGTGGGCCAACTTAACTTCTATAGCCTTGTCCCCCCTGGAGTCTAGGTTCCCCTGCAACTAGGGAACCTGGTACTAATGACATTTAGGGATAGCTGGTAACACCGCTCCTATTGTGGCCCCCCTGCGACCAGGTGGCCACAAGAGGGAAGTGAAGCCAGCTAAGCAAGGTTGCAAAACACACCCACACTGGACAAATACCGAACCTAAGTCTAGGACTCTAGGATGGGCAAGGGATGGCGGGTGTAGCACAGAGGGTGGAGTGTAGGTAGGACACTGACAAAGTGGGTGGAGTGACCTAAACAAAACCAAGGAGACAGGAGTTAGTTAGTTAGTTGGAGACGGAGACAGAGAAAGAACAGCAGAACAGGACAGAACAAGAGAGACTTCCCAAACAGTTTTGGGCTCCCTGGAGACGCTGAATCCTGTGAGGCACTGGAGAGAAAGCCTACTTCACAGCCTGGAAGCGATGGGAAAGTGAAAGACTGAAGGAGACCCCACAGCTAAGGAAGGTGGGAGGACAAGGGCCCAGCAGCCAGATAGACCCGTGCTGCGCGGAGGAACCCTTAGCACAGTGACTGAAGGAAGGAGCCTGGTGTGCCCAAAGACATCAACCTGGGACACTGGAGGACTAGGCCGACACTAGAGAACCAGCTCTGATGAGGTGACCGAGGATTCTACACCCTAATCACGAGACACACCGGTGTGGGGCAGAGACTTTGAGTGGTGCAGCCTAACTTACCACTATGGCAGAGGAACACTGTTGTCATAATAGGGCTGGTGACCCTGACTTTAAGGGAAAATTCTTCACCCGTGAGTCCAAGACAAGCCAGACCAAACCCGTGAGGGAGATACTACGTGAAAGTTGAGAGAAGGGCCTGAAAGGACTTTGAGGGAGCAACACAGAAGAGCAACCTGGGCTGCACAGTGTGGGTAATCCGGAGCAGTGCTGAAGTGTAAAGTGTTAACTGGAAAGAAATGTAAACTGTAACTGGAAAGAACTGTGACCCGTTGTAACTGCTACTTAAAACTGAGTAAAGTACCCTGCGAGCTCATCTGTGTGTGGAAATTGGATTACTTTCACTCCTGCTTCAAACTGCTTTGTTTGTTTTTGTGAAGCTGGCCTTACAAGGAAAGACCCGACTTTGGAGATTTTTTATGAGATGAAGGACGCATGAACAAGTGACTAATTAAATTTAGGGAGTGAAAGTAAGACCTGTGTTAAATTTGACCTCTAGACAGCAAGCATGCTGATAGGGAATTATTGAGGCCTTCCTACAGAATTATAAACAAAACTGTCTCAGTTTTTTATATCGGCAATTTCAATGATTGATTTAAAAGGTCAGGTTAATATTCTGGGAAAATATGAAAGTGTCTGCCACACTGAAACTTTCATTTAATTCAGTACCATCAATAACATGAAAAGTGTCTGTGTTGAATGAGACTAATCAAACTGATGACAGTAGTTACCGATATCAAGAATTATATTAAAATAGAAAGGAGCTAAAGTTTTATTCATTACTTCCCATGCAATATTTAACCCCTTCACCCCCGGGCCATTTTCTATGTTTTCAGTTTTTGTTTTTCCCTCCCCTTCTTCCAAGAGCCATACATTTTTTATTTTTCATTAATATAGACATATGAGGCCTTGTTTTTTGCAGGACAAGTTGTACTTTTGAATAAAATAAGTTATTTTACCATATAGTGTACAGGAAAATGGAAAAACAAATTCCAAGTGCTGTGAATTTGCAATACAAAAGTGGCAAAAGTTATGTCGCTTATCCATGTTATGTAAATAAAAGCTTATAACCTGACGTTAAAGTTATCCATCGGTTTTATAAATTACTCTTTTGAAAGCTGAAACCCTCCCAAATATGGTTTAGGTAAAGAAAATTATATATATTGGCATCAATGCTAAAATATTGATCATTTAATGAACACAGAATGGTCAGATTTTGGCAAGACAAACGTTTTGTCGCCCACAGAAAGTAATGTGATATTCAATCAAGTAATTAACTTAAAATACAAATAAATATATGTTGCATAACATTGGTGAACATAGGTGCTATTAGAATCAAATCTAATGATTGTGTGACTTCCATGAGCTTGAAGGACTGCATCCATGCGGTTCAACAATGATTCATGCAATTTATTAATGAAGTCATCAGGAATAGCAAAGAATGCAGTCTTACATGCCTCCCAGAGTTCATCTAGATTCTTTGGTTTTGTTTTCCAAGCTTCATCTTTCATCCTACCCCAAACATGCTCAATGATGTTCATGTCTGGTGCCTGGGCTGGCCAGTCCTTGAGCACCTTTGGATGTATGAGATTGAGCACCATCCTGCTGCAGAATTTGGCCCCTTTTATGATTTGGAATGTAAGAGGTAGCTAATACTTCTTGATATTTTAGGCTACTGATATTGCCTTCCACCTTGCAAATGTTTCGCACACCCCCATACTGAATGTAACCCCAGACCGTGATCTTTCCACCACCAAATTGGGAATGCTGCGGGTGTCCGGGAAGCCAAGCCTCCACGGTGTACTGGGTTTCTCTGCTGGGCTAATCTCTCCCTTGCAGACTCGGACTCCAGTGTCTGGTGTTTCTCTTGGGGTGAGCTGGTATGGCTCTTCTGACCCCGCTGTACTGTTCCTCGCCTCTGCCTTCGGTCCTCACTCTCTGGACCCTCACACTGTCTCTGCGGTGCACTGGTTTCAGGCCTAGCATGGCTTCGGTAACCAGTTTTGCTCACTAAGCTCTGAGCTGATCTTCACAGTTCTCCTAGCGACTGCTCACTGTGGCTAACTCCCCCAGCACCTGTATTTATAGGGAATCTGGCTTAACTGCAACCACTGGTGCTCCCCCTACAGGCCTGGAGTGGAAAGTGTTGTGTGTATGTGGGTACCAGATGTGGAAATCCCTTGGTGTACTAGTTGGTCCTGTGGCTACCTGACACAGGGCGCCACACATGTATATTGCAGATTGTCAACATTTTGCAGCCCAGATACACATATGAAATATAGCAAAAGCCCGGACAACCACTTTAAGCTGCAGTACATTCTGCCCAAGAAACAGTTTATTACAGGGCAGAGGGGTGGCCGAGCCTTACACTTACTTAAACCCAGAAGTACATTTGTATGTCCCTGTACTCTAAATGTGAAGAAGTAGAATAAAAACACTGTAAGATGAAAGAGGAAGGGGGGAGGTCTTACCCAAGCAGGGTTATAATGAAAAATAGGTACGGTATTTGGTTATGCTCACCAATAGTGATGAGCGAACCCGAACCATAAAGTTCGGGGTCCGTACCAAACATCTAGTGTTCGGGCACAGATCCAAAACACAGACTTTCCTGGGAAGTCTGTGTTACAGTTCGGGTTTGAGGGTGGGGAAGCTATACAAATAAAGAAAATAGCTATTAAACAGCATTATACTTACAAAAATACACCGCCCTGCTGCATCTACTTCTGGTGCTGCTCATTAACTTCCTAGATATTCACTGCAGAGGGGCCCAACAGCCAATCACAGACGTTGTCATAAAGAATTAAATTAAATTTAATTAAAGATGGGAAACAGGGTTGTCTTGTGTTTCATTTCTACATTTTATTAGGTGTTGTGATTTTTTACTGCTTACTAGAGTCTAATATTGGCCTGACACTATGAATTTCAGGCTTAGTGCCAGCTGCCAATACAACGCTGGCATTAGCCCCTTTATTACCCAGTGTGCCACCGCCACCAGGGCCATTGGAAAAGTCTGGGTGCAGCATCAGAAAATGGGGCTTCTATGAATGTGCCACTTTCTGGGGCAGATGCGTGTTGCAATTCACAGCTGGGTGGCCCCAGAAAGATTGTGCCACCCTGTGCTGAGGATTCAAGCCCCATGCCATTTTTTTAAATTATTTAATGAAATTCATGAAATAATTACAAAAAGGGCAACCCTATGTTTTTGGTTTCCAGACAGGTAAAAATAGGCAGCTTGGGGTAGGGGGCAGCCCATACCTACCTGCTGTACCTGGCTGGTATAAAAAATATGGCGAAGCCCCACGTAATTTTTTAAAAATTATTTCAAGTAATTTTATAAAAAGGGTTCAACTGTGTTGTGTTTCAGGGGAACCAGGAGATTCAGATGAACACATTGAACACAATGTGCCAAAAAAATCATGAAATCCATAGGAAAAACCATGTCACGGTTTTGGTGCTTTTTTGGCCAGGAGATACAGATGAACACATTGAACAAAATGCATGGAGTTCTGTGCCAAACGTGCACCAAAAGAGCATGAAATGCATGGCAAAAACCGCCTCATGGTTTTGGTGCGCCAATTCTCTGTGACAGCGACTGTGATTGGCTGTTGAGTCCCTCTGCAGTGAATATCCGGGTGTTAATGAGCAGCCACAGAAGTACAAGTGGGTGGATGCCAGAAAGAATAATGCTGTTTAATAGCTATCTTCATTCTTTTACAGCTTCCTAGCCCCCAACCCATAACTTTACAGTCTGAGTTCGGGATTCGCTCCCAAGTTCCGAGCCACTTGTTGTGTTGCCCGAACCCCATGAGAACTACTAAAAAAAAAGACCCTGGTTTAAGGTGTCGCCGAACCCAGTGATAATCAGTAGCGGGATTTCTTTGCCCATCACTACTCACCAATAATGGTTGTGATAAGCCAGAACCACTGTGATTACTTTCAATGGTGCTTACCAGGGCTCCAGCAATCCCCAGTTGGAATATCAGTAAGAATAGGTGATTAGAAGGTGATTTTATCTGAAGAAGGAGCAGAGAGCTCTGAAATGCATATTACATTTACATATTAAAATACATATTTTAAAGATACTATTTGAGTTTAAATTTATTCAAGGATCCTGGTAGTGCTGTGTCTTAACCCCTTCTAATTGCTTTTTTATTACAAATATGAAGAAATAATCAGACTGCTTTGTTATTATTTTTTGCACAGAAATTCTGCACTGTTTAACTGTCCAAGGAAATGTTATTTCATGAAAATTTCACTTACTGTGTGTCTAAAGACTCCACTAAACTCTGCTGTTTTGGTGTGTGTGAAATACACTACTTACGTGCTTTTTAAATTCCAAATTAATAAGATTTGTTGTATGAGTGCTTACAAAATCAATACAGAGCAGCCTTGTATGGTGTACTTGGGACCTCTTTATTAATGGTGTTCAGGCCCTTAAATGGAGACACAGGCAAAGGAAAAGTTCTCAGTGAACTATGAACCAATAAGAGCTTAAGGGATGTGTATATGTCACACCTCCAAGGACTGAGGTACTCGAGACCTGGCTGTTGTGTCTCTGGGATGTCAAGGTACCGTTGCCGATCCCGTTGTCCTAGGTGCTGCAATAAAAAGGGAGTAAAGTTTATGGATTTTTCGTACACCACCCGTGGTGTATGGTCAGTGTGGATCACCGCTGCCATATTCCTGCCAGGGACGATGGTGAGGGGCAGCCTAGATAGTGAGCCATCCACAGGTAGGGCTAGTTGTCCTGTAGAAAGGGGTTGCGTGCTCTTGGACACTGTTCAGCCAGCACGCAGTGGCAGCTAATAGGTGGCTCCGCAGGTGGAGGTTCTGTGGCGGTTCAAGTATAACAATCTCATGCACTTTTCAGCTGACCATAGCAGTTCTTTACACACCTTACAGGTCAGTTCACCACCCTGCTCCGGGCTCTGGGTTCTCACTGCAACTTGGATGGTTCCTCTGCGTCACTTCCCTCAGTGTACCTCTCAGGCCCTTTCACACTGTCTCTGTCCTTGCATACGGGTTTGGTCCGGCCATCACAGTCTCTATAGTGATGCTTCCCATCTTTGGGTCACTAGTCCTAGTATGATGGCTTTGTCCTACTCCGTTGCAGTAGTTAGGTCATGGGTCATAGATCTCCCACACCCCGCTGGGGTGTCTTGTGGTTAGGGTCTTGTAGGTTCCCCCTGCTACATCTACAGAGCCGGCTCTCTGGCTGTCCTGGCCTAGTCACCAGTGACTCATGTTAGTTGGGCTCACCTGGTTCCTTCAGTCTCTCTCCGTTTTCAGCCTGGGTCCCCGGTCAGCCATTAGTAGTAGCTGCCGGGCCTCGTTGTTCTCTCACTGTTTGTGGTGTCAGTGCTCTGCTGAAGGGTGTCTCAGCTTGCGGATGCTTCCATCTCTACCCTCAAGGGAATTTCATCGATCGTCTCGCCCCAACTTAGTGTTCCAGTGTTTTACTACTGTTCCTCCAGCCCTTTGTCCGGGTTCTCTCTTTCTCTCCACCCACACATCTCTATACTCCCGCCACCCTTTGCCTGACATAGAGTGAATGGCTCAGAGTCGGAGTGCCAGTGTGTTGGTGTTTTGTGAGTTGACCGTCTTACCTCTCCTGTTAGACGGAGGCCATGGGTACCAATGGCCTCTGTCAGCCATTTTGTCTTGTGTAAGAGTTTCAGTTTAAGAACTTTTGTTGTAGGTCTCAAGTAATAAGGAATCGAGCCATAGAAATAAACAGGCATGGAGCTAATTAGGTTTGGTCTGAGCATATACCAAGAGCTCATCATGATAACAGTTAACCAATATGCCTTTTTCTCAGATATTTTACGTGTATTCTATCCCTCAAGGCTAATATGACGTTTCTTATAATCAAGAACAGAGCTGATTAATGTCAATAAGTTGTGATTTGTGCTTGGCCCCAAAAAGGCTATTATGAGATAATTTATATGGATAAGTTTAAGTGAAGTATATAGTTAGTAATGAAATGAATGTGCTTTTTCATGTCAATATATGTTGTAAGTAATATGAAGGGATCACTTATGACAGGTGACGTAACCATTTGTCCACAGAGAGTCATTGTGCCAATGTCTTTCTATGGGGAAAATTGGTATAAAGAAACCCCCCGTCCATGAGACGGGGAGCCATTATTCTGAATCCATCCTGAGTGTGACACCAGTGGCTCCCGTGCCTGTCATTCTGAGACCTGCCTATTATTGCCTTGCCATATATCTCTGTATTTTTTCCTACCCGAATAAAACCCACTTTTGGTTCTGAAGACGCAGTCTATGGAGTTTATCGAACAAAGGAAGAACTAACGGAATTATCTCTTTCAGTCCAGCTGCAGCTCACACTGTGGCCGCCCGGTCGCAGGGGCGCAACATATACAAATGTGAAATATTCCTACTCATTAGTGTTACTTGATTACTATGATGTCAGAAGACAAGATGGATACCACCGACACAAATTGGACTCTATTCTCTCACAGGTGCTTTTATTTCTGTAGAGGATTCTATGTGGAGCCTAAAAAAACTCCACTTAAAATTCCTTGAATCAAAGGTTTTCTGTGCTTTATGAAACACCTAAAAATGAAGTTTAACATCTGCATCAAAAACACATCAAACTAGGTGGAAAAGGCATAAATATGTAATAATCAAAGACCAAGACAAAATGTATCCCTCTTTCTGTTTTTCCAAAGTTGGGAGGTATAGTCTACTTATTCCATTCCACTGTCCATCCTAATGTTTCAGTGACTGCATGCAAAATGCAGCTATTTTTTAATTTAAATGTATGAAAATGTATTGTTTGAATATTTGTGAACAAGGGTCCAGCCAACTGTGGAGTGAGGCCCCCATTATCTGTGTTACTGGTCGGCCTTATTCAAGAATCGGAGCACTAGCAGTAACTGATTCTTGGAAGCATAAGACAGCACTAGCGGAGTGTTAGGAGGCATACAGGGGGCACCGCATCAAGTAAATAGCAGCAATATATAAACACTAGATGGTGGCCCGATTCTAACGCATCGGGTACTCTAGAGTATGTATGTAGTTTATTTATGAAGATTTAAGAATAATGAAATGAATTCATGATTAGAGATGAGTGATGTTCGATTCGAATAGTTCGCCAATCTCAAATTCGAGTTGATTTTGGCGCTATTCGAGTCATTCGCACAATTTGGTTCAAATTCGGCGAATATCGAACATGTACGATTTTGGTTCGAAAATGCGGCAGATGCGGTCAGAAAACTGCATCTGCCGCATTTTCTGGCCAAAATAAACAGCTAATAAGTGTTAAAAATAAAAAAATAATCAATGCTCACCTGTCCGCGGTCCACCGAAGCCTTCGGCAAGGTCCTGCGGCTTCTAGGACCTGTGTGACGTCATGTTCTCGCGCGAACTCCGGTCACATGACCGGAGTTCCGCGAGAACGTGACGTCACCACAGATCCTGGAAGCACAGGACCTTGCCGGAAAGCTTAAAATATATATTTTTATGTTTCGGACCCTTTCTTTAAGTAAAAGTTACTTAAAGAAAGGGTCCGAAACATAAAAATATCTATTTTAAGCTTTCTGGCAAGGTCCTCTGCTTCCAGGACCTGTGGTGACGTCACGTTCTCGCGGGAACTCCGGTCACGTGACCGGAGTTCCCGCGAGAACGTGACGTCAGCACAGGTCCTTTTAGCAATAGGACCTTGCCGGAAAGCTTAAAATAGATATTTTTATGTTTCGGACCCTTTCTTTAAGTAACTTTTATGTAAAGAAAGGGTCCGAATCATAAAAATATCTATTTTAAGCTTTCCGGCAAGGTCCTGTGCTTCCAGGACCTGTGGTGACGTCATGTGACCGGAGTTCCTGCGAGAACTGACGTCACCACAGGTCTGGAAGACACAGCACCATACCGGAGGCTTCACTGGACTGCGGACAGGTGAGCATACATTATTTTTTTATTTTTAACACTTTATTTGACTTTATTTCACTTCCACAATGTATGTATATACATTGTGGAAGTGAAAAAGCCCCACAAGCCCGGATTGTTCGTTTTCCGGGGTGTTCGACGGTGTTCGTCGAGCATTCGACGAACATTCGTCCAACACTCCGTCGATTTGACGAATCAAATTCGAACACCAGGGTGGCGGCTCATCTCTATTCATGATATCTATCGATCATCTACCTTTGTGTCTATCGTGTCTATTGAACATTCTCCTGGGCTTGCCTTAGTTTGTAGAGCATTCATGTTGCATGAATCGCGCGAACATGTTGTTGTCTGTTTGCCCTGTCTTCTGGAGATTCATTCAGCTGACACTGTCTATGAGATTCGGCATCTTGGGCTTGTTTGGCAGCAGTTTGTTGTGGTGTCTCCTGTTGCTGACGACGTCTGTGAGATGCTGCATCCTGGGCTTGTCTCACGGCAATTTGTTGTGGCGTCTCTTGGTGTCGACGTTGTCATCACCTTGCTGCTTCTGCAGCTTTTCTGTCATCATTATTGGCGTATTTGCGCTTACGACCAATTAAACCCATTGAATAAACGTGACTGAAGTAGTTCAGACTGTCACTGACACAACGTATGAAGTAAATGTGACTGAAGAACAGCAAACTATGACTGCCAGACCTTGTAAACAGGAGTGAAGTGCGTCTCACTGTGAGTGGCAGACCTTGTAAACAGGAGTGAAGTGTGTCACACTATGACTGCCAGCCTTGTAAACAAGAGTGGAGTGCGTCACATCTCACTTGAACTGACACAGCCTTGAAACAGGAGTGAAGTGCGTCACACTATGACTGACAGCCTTGTAAACAGGAGTGAAGTGCATCACACTATGACTGACAGCCTTGTAAACAGGAGTGAACTGTGTCACACTATGACTGTCAGCTTGTAAACATGAGTGAAGTGCGTCACACTATGACTGTCAGTCTTTTAAACAGGAGTGAACTGCATCACACTATGACTGACAGCCTTGTAAACAGCAGTGAAGTGCGTCACACTATAAGCGGCAGCCTTGTAAACAGGAGTGAAGTGCGTCACACTATGAGCGGCAGTTGAAATTGCGCGCCAAAATACCAAGTCGTGCTCCGCTTCGCTGATTGGTGTCCGTGGCTGGCAGCCACCAATCAGTGCACTTGGCGCGTGTTTTAAAACACGCTGCGCTGACTGGTCACCGCAACAGGCGGCAACCAGTCAGCGAAGCGGAGCACGGCTTGGCAGGGTTTTGAATCCCGTGCTGTGGGATTCATATTTCCCGCCAAGCCGCACCGCTTCGCTGATTGGTTGCCGCCGGCCGCGGCGACCAATCAACGAAGGTGCTTTAAAACACATGCCAAGTGCGCTGATTGGTCGCCGCGGCTGGCGGCGACCAATCAGCGAAGCGGAGCACGGCTTGGCAGGGGATTTGAATCCCGCGCTGTGGAATTCATATTTCCCGCCAAGCGACGCTGCTTCGCTGATTGGTCGCCGCCGGCCGCAACGACCAATAAGAGAAGTAGCGTGACTTGGCGGAGAATTTTAATCCCGACCTCCATATAGGAATACCCATAATGTGGGTGTTCCAATATGGTGGTCGGGGTACTACCGCTGTGAGTGACCCGGTCATCTCCCGGCTTGCTTGCCACGGACCTCTGTGCGGCAGTAGATGTCGCGGCTACCGCCGGGAGATCAGCGGCTGATTTTCCAACAATAGGCCCAGACGTGTGTATCCCGGCGATAGCGTCGCATTCGCCAGGTTTCAGCTTGGCGCGAGTTTTGAATGCGTGCAGCTGTTTTGCATACGCTTCGCTCATTTGTTGCCGCGGCTGGTGGAGACCAATGAGCGCTAGCACGCGATTTTCTGGACAGACAGACACGATTAGGCAATTATGTAGTAGATAAGCAATATTTATGTTGCTGTCATTGAAAAAATATATTTTGCTTAATCCAACAGTGAAATGTAATATTTAATTGTATGACAACCCCTTTAAACCATTGTCTGTAAGTCTACCCTTATTGTTCTTTAGGTTTCAGACTCATTTATGAAACTTGATGAAATCCTCCTTCTGTCACTGCTTAATCTTGTGTTACCAATACCATGTATGACAGCCTTAACGAGCTTGAAAACAGATACTACCAACATTACTGTCATTAGCAAAGCACTTCACCTACAAGACAGTTGTAGACCAGGAGTCTGGTGAGCGAGGTGAGTACCGGTGTGTATCCAGTGATGTGTGCGCAGGATGGCATGCTTTCCTTGTTTTATTGTCACATAATGTATAATTGCCTGAGTTGTTAAAATTATGTATTTAACTGAAAGTCGGATTTAAAAATAATAAAAAAAAGAAATGTAGTCAAAGAACAGATCTTTTTGTGAATGTAGGGCTCAATATTGAATTAATATTCTAAAACTCTATCCTTATCCAATGCAAAATTTAGTTTGGGAATTCTTTCTCATTGTGCTATCTTTTTGTTCCCATATAATAGACAATTTAATTGTTTATCACTTGTGTATTTATAAACTGTCTTTTTAAAAACAAAATGGATAGTAATGTACCAAAAAAATGGCCGAATCCTTATCAGCAAAAGTTTATATAGCGCTATTAATTCCATAGGCTTTACATACTCAGTTGTAATATGGCACACAGATTTCTACAGGTGTCACAGGTTTTTTTGAGTGAAGAAAGCAGACATTTTTTAAACCCTTTCATCCTTTTAATTATGTGACATTTTGCAATAAGATTGTTGGTGTCCGGAGTGACCAGTGTACACCTTGTGTTGCTCCAGCACAGCCATGAGAGGATAACAAGTTTTATTCCTTTTACTTTTTTACACATTTTATTTAGTCTCTCAGGAGGTTAAACCTGTGATCTGTAAAACTATAGTGTTGTGGAATGATATTTATAATCACCTATGAAGCCCAGCCATGAGCTGGTCTTCTTAGTATAATGCACATGATGTCTTTTTCAGGCAGATCCTGTTTCAAAAACCACATGAAAACGAGCTAAATGAACAATCAAAAGAATGGACAAATTGAAAAAAAATGAAAATTTTAATGTATAAATGCATTTTTCCACTTTAGCACTACAGTATTAGGTCAGACAGGAATGCTTAGAATAGTACTATGAAGCTGCAGGTACAGATAGTGTGCATCTCAATAATTAGAATATCATCAAAATGTTAATTTATTTCAGTAATTGAATATATAAAGTGAAACACATATATTATATAGAGTCATTACAGAGTGATCTTTTTCAAGTCTCTTTTTATGTTAATGTTGATGATTATGGCTTTCAACCAATGAAAACCCTAAAGTCATTTTCTCAGAAAATTAGAGTATTATAGACGACAACTGAATTAGGCTGGGGTCACATTTGGAATTGCAATTGCAGTTACCGCATCCAGATTTGGATGCAGTAACTGTAATTGCCTTCACACACATTTTAGGAACAAAAGTTGTTCCTAAACCGGAATCCGGCAACCGGATTGCTCTGAATGTGCAATCCAGTTGCCGAATACTTTGCTTATCCCTGCTGCTGCAAGGGTTAATGTAGTTAAAAGATGTGGGCAACATGTCTGTAGGGAGTGCCCACCCTCCCTACAGACATGTTGCCCACATCTTTAAACTACATTAACCCTTGAGCAAAGCAAAGGGTTAAATATTAATTTACCATGTGGGCAACATGTCTCTGGGTGTGTCCATCCCCCCTAGAAGGTGATGGGAAAAAAGATGGTGTGTCACGGTCCGCGCTGCTTCTATGTTCAAATAACTCACCAAGGAGCCAAATAGCTTTCCATCCTCTTTATTCCTCCAACGCGTTTCAACGCCACTCCCGGCGCCTTCCTCAGGGATATATCCCTGAGGAAGGCGCCGGGAGTGGCGTTGAAACGCGTTGGAGGAATAAAGAGGATGGAAAGCTATTGGCTCCTTGGTGAGTTATTTGAACATAGAAGCAGCGCGGACCGTGACACACCATCTTTTTTCCATCACCTTCTTGGAATATACCACTATCCAGTGGTAGGTGGAGGTCCTGCAGCAGCTTGGAACAGTGTTTCCTACACGCCTTCAAACCAGTTGTGGGGGCCACAACTGGACCAGGTGAGCAGCTACACAGCACCACCGTTTTATACAGTGTCACTAGTGATAGGGCACTATTGCGCCTCTTGTCCCCCCCTCTTTATATTTTGCATCCCCCCTAGAGACATGCTGTCCACACAGGATGGCATGTCAGGGGTTAACTTAGCTGTTAACCCCATCGCCGCTATCGTCGGCTTTCATTTTTTCTTTCTATTACAAGCCACCGGCTGAAGCATCAGGACCACGATGCTACGCAATTTGCGTAAGCATCACAGACAGCTCCTTTTTGAGGATGCTGTACTGTAAAATGCTTACGCAAATTGCGTAGCATAGTGGTACTGATGCTGAAGGCGGCGGCTTGTAATAGAAAGAAAAATGAAAGCCGACAATAGCGGCGATGGGGTTAACAGCTAAATTAACCCCTGACATGCAGTCCTGTGTGGACAACATGTCTCTAGGGGGGGGGTGGATACCCCCTAAAGACATGTTGGCCACATTCAATATTATTATTTAACCCTTTGTACATCCCTGCGGCAGCAGGGATGAACATAGCTGCCGGCTGCCGCAGCCATTCACATATTCCTTGCGGCAGCCGCATGGGCTCCCGTAGGAGCCCACTATAACAAATCTGCTGCGGCAGAGTAACCGCTGCGAAAACTGCAGCCTGCATGATTTTTAACGTAGGCTGCAGATCCGCAAGCGGTAACTGGATTGCATGTAGTGCAATCCAGTTACTATAATGGGCTCCTATGGGGAGCAGTTCCTGATCCGGTTTTGAGGTTTTTGACAGCTCAAAACCAGATCAGGATTTCAAAATTGTGCCGCAAGTGTGACCCCAGCCATAATGATTTTTAAATAATAAATGTTGGCCTACAGACTTCACCTTATCTGCATTGTTGGGTCTGGTGTCTCTCATCTTCCTCTTGATAATATGCCATACATTCTCTATGGGGTTTAGGTGAGGCGAGTTTGCTGGCCAATCAAGCACAGTGATACTGTGGTTATTAAACCAGGTATTGGTACTTTTGGCAGTGTGGACAGTTGCCAAGTCCTGCTGGAAAATGAAATCTCCATCCCCAAAAAGCTTGTTGGCAGAGGGTAGCATGAAGTGCTCTAGAATTTCCTGGAAGTCGGCAGTGCTGACTTTCGTCTTGATAAAACACATTGGATAAGATAATGTATACTTTGGTTACCAGCCTTCTCCGCTCACCTGCTGGTATCCAAGGTACACAGCGGGTAACTAGGGTCCCTAGTTACCCGTTGTGAACCTTGGATACCAGCCGGTGAGCGGAGAAGGCTGGTAACCAAGGTATACATCGGGTATCTAGGCAGCACGCGCTGCCTAGATACCCATAGTTTACCTTGGAGACCAGCTCCCAGCGCTTGCTGAGAGGCGCTGGGAGCTGGCTTTGTCGAGCCCACTGGGACGGGGTACTCGGTACCGGACCACGTTGCTACTGGGGGATGTTACTGAGGTCCTGGTCCGGACCGTGTCCCGGGCCCTGCCAAGTAAAAGGGGAATATTTACAGGGGATAAATGTCAGTCGTGACGCCACCTACGGCTTGTGGTCAAGTAATGGGACCACCGCTGCTGCACAACCTCCGGGATGATGTTAGAGCAGCTGTAGATGGAATAGTTCCCGTGGGTAGAACTTGGTTCCCCGGGGCAGTGATGATTAAAGTCTATGGTGTAGTGTAAGCTGGTAGTGGATGCAATACACTTACTGTCCTGCTGCTGCAGCTTTCCTTTCTCCACCGTCCAGAGCAGGCAGTCTGTGGCTCTCCAGGTTGTATTCCTCTGCAGCCCTGTTGGAGGGAATCATGTGCAGGCACTAGAGAATCATGCAAGGGAGTCAGAAGCAGGGTTCACCGTGTTTACTTCTCAGGTTGTTCAGCATAACAACTCAGTCACAGTTCACAGTACAAGTCTTTACACGGGTTACACCTCTCCCCTCCGGGTTCCTTTACTCCCTGCAACCAGGTTGTTCCTCTCTGTGACCCCTCACTCCTTCTCTGTCCTTTCCAGGCTCTTACTCTCTTACTTGGTGTGCATCTCCAGACAGTATGGCGGTGGCTCGGACCCCTGTGGGCCCTCCTGGTTGCCACTGAGCTGCCTGTCCTTTGGGGTAGGAACTCTAACTTGAAGCTGGAGTCCTCCGTCGGTGAATCTGGGGAAACCGGGTGAATCGTCGGTCCCCTTCAGAGCCGACACTCTGCTACTAGCCTAGCCTCCAATAGTCCTGCTGTGCTAGGCTCTATCAGGCTCCTTCTAACCGTGACTCAGGTTCTATAGGAAGGCTACTCCGCCTGCAATCGGTTGTCTCGGCTGTGTTTCTAGGACCCAGTATCACTGGTCCTCTCTTCCCTCACACTCCTGGGGTGCTGGCTTTGGATGGGCTTTCTCTCTGTGGCTCGCACTGGCTCTCCAGATTCTGCGCTCCTTACACCCCACTCCTCCAGGACGTGTGCTTCTTGTCTTTGCATCTCAGCCTACACCGGCCTACTGACTCCTTCCTCCTCCCCTTCTCTATATCTACCCTCTGTCACCTGACCTACTTGCTCGCCCACCCACTGTCTCTAAACCCACCACCCCTTGCCCGCCTAGAGTCTCAGGTTCCGGGTTGGGTGCTGTCCTCTAGTGGTATGTGGAATGTCTGTGAGGGTGTTGTGGTGCAACTGTCTTCCTATCTTACCTTCCTGCAGTTTCCTATGTGGCCTCCTGGTCGCACGGGCGCCACAGCTTCTCGCTCATCTCCCGGTGTCACACGCAGCAATGCTGTGTGTCCAACCAGGCGACCATCAATCAGCGACTTATCGCCCTGTCACATGCTTCAATATCGCTGCAACGTCATGTGCAGCAATGATATTGCACGTGATATTGACGCGTGTGACATCCCCATTAAGGTACCGTCACAGCGACAATATTGCTAGGCAATTTCACTGGCAATTTGCTGGTTGCAGTGAAATCATGGACACATTGTTCCATTTGTACACAGCAACAAAATAGAACAATGTGTCCTTGATTTCACTGCAACCAGCAAATTGCCAATGAAATTGCCTGGCAATATTGCCGCGTGTGATGGTACCTTTAGACCACTGAGTAACAGTCCAGTTCTTTTTCTCCATGGCCCTGGTAAGATACTTCTTGCATTGTCTATTGATTATGAATGGCTTGACACAAGGAATGCGACAGTTGTAGCCCATGTCCTGGATACGTCTGTTTTTGATGGCTCTTGAAGCACTGACTCCAGCAGCAGTCCACTCCTTGTGAATCTTCCCCAAATTTTTGAATGGCCTTTTTTAACAATCCTTTCAAAGCTGCAGTTATCCCGATTACTTGTGCAACTTTTTCTACCACACTTTTTCCTTACACTCAACCTTCCATTAATATGCTTGGATACAGCACTCTGTGAACAGGCAGCTTCTTTAGCAATGACCTTTTATGGCTTATGTGGCACCCCAGAGTCCGATTGCCACAGTGGCATGCCTCTCTCGGGGGGGGGGGTGATGTCATGCTTGGATGCAAGAAGTGGTATCTACACCAGCTAAGCCCACAGCATGCAACACTTTCCTGACTCCAGACCAGAATGAGGAGCTCTGCACCCGGGTTCAGGGGAGCTCCCCTATAAATTCTGGCCTGGGGGCGGGGTTAGTCAGTCAGTTCCTAAGAGGACTGTGAAGACATCCTGTGGACTGGAGCATTGCCAAGCTTGTTTCAGGATAGAGACTAACAAGCGTGAGGGATCCATAGGAGAGGGCCTGGGGAGCAGAGCCAGTTGCCAGCTCACCCCATAGCAGAGCGCCAGAAACAGAGACCAGAGTCTGAGGTTGTGCAGGTACTGAAGACCCAGCAGCCAAAATCAGAGGACTGGAGACTCCACCTCTCCTGGCCACACCAAAGAACCTGGAGGCACAGCAGCATCCAAAAGCTCAGGGACAGCTAGCAGAGGAGTGGTACCAGAGAAGGGCTCAAACTGCCTGCCATACAGGTGAGAGACTTACCAGCAGGAGGAGAGGGTAACAGCTTAGCTACAGGCAGCCAGGACCAGCAAAGAGGAGCGCAACACGGAGGCCTCAGAACTCACCAGGTGAGGAGATCCCCAACTTGCTTCCAGGCCACCCAGATTCATAAAATCACCTGTCGACAGTGTCTTGGTCTGAACCTGCAATTATCAGTAAAGGTAAGGGAAAATACGCACTGTGTGTCTGTCGGTCATTCCACGCTCTCAGTCCTGCACCCCAATGGCCTACCACCGCCATAGACTATACCGGTTGCCCTGCGGAACCGCTCCACCCGTGGGGCGGATAACATCTGGCTGCGATTTCATCATCCCCAGAAGTCCCGCACCGCAGCGTCGTCCACCAATAGCTGAACATCACGGATGACGTCACGACATTCACCCCCAAAACCATAATTCCCAAACTTTTATTGACACCTCCAGGTTCACGGAGCCGGGTCTCCACACCTGTGAGTCCCCAGCAGTACTATAGCCTGGTTCCGAGTATCCCACGGCCCTGGGAGGGTCACATACCCTCCTTGTGGAGTATGTATGGAGTATGACTGCCTTCTGGACATCTGTCAAGTCAGCAGTCTTCCTCATAATTGTGTAGGCTACTGAACCAGACTATGGCCGGTTTAACATCACGGCAAGATCAGATCCAGGGCTGTCCAGTGTAAACTGCCCAGACCCGATTTTGCACTAATGCAGCCCTAGGGGGCCGGACGGAGCCGGATGGCAGCTATTTGCCATCAGGTTTCCTTCTGTCCTGGAGGATCCGGCTGAATTCGGATTTTTCTCCCGGACACAAAAATGTTTCTTTCAGCTTTTTTGTGTTCAGGAGAAAAATTGGACGAAATCGGATTCTTCCGGATCCTCCC
Source organism: Allobates femoralis (assembly GCA_033576535.1). NCBI lineage: Eukaryota > Metazoa > Chordata > Amphibia > Anura > Aromobatidae > Allobates > Allobates femoralis. The sequence goes on from JARQOC010000001.1 coordinate 116,718,171, forward strand.
AGATCCGGCGTGATCCGCGCCCCCTAACATAGGAATCTATGGCGCAGGATCGCGCCGGATCCAACAAAAAAATCGGACGCCAGCTGCTGGAGTTTAGCAGCGAGCACTGCTAAACTTCAGCACCAGGCGCTGTCCTCTGCAGAGATTTTAGGACCGCAGTAGCTCCCCGTTAGCAGCAATCTTGAAATTTCTGCAGCTATTGCTGCGATGTCCCGAATTCGGCTGCAAACCGGACCAGAGGGTATATTTGCCCTCCGATTCTGTTTAAAAATTGGGTCCGGGGCTGTCAGGTTCACACCGGACTGCCCCGGACCTGATCTTCCCGTTGTGTGAAACTGGCCTAAAGGATCATTTTAAATGTTAGTATGCTTTTGCAGGTGTTTTTTGTTAATTATCCTACATTTTTAAGATAATGACTTTTGGGTTTTCGTTGGCTGTAAGCTATAATCGTCAGCATTGACAGAAATAATCACTTGAAATAGATCACTCTGTTTGTAATGACTCTATATAATATATGTGTGTCACTTTATGTATTGAATTACTGAAATAAATGAAGTTTTTGATGATATTCTAATTTATTGAGATGCATTTGTAGCTTGGGGAGAATAAACTAGCTGACATGTTCCCTTTAAAAGAAGTGCTCTGTCTATTCTTCAAGTGGTATCTGCTCTGAAGACAATCTATAATTTATAATAGAAATCAATGAAAAGGTTCACAAGATACCCAGGCATTTGTTTGAGTGTTTGATTTCATTTCTATTTAAATAACAACAAGCAGTTTCTTCACAACCTAGGACATACTGGTATATCCTAGGAGAAGAATGAAATATTTCAGCTTACCAAGTGCAGGAGCGATCAGATAGTGCAGTGTTGAGGCACGCTAAGGGGAGATGTAAATTAAAGTGAAAAAATGTTTTTAAAAATATGAAAAAATAAATAAAAAAAACTCATAAAAGTACAAACCAATCCCCTTTTGGTCCATTGAACATAAAACTATAAAAATATACACATATTTGGTATCACTGGGTTCAGAAATGCCTGATCTATTAAAATATAAAATCAATTAATCAGATTTGTAAACTGTGCAGTGGAAAAAAATCCAAACGCCAAATGAACGTTTTTTTTGGTCATCGCAATATTGCAATAAAATCAAAAAAGTGAATCTACCCAAAAATGGTATCATTAGCTCAACAGCTGAAGCCATAGAACATAAGCCATAACAGCCCTAGATCCTGAAAAATGAGAACACTATGGGACTCGGAAAATGAAGCCAAAAGCGCAATTCTTTTTTTTTTTTAAACTTCTGAATTTTTTTTAACCACTTAGATAAAAGTATACATGTTTGGTATCTAAAAACACGTACTGACCTGAGGCATCATACTGACTCATCAGTTTTAACATATAGTGAGCATGGTGAATTAAAAGAAAACAATTGTGTGACTTCACTTTTTTTTTGCAATTTCATCACACTTGGAATTATTTTCCTATACACTATATGGTAAAATGAATGATGTCATTCAAAAGTACAACTCGCAAAAAACAAACCCTCGTATGTCTATATTGATGGAAAAATAAAAAAGTTATGGCTTTTGGAGGCATGGGAGGAAAAACAAAAAACTGAAAATCGCATGGGGGTGAAGAGTTTAAAATAATGTAACCATTCAAATTTGCACTTCAGTAAGGAAGTGGATGAACTCGTGCAAATTTGCATATTTCCTAGAGGAGGGATATGGCTTTAAATCTCTTACCTACTTAACTGTTTTCTTATGGTTGCAGGAAAACTTCTCTCCATAAGGTAGATAGCAAGTTCCCAGACCTGTAACCATTCAGACAGATTTTAAGCTAAATGAATAGTAACAGAAATTATCCATGATATTAAAAAACTATAGAAACATTATGCAATTACTGTGAACCAGACCATCGCCTGGAGCAAGGTCACAACTTTATGATATTCATATAAAGAAAAAATATATTCTATACCGCGCAGCATTGCTGCATCTGTTGCTTCAGACAACACCATGAGTATATCTGTTACTGACATACCAATGCTTCATAAATAATGGCTTGTGTAATTAATAATTTATCTGAGCAATGTCATCTACATTTATGTTAGTTGTTAGTTCTTGCATTGTCTTAACATTTTTAATGAACCCGATCCAGTTGTGAGAGTCATTCATATCATTAAGCAACAAACACAATATTACAATATATATCTGTACATAAAACACGAGTGATGAGAATTATTAAAGTATTTATTTATTTGCATTCTAGGACATTTTTTCTTGTTGAAATGGAATCCAATGGTGAGTATGTGACATTTCTCATATACTGATACGTTTATGCTTAATTGAGGGACAACAAGAGCCATTTCAATTATTCATTGTTGGGACAAGCGCTTCTTGACTCAGCTGAAAACATCACAACACCCTTCCATATAACAGGCCTACATAGGCAGCCTCAGGCTTTTTTTCACACCATATTTCATGAATGCAGCGGTAAAGCTCCTGGTACATATGTCAAACTAGATGAGGGTGTGATTCTATCGTATCGGGCAATTCTACAATGTGTGCAATTATATATTAGTTAAACTACTCCTGCTACTAATCCCAGGACCACTGAGGAGAGTGGTGAGAGCCCGCTGCTGCCCAGTGTGGCCGAGACTTGAAAGATGCTGCTTCTCGCCACCCCCCTGTGTGCTCTCTGCCCCCTTGTGCTTTCTCTCCCCCCTGTGTGCCTCTCTCTTCCTCCTGTGCACTCTCTCTCCCCTTGTGGTGTCTCTCCTCCCTGTGCGCTCTCTCCCCTTGTGCTGTCTCTCAACCCTGTGAACCCTGTCTTCTCTTATGCTGTCTCACCCCCCTTTGCACTCTCTCTCCCTTTGAGCTGTCTCCACCCCATGTGAAAAATGGGGGAAACACATCAGAAAAAGAGAAAAGTTTGGGTCATTCTGAAATCTATTCATTAGTTACAAAAAGAGTCAAACTATGCTAATGTGACTTGACCATATATTTTGTGCTTAAGAGACACTTCTCAAGAACATAATTAATTTAGCAAAGTAGTGCAGAAGTCAACACTCACCAAATACAAATTGTGATAACTTACCATAAATATGCTAAATTACCACAAGGAGTATTTGGTGAGTGTTGATTTCTGCACCAATTTGCTAAAGTAGGTTACTTGCTTATTCACATTGCATTTTTAAGTAAGTTTTTATATGCATTTTTATTGCATTTCTTTCTTTTGCAGTTTTTTCTGTGGCATTTTATGTCCCTTGTTAGAATATGTTTTACCTTAAGATGCTTTGCTTTGAATGCTTCATGTTTATAGATGAGCAGACCTGTGGATGTTCGGGTTTGCCCAGACTTTAAAAAAAGTCTAGTTTAGAACCTGAACTTGACCTGACCTTGATTCCAAATCCTGAACCCTATATAAGTCAAAGGGGACCCAAACTTAAGTGCTGTAAATTGGTGGTAGTAGGGGCTAAGAGGCTTCAAAAGGAAGCAACATGAAGATTAAAGCAGCACATGTTTCCCTGGAAGGTAAGACAGCTGTCAGACTCTTTCCAGGCCCACTCATCACACTGTCTGTCTCCTAAAAAAAATGACATGAGGTCCTTCCTAGTTGCTAAAGAGCCAAGGTAAAGCTATCAGCTGGAAGCTGATATCAGGCTGGAGAGGGGACAATATCATTGGCTCTTCCCACCCGATACACCTGCTGATTTCTGCTTTATCTGCACTGGTTATCAAAATAGAGGGGGCCCCACATCTTAAATAAATAAGTAATTGATAAAAAACAATGTGGGGTACCCCCATTTGTGATAACCAGCATAGATAAAGCAGACAGTAGCAGGCTAATGTTGTTAGAGTGGGGCAGTCCATGTCCAAGCCGCAACTCCACCAGAATTTGGCTCATCACGTTAGATGCGCCAAATCTAGTGCTTTATTCAGCTCATCCTGATTGCCTTCATGCTGTGGTAAACAAAGTAATATATGGGGTTGATAAAAGCTGTGAAATTTCAAAAATCTTAGCTGTCATCAAGCCTTGGATAAGTAAAGGACACTCCCATTATTAATGTGGCACCTGAGTGGTCCGGTTGCCCCAGTGACATTGCCTCCTTCACCGGTGGTGATGACATGCCTGTAAGCAGGAGGAGGTCCCCATGTTAGGTAACACAAGCATCCACACACCAGTCCTGACTCCGGGCCTGATGGGGGAGCTCTAGAATCCGAGTTGAGGGGAGCTACCCTGTTTCCAATACGGAGGAGGGGTATGAGAGTTAGTCGGCGGAGAGGGAAAGGAGAGGATGTGTAGGCGAGAGCTCTGGGGAGTGGAGCTCACCCCAGGGAAGTACTACAGAGGACGCCAGAGTCATGTGTTGTTCGGATACTGAACGTTCCGATAATCGAATCTGGAGGGCAGAAGACTGCACCGAAGACTTGGCGGCACAACAATATACCAGAGCTCGGAGCTGTCCCTACCCGGCGGTGCCCGTGATAAGATTGTGCTGTCTGCCATATGTAATAAGAACAAACAAGTGGGAAGAGGGCCGCAGCATAGCATACAAGCAGCAGTTACCCAAGGAGAGAGAGCGCAGCAGGAAGGCCTCCAATCCCACCTGGCGAGGTAGATCTCCAAGTGCTTCCAGGCTGACTGGACCTCTTCAAAACTGGTAACCAATTCTCCAGACTGTGCCTCGGTTCAGCAAGTAAAAGGTACAGAAATTGCAACCCTGTTATTTTGCTGCACCTTCCGTCCTGCACCCCAACTATAATCGCTATCATCCACATAGACTTTATCAATTAAACCTGGGGTCCTGCTCCACCTCTTTGGAGCGACACCGTCCCAACTGCCATCCCATCCACCCTAGAGGCCCACAAAAGCAGCGCTAGTCATCCATGACCAGGTTCCACAGGTGGCGTCACGAGAATCCCCTGTAAATAGCACCCACGTCATTGCGCGGCCAGAGCCATAGAGCTGGACCACAGCCACCGTAACCTCCCAAAGAATCAGCCAGCCCAGCTACTGAGTACCCCCCCGGTCCTTGCCACTGACGCACTAATTCTGTAAGATAAAGAAGGACAGCACCTCACAAGCTAATGATAATATCAAATGTTCATTTTATTCTGACACCCATGCGCCGTTTCGATCCCTAAGGATGCTTCTCAATCTGTAGGGATCGAAACGTTGCATGGGTGGCAGAATAAAATGAAGATTTGATACTATCACCAGCTTGTGAGGCGCTGTCCTTCTTTACTTTGTTGATCCTATGCTATTCAAGGTGGACTCATTGAGCTGACTTGCGCCCCTACTAATGGTAACTATAATGGCCCTGTCTAAAGCACGAGGTGCTGTGAGCCAATTTTTTTTGCATTACTTGGCAGTAATCCTGTAAATCAAAAGAATAAACACAAAAAAAGAAAAATCTATTTTTGAAATAAAAACACAGACACCCTCATACACCCATTTATTAACACCCAAAACATCCACACAGGGGTGGCATAATCCAAAAGATGTCCCTCAATGATCAATGGCTCCAATACATAATAATCCAGAGGCTGAGGTGAGCAGTGACACTAGAAGATTTGATTGCTCAATATCGACTACGGCATATACTGAGGGCAGCATAGGAGCCACCAGCTATGAGAGGCGGTGATTTCAGTAATGTCCCCGGAGTTCATAGCTGGGGTTCTCATGGTACCTTTTATGACCACCGGTGAACTCATTGCAGGACTTTATGACACAGCAGCAGAGCAGTCCTAGAGTCTTGCGGTGAGTTCACGGGTGGTCACAGAAGGGCTATGTATATTGACACCTTCTGAGCCTGATATCCGCCCCACCTGATGGCCTTACTTTGGCTAGTTAGTAGATACGGTGGACCCCATATAATTTTTTAATAATAATTATTTCTTTATTGTATACTACATTTTGGGTTAGGAGCCAGACAGCTAGTGTGATCATTGCAGGAAACAGCAGACTAACTGCAACCAATCACAGACGCTGCCACAAAGTGTGGGCAGGGTAAGCAGTGAATATTTATAATGTTTAATGTGCAGGCCAGAAGAAAATGTGACAGCTGTCTTATCATCCGGGAAATATGAGCACACAGATCCAGCTGAAATGCATCACGGTGCAGAGACCTATCGGGTCCCTGTACATGAAACATAGTGCGGGCACCATGGCTGTAAGCCGACATCGGAGGTGCCACAACATGGGGCCTTCGCATGATGTTACTGTTATCGTGGGCCCCATGTCACGGCACTCTGCTGTCAGCTGCTTTCCACTGTGTGGTGGGCGGCTAAAGAGGACACCAGGTGATGTGGGACTGGAGGAAAGGTGAGTGGAATGCTTTTGGTTTTAATTATGAATTAGGGACAGAATGGGGAACAATATACTAGGATGGGCACTATGTAAACCAGGATGGGGACATATATATTAGGAGGAGAATCATATATACCTGGAAGTGGACATATATACCAGAAGGAGGACCATATATAACAAGAAGGGGACATATATACCAGGAGCAGGACATATGAGCCAGAAAGGGGACATGTATCATATATACCTGGAAGGGTACATATATACAAGAAGGAGGATCATATATACCCGGAGGAAGACCATATACACAAGGAGAAAAACCATATATACCAGGAAGGAGACATATATACCTGGATGAGAACCATATATACAAGGAGGAAGACCATATATACCAGGAAGGGGATATATATTCCAGGAGCAGGACATATGAGCCAAAAAGGGGACATATATCAGAAAGGAGAGAGATAAATGCAAGGAGAAGGACCATAAATTTAAGGAGGAGGATATATGTACCAGAAGGAGGGCATATATAACAGGAAGGGGACATATATACCAGGAGGAGGACCATATATATCAGAAGGAGGACCATATATACCAGGAAGGGGACATATATGTTGAAAAAGAGACATACTGTATATACTAGGAGGAGGACCATTACACAAGGAGAAGAACCATATATACCAGGAAGGGTACATATATACCAGAAGGAGGATCATATATATCAGGAGGAGGACCATATACACAAGGAGGAAAACCATATATACCAGGAAGGAGACATATATACCTGGAGGAGGACCATATATATGAGTCGGTCGACAGGGTAGGGGGTACTCGGATACCGGGACAGGGGGTTACTTCAGTGGGGATTACGGCTGGTCGGTTCCTGGTTCCGT
>JARQOC010000001.1:116725474-116955094 GCA_033576535.1 Allobates femoralis
AAGTCTCTATTATATAGATATTTTTTATAGATATTTAAATCATATCCAGGTGGTCAAATTGATCCGATTTCTCAAAAAAAAAACTATAATTTCAGTGAATAAATAAGAAGAAGGGTATGGATTAGAACTGCTAAATAAGGGTGCCTTCACACTGCGGCATGATCCAGTCCTGGGTTGTCTGGGATGACTCTGACAGCCACAGACTGGATCAGCACGCAGGACTGGAGAGATAATATGCGGCTGCACACCGGACTGGAGGGCATATTAGCCCTCCAGTCCTGTGTGCTGATCCAGTCCGCAGCTGTCAGGGTCATCCCTGACAGCCCCGGACCGGATCGTGCCGCAGTGTGAAGCCGCTCTAAGAGGGACCTATATAGTGAACAGTGTGATAATCCTCAATACCATAGGTGCTGACAATGAGTAGACATGATCTAGTGGGATATGTGCACCATAGGACTTATGTGAGGGAAAACATCAAAACCCTGATTCCAAATGATATATTAGTATTAAATCTAAATCCATCATGAAGGACAAAGATATAACAATGCAAGTGCAATAATCTAATGGAAATAAAGGAAAAAATCTAAGTATATAATAGATGATCATATAAATGTGGCAAACAATTGTTTTGGCTCAGAAAGGTGACTGCTGGCATTATGATTAATTCTGTATTAGAAACAAGCCAAATGTCAGCCCAGAAACCTATAAAGAGAAAAAACAACTCCAGGAGTCGCTTGTTCATGTCCCTTCTCATGTCCCTGCATGTGTGAATTTGTCAATGGGCTCAAAAAAAACGAAATTATGTGCTGAAGGGCAAACAACACTGTAAAGTGCCGGAAAAAAATCCATATATTTAAAACACTAAAAAACTTTTATTATAAAAGAAACTTTTCTCTAAAAATCAATCAATTGTATATGTGCTGAATATAAGAATGATATAATTCATTTAAAATTAAATAGCTTCTATGTGTGTGTATATTAAAAGTTTAAAATTAAATTGAGACATAAAATTGATCTTAAAACCCTCTTAAATAAGGACTGTATATGAAATTGCTTCAACTAAAATATGCTTAACAAAATAAAAATTATTGTATGTCTGTCTGATTCTGACACAGAAAAACTAGACAAAATATTCTTTTAATTAAAAGGTATGTACTGCTTTAAAATGGGAATGAAACAATTAGCTTCTGCATAAATTATGGGTGCTAGTGAAACGGTGCAATGGATCAGATATCAGTAGAACTAAACCTCCTGTGTATGTGGTGACCCATAGTAGTTAACTGGCATTTCAAAAAAGAGATCAAAGGTAGCTGAGACAGAAGACAGACAAAATATATCCTCCGATACTGTACTTTAAAATAGAAGCATGAAACAAAAAAGTCAGACATGTAAGATGAAGTGAGAGGGATGATTACTCACCATTACGCAGTGAGTGGGAGAAACAAAACTGCTGGGAACAAGAAGAACACCAGGCTGTTCCAAGTGAGCATATATTAGTATGTAGTTAAAAAAAACTAGGTAGATAACAAACAGGGGTGGACTGGTCCAGGTGGCAGGGGGGCAAGTGCCCCCCAGGCTGTTGGTTTTGCCCTAATTTAGGGCTGCCCCTTTAATGAAATGGGCCGGCCGGTTTCGGTATGCAGCCGCAGCTGCTGCAATAACACAGCGCCCAGTGGGAGCAGAGCGCGGTGAGTGAGCGCCAGACCCGACAGCAAACCCCCCGCTCCTCACCCGCCACCTCAGGGCTGGCAGGGTCAAGCATCCACCCGGGTTAAGTTCCACCAGCCAGCCCCCGATTAACAAAGATCTATCTCCATCAAAGTCGGATAAAAGGCTACAAAATGGAAATATCCTCATGATCATTGCGCAACATAGTTAGATATAGAGAAGCTGACCCAGAACTATAAAAGGATCTATAAAAAAACAATGAACCAGAAAATACCCTATCTTTCATGAACATAATCATATAGTGCAGATGACTCTAAACCAACTTAAAATCAAGATGTCACAGCAGAAGCAACAATTATAATCATACCAAGAATCCCTGAGAGAACTATTTATCCATCCGACTGAATAATTGTCAGATGGATACGACAAATCTGTAAATAGATGATTACTTCACCAGTTATTACAATAAAAACATACGTCTCACAAAGCCAAATAGGTGCTATTGTAAAACTAGCCGACTGTATATTTGTCAGGAGGAAAAGGCTCAGATGGTGGGGGAATGGATAATTATTCCATAAGACATAACAATAAGTGTATAGATGTCAAATGACAAATAGATGATTTGATCTGAATCGTATGTTGTTCAATTAAGTCCATATGTTAGCCATGTCAATATCAAATGATCTCAGATACTAGATTTAACCCTTTAGGTTTGAGGGTACTCAACTTGTAAATCCAGTAGATTTCACGCTTAATAAGAGTTTTCTGTATATTAATGGTTTGTTCAGGGATATGGTCAATAGCAGTCATTTTCGATAGACTCGGATGTCTATTGTGGAACATATCAAAGTGATATGACACCCCATGTATTGAAAATCCTTTTTTGATGTTAGATCTGTGTTTATTCACCTTGCAATATAATTCCTGGGTGGTCCTCCCTACATATTGATATCCACAGGGGCATTCAAGTAAATATATCACAAATGAAGTGGTACAACAGATATCACATCTTGTGTTTTTCTCCAGTTACTGTGGAGCTGAAAAATTGTACTGATTGTATCATAGTAAAGCACAAACAGTGTTTTTTGCCGCATTTCATAGAGCCCTTGAAAGTCAAATGCAGTACATCAGAAGACATTTTTCTATTTTTTAATCTACTGGGTGCCAAAATATTTTTTATCATAGGGGCCCTGCAGTATGTAATACTGGGATTATTTGGCAAAAATGTCCCTAAAATGGGATCAGTTAAAAGCAGGGGCCAATGTCTTTGTAAGATCTTTTTGATATCTGTATGTTTCTTATTGTAGGTGGTGATGAAATTGAATAAAATTTATCATTATTGTTCAATATTGTTGTAGGATGTAATAATTTTTCTTGTGAAGTCTTATTACTAATTTTATATGCATTATTAATGAGTTCTGTAGGATGTTTCTGTGCCAAAAATCTATTTCTCAGTAAGCCAGATTGTTCTTTAAAATCAGTATGACTGGAACAGTTTTTCTTTATCCTCTTAAACTGATTAACCGGAATATTCCTTATCCATTCGTTATAATGGCTGCTAGTGAAGTGCACATAACTGTTTTTATCCACTTTTTTGAAGAAAGTCTTGGTCATAATTTGACCTTCTTTTATGAACAGTTAAATCTAGAAAGTCTATAGTGTTAGTATTAATATGTGGTTCAAATCTGAGCCCCCAAATATTACATAATTCATTAAAAATATTATTTAAGTTATTTTTTCTATTGTCCCATATAATAAATACATCATCTATGTATCTCTTGTAGAGGATTAAACCAGTTTTAAAACTATTGTTATATATGTATATTTTTTCAAAAATTCCCATAAAAAGGTTTGCATAGGCACATGCGAACTTGGACACCATTGCTGTGCCTTTGGTTGGATGGTAAAAACCATCTAAAAAGGAGAAGTAGTTGTTTTCCAAAATGAACTTTAGTCCATGTAAGACAAAGGTTTTCTGTTCCTCGGGAATTCTTATATCATTTTGCAAGAAGGCCTCTATACAGATTAACCCTATATTGTTCTGTATATTTGTGTATAAAGAGGTGACATCCAAAGTTAAAAAACAAAAATTTTCATCCCATGATTGGGTTTTAGGAATACTAATCAGTTGGGAAGAATCCCTCAAATAACTGTCCATTTTAAATACATGGTATTGCAAAATTTTATCTATATATAAAGCCAAATTACATGTAAGAGATCCTATACCCGATATGATTGGGCTGCCGGGGGGATTTTCTATATTTTTATGAACCTTAGGTAGGTGGTACATGAAAGGAGTAGCTGGATTTTAACTAAATAGGAACCTTTTTTCTTTATCATTAATTATACCACTGTTATGTGCCTCTTTTATCATGGTGTTGCACATTTTAGTTACGGTAATTCAGGAAAAGAATCTTTATCAATTTTTTTGTAGTACCGTAATTCTCATCAGAGTCTAGCACATAATCATACTTTGTAAAGTGGTGGTCTGTACCTGGACCATTACAGATCAGCAGTTTCCAGTGGAGGACAATTTAAGTGGCAGACTTGTATTCCATCTCAAGAGACACTGGGCAAGTCTCTCCATTCTGTAAGGGAGAATTGGGGAAAATTGTGGGAAAATTAGTTGAAGTTGGCAAATGCAGAATTCAAAAGGCTGCTTACCTCCAGAGTAATCCAATTACTGAAGTTTTGGGAGAGTAATATTGCCCCATTTTTAGGTAGTGTGGTGGCTCAGTGGTTAGCACTTTTGCTTTGTAGCACTGGGTTCCTGATTTCAAATTTCACCTAAGACAACAACTGCAAGGAGTTTATGTGGGTTTCCTCTGGATACTTCAGTTTTGTCCCACATGTCAAAGGTATACTGATAGGAAAATAATTATAGGCTCTTTGCTGTAGCAGTGGATGGCATAATCTTGATAAAATTTACAAGGTGTTAGAACTGGAAGCCTTAAAGAAATATTTCAGGTACACCTTAAGGATCCAAAGGGTTAACAGAAAGTGCTGGGTTTCATAGATCCACCGCGCTGACCTCCAGTTGCCCTGATGAAGTGATAACTGAAATCACGAAACCGGTAGGCAAATTGCCCATTAAACAGAGTTTTATACATCACTCTGTTTGTCTTCACTGGAGGTCAGCGCGGTGGATCTATGAAACCCAGCACTTTCTGTTAACCCTTTGGATCCTTACTTTTGCTGGGCACCTGCTGCGACCATAACAGAGAGCGGAGTTAGTTGGTTGTGACTTGCACAACCAAATCAGGTGAGTCCTTCCACTAAAGGGGGGCACTGAGGATAATTGTACAAAAGGAAATTACTCTATGTGCGCTCCATTTCCTTTTTATTGTAGGTACACCTTAAGGTTCCTGGAGCTCCCTGGTGTAGGGACACCTGCAGGCTGTGAACTTTGGTAATAATTTATGCTTATTTTGAATACGACAAAAGCCTTAATTCTAGACAGACTAATTTCCTTTCTAGGTTTGATTCTGTGGTTAGTAAAATTTAGACCTGATAAGCCAATGTGTTTTCCTGAAGCTTCTCATTCCGAGGACTCTGACCTGGTCCTTACTTTAGCTGCGGGTATTGTTGTTTGTGGGTTTCCTTAGATCTTGTAGAAGAGATCCATAGATCCCAAACTTTAGCCCCTGATACTACTCCCACCCAAATATTGCTTGTCCCTTCTATTTCATCTATGAATTCTCCAGCAGTCTCATGATTCATTGTTCTAAGGTCACCATGGCGTGACTGCCTCTCCTTTGTTTTTAACTTGTGTTTTCCTGCAGTGAGCCAGTACTTAATTAGCTCACTGCTGAGAGGTATGGGCAGATCTCCCATCTATATAAACCTCAGCAGACTGACTGAAATATTTGTGTGTTTAGCTAGCACTAGATTCTCTCTTACATTGCTCTAACTTTTCACTTTTTATCTGTTTTGTCTTTCCTGTGTTCTCACTCCAGCTTGAATTCTGTCTACCCGCTTGACTTCTGATTTTGTCCTTGACCCTGACTTCTTGTCTTTGACACTGCATGGTGACCATTCCTGCCTCTGGATGGCAGCCATTCCATGGTGGCTATCCACTGGATGCTGTTGTAAAACCAGATTCCTGTATCAGTGTGTCTCTAAAATCTGCCGGACAGAGTGGCTTGTGTCAAGTCTGTTCAAGGTAGCCTTTTTGAGTTTGTGGACTCTAACAGACATACAAAAGCTGAGCATTGCTGTCTCCAACGATCTGCCCCGCCTCACAGTGAGGAGAGTATAAAGTACTAATAAGTATAGAGCCTGTTAGCAGCACATGCTCCATAACCAGTCACTCTGACACCATAGGGTGGCTAATTATCTAAAAACATACTATATGCCATGAGTCTCAAACTTGACTGGGTATATGGGCAGCACATAAAAAAAAAAATAATTTGGGGGGAAGCCACATTTTTTGCAGGAGAAACTGATGTTTTTAGTGATACCATATTTTTTTCCATATACAGTGGTGTGAAAAATTGTTTTCCCCTTCCTGATTTGTTGTTCTTTTTCATGTTTGTCACACTTAAATATTTCAGATCACCAAACAAATTAAAATATTAGACAATGATAACAAAACTAAACACAAAATGCAGTTTATAAAGGTCTGTACTATTAAGGGAACTAGAAATCAAAACCTCCAGGTCTTTATGTGAAAAAGTGATTGCCCCAAAAGCTAATAAATGGTTGGGCCACCCTTAGCAGCAAAAACTGCAATCAAGTATTTGCAATAACTGTCAATTAGTCTTTTACGATGCTCTGAAGAATTTTGGCCCATTCAATTTTGCAGAATTATTGTAATTCAGCCACGCTGGAGGGTTTCTGAACAAGAACTGCTTTTTTAAGGTCATGTCACAACATCTCAATCGTATTCAGGTCACGACTTTCATTAAGCCACTCCAATAGTCTTAATTTTGTTGTCTTAAGCCAATCAGTGGTGGACTTGTGGGTGTGTTTTGGATCCTCGTCCTGCTGCATAACCCATATGCACTTCAAATTGAGGTCACATTCATGAACAGATGGCCGTACATTCTCATTCAGGATTTTTTGGTAGACAGCAGAATTTCCTTTAACCACATCAAGTCTTCCAAGTACTGAAGCAGAAAAACAGCCCCAGACCATCACACTACCACCACCATATTTTACCACTGATGTTTATTTTCTGAAATGCTGTGTTACTTCTACATCAGATACAATGGGATATTCACCTTCCAAAAAGTTCAACTTTTGTCCCATCAGTCCACAGAGTATTCTCCCAAAGGTCTTGGGGATTATCAAGATATTTTCTGGTAAAACTGAGATGAGTGTCTGTTCTTTTTGCTCATCAGTGATTTTCGTCTTGGAAATCTGCCATGAAGGTCATTTTTGCCCAGTCTCTTTCTTATAGTGGAGTCATAAACACTGACCTTAGCTGAGGCAAGTGAGTCCTGCAGATCTTTTCATGTTGTTGTGGGTCTTTTGTGACCTCTTTGATGAGTCATCGCTGCACTCTTGGGGTAATTCTGGTCAGTCATCCACTCATGGGAAGGTTCCCCACTTTTCCATGTTTTGGCCATTTCTGGATAATCACTCTATCTGTGACTTACAGGAGTCACAAAGCTATAGAAATTGGTTTATAACTAGTGATGAGCGAATCTACTTGTCAGTATTTGTTATTCACATGAATAGTGACATATTCTGGCTACTCATTACTCGGCAAGTATTGCTTGTGCTGGTGAGTGATGTGTTGATTGTGAGCAATCTGACACATCGCTTACAATCGCTCACACATCGCTTCAGTGAACAATGGGAGCTGGCACTTCAGTTAGGGATGTTTGAATGGAAGGCACTCATTGGGACAGTAGAGCAAGGTGTATGCTGTGAAAACTCAAAAACCCCACCCTCCCTTCCTGCCCCAGAAATGCTCAATTAATGGCTGGCTGTGTGTGAGCAAGGCCAGCCATTAATACTAGTTTCCTTCTCGTAGTAAAATCACCATCCCGGTTCTCTTCATGTAGTAATGTCTCCTTTCTGGTCCCTTTTGCAGTAATGCCCATCCTGGTCCCCTTCTTGTAGTAATGTCCCTTATTCTGGTCCCCTTTTTAAGTAATGTTCCCATCCTGGTCCCTTTCTTGTAGTAATATCCTCATTCTGGTCCCCTTCTTGTAGTAATCTCCTCATTCTGGTCCCCTTCTTTTACTAATGTCCCTCATACTGGTCCCCCTCTTGTACTAATGTCCCTCATCCTGGTCCCCTTCTTGTAATAATTTTGCCAACATGGTCCCCTTGTCATAATGTCCAATCCTCATCCCCATCTGCAGTAATGTCTCCATCATGGTCCCCTTCTTGTAGTAATGTCCCTAATCCTGGTCTTCTCCGTGTAGTAATGCCCTCATCCTGGTCCCTTCTTGTAGTAATGTCCATAATCTTGATCCCATTCTTGTAGTAATGCTTCATCCTGTTCTTCATCTTGTAAGTGTTCCCTACTGAGTCGTTCTTCGCAAACACATAACAAGAAAATCATTCTTCTCTCCTATCCTTAGCAGTAATGTTCCAATCCTTGTTCCCAACTTGTAATATCATCCACATTCTAGTCCTCTTCTTGTAGTATTGCCTTATTATGGTCCCCTTCTTGTAGTAATGCCCCATCCTGGTGGCCTTCTTGAAGTAATGTCCACATGCTGGTTCCCATCTTGTAATAATAACTCCATCCTAGACATTTTTATAGAAATGCCCTATCCTGATTTCCAACTAGTAGTAGTATCCACCTTCTTGTAATAATGGCCCACTTTGCTCCCCTTCTTGTAATAATGTCTCCATCTTGCTCCCCTTCTCATAGCAGTGTCCACATCTTACTCCTTTTTTTGTAGTAATGGCCCATCTTGCTCCTCTTATAGTATCTCCCATCTTGCTCCCCTTCTTGTAGCAATGCCCCATCGTGCTACTTCTAATAGTAAGACCCCAGCTTGCTCTCCTCCTTCTAGTAATGTGCCCTGTGGTGCCATTTTTAACACACATACACATACATGATTCTTCTCACCTTTCCTCCGTTTCCTCTGCATTCTCTTTTCTACACATGTGGCCCGCAGGAATAGCAGGCCCCTTAGTAGTCGTGGCCCAGATGAATGTGCATTGGCTGGCGCTGCCAGGATCAAGCTCTGCTCAGCTTCACCAATGGCAGCTCATGGCCTCTGATTGGCTGGAGGCTACCGTATTTATAGCTGAGCAGAGCTCTTCCTGGCTTCATCTGCAACCACATATTTAGCTGAAGTAAAGCACAGATGGTGGTGGGTCCCTTCAGCAGGCCACCATCTCCAAGGGGTCTGTTGTGCCTACAGACTGCGTGAAGCATCCCACAGGCTACATGTTTAACACCCCTTTTAACAGCTATAAAATGAATAATCCCTCTGCTCTTGAGAATGTACAAGAGGAAAGTTGCAGAGTTGCTTGTTTTAACAACCACTTTGTAATGTTACCTGTTTAAAAACCTCATTTAAGAGAAATAAAATATTAAAAAGTAACAAGTTCCCTTTAGGGGATTTGTAATACTTAACCACTTGCATAAATCTAAAAGAATAGTTACAATATGCTTGATCTCCGAGAACAATCTTGTGGACAGAGTGTAGGTAACTTGTTACATGTTCACCCTTTAAATGACAACGCTATGATAATAATTAAAGTTTCTACTTCAGACTTTGTGATATTTAATTTAAATGACCACAGAAATATCATATCATTAGCCTCATTGTTACAAGAGCATTTCTTCTACAAAAAAGCCTTATCATCTTTTTCATTATCATCAAGCTGTAACGTATAAAGACACTTTATTACATCATTATAAAGGGAAGTAAACAAATTCCTGATCATTTATATCTCTTTTCGTTTTACATCCAGTTAAAGAGACCTAATAATTCCCATATATTTGCCATTGACAGACAGGACGTTTCTTGAGCCCTTCGTATCTCTGTGCTAGCTTGTGGTTTTGCATATAATTATCTCATGGGTCTTTGTTTCTGAAGTTCTTTTTGTTGGCACCGAAGTCAGCATGCGTTGCAGGTGTAGTGAGGAAAATCTGAGACTAAAAGCAGCCTACGAGGCAAAGACGTCTGCTTTGAGCTTTGAAGATTTTACTAAAAAACACATTAAATATTCCCTTTCGCTGAGATTATGATATGATGAGCTCAGTGCTGCCAGTAATGTGTTATCTTTATGAAGGTTCTGGTATCCTGCCACAAAAAAATAAGAGTGGAAGCTTTATTGTGCTGTATGTGGTGAACGAGGAGAAGAATCACAACCGCACAAATGTAAAGAATAAAGAACATTTCTGACCTGAATCTTAGTTGTGGAAAAACAAGCCTACAGCTGGCTGCAGTATTCAAAGGCTCACCCAGGGTACGGCTCATAGAGTACAATGTATGTGCCAAGGAGCTGTACAAATCAGCAATAGTGGAATTGTGTTATCTTACTGAACACCTTCATCACAGATATTTTGTTTTATAAGCCACATCATATGCACACATGATATTGTCATGGTCGATTTCCAGGGCCAAGAAAGGGAAGAGAAGGCAAGAATGGGAGCAACACCACCAAGTAGAATGCAAAAGTGACAAACGTAATTTTATTCAGTGCACATATACAGAAGGGCAATTAAAAACACTTAAAAACAATGAGGCACATGGGATATACTACAGTAATAATGTATCACACGTACAAATGTGGTCTTCAGTAACTGGCACAAATATAACAGTAACAATATGTCCAAATGTGTAGAAGTAGACAGATTATGCAATATAATCAAACCAACTGGATATATGGTGGTGAACAATAATAAGGGTATCTACTATATAATTGTCTAAGGCGTCTGTCGGTCACAGAAATCACGCACCAGACAGAGGCCGCTCATTGGTGACTGCCGGAGGCAGCCACCAATGAGCGCAGACTATGCAAATAGGCGCGCAAATTCAAAGTTCGAATTTCGCGCCAATTTACAGCCTGGCGACAGCGGCGCGTTAGCACTGCTGTCTCCGGGATACACGGGTCCGGCTGGCGGTGGCCGCAGCGCACCCGAGCCAGCCGAGAGATGACTGGCTGACGACGGTCATCTCCCGACTAGCGAGCCGCTGACCTCTGTGCAGCAGTAGCCGCGGCTGAGCTCCGGCCAGCGGTGAGCAAGCCGGGAGATGACCGGCGTTAGCCGGTCATCTCCCGGCTGCTCGCAGTGGTGGTGCCCTTCGCAGCATTCAAACCGTGCACCAAGCCGCAGTACTCTTCTGATTGGTCACGGCGACCAATCAGAGTAGTGCGGCTTGGCGCGTGGTTTGAATTCCACGTCTCTGAAGAAATTTGCATCAGCCTCATAAAGCTTTTGTCTTTCTCTGGATCAACATGTAGGGTTATGAATTGAGAACTATGGATTTGTGTCTTATTTCAGCCTTAAAGAGAAACTGTCAGCAACATTTAACACTGAAAGAAAGCCGTGACCATAATGGCATTGTGATGAGTAAGCTGACACTTGCGGTAAAGGTATCTGATCTGTGGTTGTTGAATAATCTTCCTCTATTGTTTACATCTTAGACTGGTTTCACCCTGCAGTTTTCCCCTGATCAGGGCTCATCAGGTTTTGTGTGCCAAAACCAGGAGTGACTCCAAAACCCAGAACATGTGTCAATCTTTCAATTATACTCTTTCTCTGCAAGTTTCACTCCTGGTTTTGGCACACAAAACCTGATGAACCCTGATCAGGGAAAAACTACAGTGTGAAACCAGCCTAAGTCTTCTGCGCATTGGTGTGTATCGAGGCAAGTTTTTCTTGCATTAGTTTTACTATTGCTGATAAGCGTTTTATCAGTTCTTGGTGTCGTTCTCCTTTTTCTTCCACATTTCCCTTTTCGTTTTGGAGAAAATGATCCATTTCATTGTGTGTGCGAATTATTCTTGAAACAGTAGATTTTCCAATACCAACGGTGGAAGCAATTTCTCTTACAGTCAGACTTGTATGTTCACTAAGAGTAATAATTCTAGACCTCTTCTGTGGAATAACATCCATTTTTACAGGCACAATCACCTGAGAGAAAAAGTACACAAACCACTCTCACAGAAACAAGCTCTCAACTGAAGCTGGGGGGGCAGATAACTGTGATTTTCTGACTAAAACCAGTCAAACCACATTTTGTTACTCAAGGTTGTACACTTACACCTGTTCAAAGCAGTTAAAACTGGTTTGAATTACTGACTGGTAACCAACCTACGATTTTACTTAAAAAATGCTTTGTCCCAATTAATTTGCACAGCACTGTAAATAAAATTGATAACTTTGATACACACTTTTCTTTCTTGATCGACTTACTTTGGAATAAAATTTTATGGTAAAAGTGATGTGCACGTCGTTGCAAAATTTCATGACAATACCTCCTTTCTGTGTTCTATTCTGCAGGTGAAAACATTAAATGAAAAGTCAATCATTGGAAAGATTTCCAAGTACTGGTCTGGATTCGTCAATGATGTGTTCACCAATGCCGATAACTTTGGAATAGAATTTCCTGCCGATCTTGACGTGAAGCTGAAAGCTGCTTTGATTGGCACCTGCTTTCTTATAGTAAGTACAGTAAATGCATCTGTTATATATTGCAGATCTGGATAATTAGCCGGGCTCCCATGGATATCTGTATTTAATTAAGCCTTGTGATCATGCTTTCAGAGTAATTCTTGCAGTGTCCCAGCTGACTGAGAGGGAGGGAAAGTCTAGGGGGTAGAAAAGCATTACTTTATCCACGGTGGCACTGTGCCTCGCATTGTTCTCTTGCAGAGCGAGAGCTTCTGGTTCATAACACCGAGCACTATGGACGTGAACCACATATATTCTCCTAATGTTTGCAGGGGTTCTGTTCTTCCTCTCTCCATTCAGACTCATACTGGTAGGTTAATTGGCGTCTAACTAGTTAAGTGTGTCCCTGTTATCGGGAATTATGAGGCCTGGGGACTGTGCAAATAAGCATTTCCCATAATGTGCAGTTTAAAGTGGAATTACTGTTAATTAATACATGTTTTGCAAAAGAAATAACTATATTTTTAATGACCAAGTTGTAGCCTTCTTTTCTTATTAGTTATTCCTCATCAATGTAGAAAGTAAGGATGTAACCACTGGGGCCCATATTTTGTTTTTGTCTCATGCAGACATTAGTAAAGAGATTATATTCTGGCATATCAATATTTATTTGGAGTGGAGAATGAAGTAGGAGAACCACATGTAAACTATATGGCACATAGAGAGAAGATAATGTAACCAGTTATTTTAAAATATTTTATAAAACCCATACGTTTCGCACATTTTTAAGGCTGGCAGTCAATATCTGATCATTGGGGAACTGACTCCTGAGAAAAGTGGGGACTGCATGCACTACTGTTTACCAGGCAGATTGCTGTACATCTGACTGTGGCTGCATGTCGTACTAAAGCTCAGAACCAGGGAGAGCCACTGTGGTTTTTTGTGTATATACTGTATATCTCTAGTCTAGTATATAAAGCTGAATGTATGCATGTGTGTATGTCCATTAAAGGAATTCGCAACGTCGCATCTACAATTACGAAATATTGCACACAAACCCCATTTAGCTCAGGGAATTTTATAAACTATGTTTTGATAGGAAATTTTAACCCTGCACTTTATAGTCATTCACCAAATCCCAAAGACCATGAGGGACACAGAGTACTATTATATGGGCGATATTACCACATATGGGCATATAGTGGACATACATACACATATACATATAAACTATATATATACACACATACACGCTCACTCACAATACACATTCACACACACACACACGTACATACGCACACTCACATACATACATACAGACTCACATACAAACATACATATATATAGAAACACACTCACTATGGATGTCTAATAATGTTTTTGTGAATAGGTTATATTTGATCCATATTTGCTATCTGGTAATTATGCTTGGGTGTAGTTACATTAAATGACATAATACATGCACCTCCAGTGATATAAAGAAATAAGACTTTAGCCAGCTCACCCAAGTAAATGTCTTCACTATATCATGTATTCTGCTGGGAATCCTCACCCTAATACAATAGCCACAGAAAAAAGTAAATGTAATTCCAGTGGAGGAAAGCCTTTTGGCAGTATTAAAAGTCAGTTTATTCTCATTTTAGTAAAATCCATTCAATGACTAAATCTCCATGTGATTTACAGGGGGCACCAAACAGTACAGTACACAGCTTGTCTGCTTACAGACTACATGTTTTGACCTCTTGCGGTCTTCTACTTGCTCTAATACATACATTTTTTAGCTTGTTTTGGCAATCTTGGTAAAAAAAAAACAATACACAATGCATTTACTTCCAAATGTAGAAGATTGCACACACTTACATTTACATATTAGATTAATAAATATTTACATCTGGATGACCTGGATATCTGGATGATTTTAATCTGGATGTTTAATAGTTAATGTTTATGTGAACAGGTTATATTTGATCTTTATTACCTATTCGGTAATTATGCTTGAGTGTGCTTACATTAAATAAAATAATACATACATCCTTTAGGTGTTTTGGCAATTTTGGTATAAAAAAAGCAGTACACAATAGACTTACCTCCAAATGTAGACGATTCCACAACGATGTTGAAAATATCCCGAAAACGCACTTCCAAAAGTAGAATTCTAGGTAAGTGTGCCCTCAGACACAAATACTGAGAATGATAAGGCAGTGACATGTTATTGATTAAGATTCTATAGTGACATCACTGTTTTGTTCTCTACCATATATGGTAAGTTATAGGTCACCTGATAAATATGCAGGGTAACTGTCAAAACAGTATCTATTAACTAACAAATACAAACGATGAATAGGCCTTTTTTTTGGCGACTGACTGTAAAGTGTGGGCTTCAAATTTCCCCTGAAAATATAGTCTATGACTTAGCTGCCAAATTTCTTGATTGTAGATGCGATAGTGCTGATTCCTTTAGTGGACATACATACACAGATAGATACATATGTACATACACTTGTGACTTTTATGTGCAAAATAATCATTCTATTTTGTTAGAACTAAGATCAGTTACCAATTTTCCCCAAAATTAATTAATTATTTCTTATATTAAACTATATCAAATTGTGGGGTATTGGTTTGTCTTTTGGTCCAAAACACGTAAGCTTATGAGCCCCTACACGGTTCCCCACAGGTCACAAGTCCTATCCACTAAATTTTTATCTCAAGTGAGCAAAGGACACAAATAGAAAATAAATTCTCTTTCCACAGCAGATTCTGGTCAGACGACCATTACACTCAGTGCTGTGTGCAGCTTTGCCCAGGTTATAACTGAAGGCATTATGAATGCAAGACACCAGCCCCAATCACTAAACAACCTCCATTCACACAGAGGGATTGACCACTGGTTGTCCTGCAAATACAATGGGCTCCATATGGGGCGCAGTTCACACAGACCTGCACAGTGTATGCCCAGCCTCTTACGTTAGCCCCCATCTCAGTAGGCGGGCTGTTGCGCATTCAACACCGCTACCTGCGCCGGAACAAACGCACCCATACGGCCCAGCTACACACAGCAACAAAAGAGTGCAAAAAAAAACTAACTAATTTTCCACAATTTCAGCACTTGTCATTGTGTTTTTTTCTTGCACTCTTTTGTTGCTGTGTGTAGCTGGGCCGTATGGGTGCGTTTGTTCCGGCGCAGGTAGCGGTGTTGAATGCCGCAACAGCCCGCCTACTGAGATGGGGGCTAACGTAAGAGGCTGGGCATACACTGTGCAGGCCTGTGTGAACTGCGCCCCATATGGAGCCCATTGTGTTTGCAGGACAACCAGTGGTCACTCCCTCTGTGTGAATGGAGGTTGTTTAGTGATTGGGGCTGGTGTCTTGCATTCATAATGCCTTCAGTTATAACCTGGGCAAAGCTGCACACAGCACTGAGTGTAATGGTCGTCTGACCAGACTCTGCTGTGGTAAGAGTATTTCTTATATTAATTTTTGCTTCCAAAGGTGCGCTATATCTTTTTTTCTGGGGATGTCTTATTTTTCCATGATCCCCATCATCCCCTCGCAGCCCCCAATATCCCTTTGCAGTCCACATCATCTTCATGCAACCCCTAATATTCTCATCATCCCCATGCAGCCCCCAATATGCACATCATCCCCATGTAACACTCTATATGCATATGCAGCATTCAATATCCCCATCATCCCCATGAGGCCCCCAATATCCTCATCATCCATATGCAGCCCCCAATATGCACATCATCCCCATGTAACACTCTATATGCATATGCAGCATTCAATATCCCCATCATCCCCATGCAGCCCCCAATATCCCCATCATTGCCATGCAGCCCCAAATATCCTCATCAGTCTCATACAGCTCCCAATATCACCATCATCCCCATGCAGCCCCCAATTTTCACATGCAGCCCCCAATATCTTCATCATCCCCTTGGATAATGGCAGTGGGTGGCCAATAAATTCGGTACCTAAAATCATAGCTACATGCACTGTTAGGCGTGCATGCTTAAAAAGAATAATGTTTGACATGTCTTATTTTCCGGGGGTGCCTTATATTTAACAGTTCTACAAACCCTTCTATTGAGTCTTATTTTCGAGATGTCTTATTTTCAGGGAAACGCGGTAGTTACTATCCTGGCCAATGCCAGGTTCTACAGCTAGTATATATATGTGAATATAGTATAGTGTAGGGCGAGGGTCTCAAACTCCAGGCCTCGAGGGCCGCACACAGTGTGGGTTTTCAGGATTTCCATAGAATTTGACAGTTGGTAATCAAATTACCAACTGTCAAATTCTAAGGAAATCCAGAAAACCTGCACTGTGTGCGGCCCTCGAGGCCTGGAGTTTGAGACCCCTGGTGTAGGGTATAGTAATAATAATGTAGAGGAAATTGTAATCATTAGACCAAGCTATATCATTCTGATGCAAAAGGTTGAACAAGCACCAACCAGCTACTGATGACAGACCACCAATAAGGCTAGAAACCCACTTTAGGGTGTGTATAGTTCTATAGTGTATAGTTCTATAGTATTTTGAAGAGTGTTATGTTTTTTCAGAAAATATGTGTTGAACAAGTTTACATCCTGCAGATTAAAATGAACCACAATGAAAAAATGTAAGGCAAGAAATGCACCATGTGAATGAAAATTCTGAAATTTGTAAAATGCATTTTATTCAAAGCAAAAAAAAAAAGGAAAAAGGTGCAGTAAAATGCTTTGTGTGAACAATCCCGGCTTATATCCCTTAATTTACTCTTTTATTCATATGTGCAAAATTGACAACATTTTTGCAGAGGAAACTGCTCTATTTACCTAATTGTTTATCAAAGTAATTTCACAAATATATTATTAACATTTTCTATAAACATTTTTCAGGCGGTTTTTGAGATTTTTTTTCGCATTTCTTAGGTGATTTTCCTATATTTTTTTACATCTATTGAAGTTTAAAAGCGGACAAAACTGCTCAAAAACTGCCCATCTTCATTTTGTTACTTCAAGTTGACTTTTATTGTGAAGGATTGAGCATCTTTCTGAAGAATTTAACTACTTATGAGGCACGTATAGTGAGTCAAGGCACATTTTGAACTACTCTAGTCACCTCCAAAGCCCCACCCATTAGCCATTTGTTTCTACCCTTGTAGTAGGAGATTTCAGAGGGGTGGTGGCAGTGGGGGACATTTAGCAAAGTCTTTGGTAACCTGTCGTCTTAACGTCTTCTCTCTTTCTGTTTCCTCTGGGCGAATCTGATATAATTCCTTATAGTATTGTAGGAACTCAGCTTCAATTAGTGGATAATTTTGTGCTTTGGTGCCAATTTTGGTTTTAATAGACTGTACAAATGTGCAAGCTTGACTGTTCCGAATCATAGACATTGTTAATCTGTCGCCATGAACAAATATGTTATTCTTTAGGGATGAGTAGAATGTGGCTGACTGTAGGTTGAATACATCTTTTAGCTGTTTTCTGTGAAGGAATTCAAGGTGTGCAATGTCCTTGTGTAGAGAGTTTATTTCTATCGCTTCTTATTTAAATATACTGAAGAACCAAAAAATTAACTCCCCTCAAATTACCGCCTTGTGCACTTCCCAATGTACTGGGTCGGATATTTAATTTGTTTGGTTTGGATCAAAGTAAGACAACAGAGCTTAAGTAATGTGTGACTTATTTGTTGGTGTGTATAGAATTGATTCATTCAGTTGCCATATCCTACAGCGAGGAAATAGTTTAGAACAGGGGTCTCAAACTCGGCTGGGTTGATGGGCCGCACCTAGAAAAAAATTGATATCAGAGGGTGAGGGGGTGCATTCCTTGTAGGACTAAATTACATTTTAGCAATACCAGAATTTTTTACTCAATGTAGTAAAGTACAAATCCTGATCCCCTTCTTGTAGAAATGTTCGCATCCTGAACTCCTTCTTGTAGGAATGTCCCCATCCTGGTCCCCATCCTATTTTAATGTCCCCATCCTGATCCTCATCATGCAGTAATGTTCCACCTTTGTCCCTACGTGTAGTAATGCCCCATCTTGGTCTCCATCCTATATTAAAGTCCCCCATCCTGGTCCTCATCATGTAGTAATGTCCCCTTCTTGGTCCCCTTCTGGTAGTAATGTCCCCATACTGGTCCTAATCATCTATTAATGTCCCCCATCCTGGTTCTCATATTGTAGTATCCTCCTGGTCATCTTGTCGTAATGTCCCCCATCCAGACACCATTTTGTAGCAGGGGTGTAACTATAACAAGTGCATGAGTTGCAATCGCACCCGGGCCCTGAAGCCTAGGGGGCCCCAAATGTCCATTTGACTCCAGAAAAACACTAATGCTATTAAAGGGAACCTGTCACCTGATTTTAAGGCCCTACACTATCTCTAGCTGTCCCTACACCTTCCTAGCAGCTCCCTATCTATCCCTTTCTTAACTAAAGTGTCCCTATGAAAGAAGTGTAAAATAAGTATAAACTTACTGCAGTCCCCGTGGTTGGGGGACTGGGTAGGCGTGGCCTCAGTTCCTTCAGCACACCTCCGTCTTGTAATGCATGCCCCACTGGGCGGCATTATTCTGGGTCCACTCAGCCCCATTAATTGGAATCTCCCGCCCTCTACACCTCTTTGCACCGGCCGGGCGTCACATCCGGCGCAGTGCATTATGGGCCGTCACGTGATCGGCCCTAGTGCATTCTGGGTCCCATCACGTGATCGGCCCCAGTGCATTATGGGTCCCATCACGTGATCGGCCCCGGCTTCAATAAGCGCAATGAGAGATTTAAAGTTCGTCAGATCAAATATGAGATGATATAGTTTGGGATGTTAATGTTTGATGGCGGTCTGCAGCTGCAAATGCAGTCATATATATGATCCAGTGCCTGCAGTGGTAGGGGCTGCTCTGATCCCAACCCGGGTCAATGATGTTGATTTGCTGGGCAGATCAATTGTTTTTATAGGCAATTAAATGTGGGCCCAGTATAAGGGTGAGCTTTGTGAGTGAGCCCAAGTGTGTCTGCGTACAGATCTCCTTTATTTTTTGTGACCTCTCCACTGCTTCTCCCCCTCTTCCAGCATCTTATGAAAGTGTCTCTGCTGCACATTCATTCCAGGTATGTCTTTTCCTGCAGCGCAGGACAGATATGTGTGGACTGCTGCAGTTGCGGAGGCTTATGATGGCAGGTCGACCTCACCTCTCACTTGAGGTCAGGGATGAACTCGGAAGAGCAGGCCTCAGTGTTGTTGTGGCTGGCTTCAGGCTCAGTGTACAGGGTACCGGTGAGTTCCAACCAGTAGGGATTATATCGGGCCAATGGTTTGTCTGCCCGGTTGCTGGGGATGCACTACAGGCTTGATGGGTGCTGCTGCTGGAGCGCCATGCCGAGGCATGAGAATTGGTGGTGGAAAGACAGGGGAGAGGGGTTTGGAATCTGTGTCTCCAACAATGAGTCTGGTAGGGAATCCGTTTTTCAGCTGATGGGTCCTGATTTGTAGGGGGAAGGTTCTGGCGTTAATCCAGTTGTTTTGTGGGGGCCCAAGGCGACTAGATGCTCTGGATTGAGAGCTTGTATGTGGAGAGTTCTCACGCACATCTTTGTGGGTCCATAGCCATCTTGAATCCCCCTTAAATGTCTTTCTTGTGGCAAGGGTTTAGGCTGAATTAGGGTGCTCTTCCACTGGCGTTTAAAATGGATCAGGACAGTGTGATAAAAAATCTAATTGCACCCATACCAATGTTAATAAATAAGTTCTCATATCTGCAAGTTTTTCCTCAGCTCAAGTCATCGTAGCATGTTCCGATTGTCAGCGGGCCTCAAACTCAACTCATCATTAGAAGTCTATGGGTGCGGGAAAAAAACAGATGCCACAGGGACAGCACACAGATGGCACAAGCAATGCGCTTTTAACATGATCTCTTACATTCTCTAAAAAGCTGGGATAGATAAATAGATGAATAAATAGAATATATAGGTATGAGAGACAGATAGCTAGAAAACAGATAGATGATAGATTAAATAGCTAAATGGATGGATAACAGATAAATGATCAATAGATAGATAAATAAATAGATTGATACAGCTTACCAGTCTCCAGTGCTGCTGTCCGTTCATTAAACTTCATGAGTATTCACTGCACTGACTTCAACGGCCAATAACAGACACCCTCTTTCTGTGACAGCATCTGTGATTGGAAGATACTTAAAACTGTTTTGGACAACTAAAAATACATCCTGTGACTAAGGACATCTTTTTAGTTTTCCGTAACACGTAAGGTGCCTGCATGTTTGGACCTATGATTTGTTCTTAAAACCAACTTGGATTTTAAATGGCTTAAAAAAAAAGGAAGTTTTAATTTTTATCTTCATTGTGCTGGAATAGAATTTTTTTCTTTTCCGGCATACACATTAATGTGTGGCAACAAACTTGCCGTCATATGTGTGTAAAAATAAATAATTTAAAAAATTGTGTGGCGGTCACCCGTATTTTTGACTCTCAGTGCAGATAAAGCAGACAACTGCAGTCTGCAGCCTACAGCTTTGCGTATTATATTGGCTGAGTATCATATACAGGTGCCTCACTAGGTTTTTTTAATTATTTAAATAAATAAATAAATAAAACAGTGGCATGAGATTCCACTTCATTTTGATACTCAGTCAATATAAAGCACACGGATGAGGGTTGGTATTCTCGACCTGGGGAGGCACATAGTTATTGCCCCTCCAGGGTTAGAATAATAGCCTGCAGCCACCTCAGGATTTGACGCATTCAGTAGAAGTGCCAAACCCTGGCGCTATACCTGGCAATTCCTGATTGCCATGGTGTGGTGGTAATTGGGGTAATAGAAGCGGTTAATGAAAGCTGAAAATTCACAGCTGTCATTAAGCCCTGGTCTGAATGACACCCCACATTACCAATCCTGTGAGTAAATAGTTATAAAAAAAAAAAAACACACAAATACAAAAATTCTTTATTTGAAATAAAACACACAGACTTGCTCTTTTACCCATTTATTAACCCCAAACATACCCAGCTGCAATGGTAAATGCACAACACAAAGTTCCTTGAAGAAGCTCTGCAGCTGTGCTACTGTGGAGCCCACTGGGACGGGGTACTCGGTACCGGACCGGGGTATCACAGGGGGTATCATGGTAGTCTTGGTCCGGACCGTGTCCCGAGCCCACAAGTAATGGGGGTATTTACAGGGGAGAAAGTTGTGACGCCACCCACGGGTTGTGGTCAGGGTGATCACCGCTGCTGCAGAACCTCCGTGGATGATGTTTGGCAGCCGGTGATGTAACGGCTCTCCGCGGGCAGAGCCTGGTTCCCCGGGGCAGTGGTGATAATAGTTTATAGATGGATGCAGGGCAGGGGTAGTAGTAGAGATGAGAGCTTGTGAGGGAGAACAGGGTATGAAAGGATCACACAGACTCACAGTTTTGTAGTTTTCCAAGTCTTTACTGCAGATGTTGTTCAGTAGATATTGTCCACGGAGTCTGTACCGGGGTCGGGTTGCTCCACCCTGACCCGGTCCTTGGCTTCCTACTCCTGCGCTTTGTGTGTGGCCCGGCTGCCACTTTAGCTAGGCTGCCAGCCCTATCTCCTCTCACGGGTACCCACTTGCTAGGCAACTGGAGTCTTAACTTTGTGTTTATGAGCCCACCGTGTTGCTTCGCTGTGGCACAGTGAAGATATATAACCTCCACTACTCCGGTGTTTACTGTGCTGCTTGTGTCAGGCACAATTTTGGATCCGGTATCCAGTCTTTGCGCTTCACCGTGGTGAGTTTAGGGTAGCTCTGTGTCCCGGGTGTGTTCCTCTGCTTCTCCTACTCCTTTCCTCAGACCTTGACTGGCCTGGAAGTGGACAGTGGACTGTGGGTTGGGCCTAACGCAGCCCTTTTACACCCAGGTCCTTTCCTCAGTGCTGCCCCGCACTGAACTAACTGCCACTTCCTCTCCACACCAGAATATATAGGGAAGCAGCTTTAGCTCTCCCTTCTGGCCTGGAGGCGCTAGTGTAGTGTTGTGGGTTGTGTGGGGAATTAACCCTTGATGATGTTACTGTGGCACATTAACCCCTGGGGTGCCACACTACTTTGCAATGATAGGTTACATTTTAGTGACTGCTCATCAGAAGCAGCGCTCTCACAATGGATGCGGCATCATCAGAGATTTCATCTGGGGTCACTGCTGGTGCAGTTCCCATGGTACTTCAGTTGTAAACTCAGACGAACTCTCTGATGTCGCTTTTTCTCAGCTGTGACTGTCAGATCCGTCATTGTGGGAGGGCTGCTTTTGATGAGTGGTGACCGAAATATAAACTCTCATTGTGAAGTAGTAGAGCTATAGAGCTTTTCGAGGGACATCGTGTTGTGGATTTACCATCGGAGCTGGGTATGTTTGGGGTTCATATATGGGTAAAAGAGGGAGTCTGGGTATTTTATTTAGAAAAAAGATTTTTCTTTGTGTGTTTTACTTCACATAAAGGAATTTTCTCTTTTTTAACTAACTAATCACCGGATTGGTAATGTGGGGGTCTCAAATAATATAGGCCTGAACATCACCAATCAAGGGTTTAATGACAGCAGTCAATTCTCAGCTGTCATTAACCCCTTCTATTGCGTAGTTTGCAACTGCACTGTCTCTGCACCCCCTCTCTGCAACTTATATAACCCCCACAATGGAATAATGCCTGCAGGATATAGAAGATTGGAAGTAAATAGACGGCACTCACCAAACACTCATATTTGGTCACTTGTACAGTTCTGGCAAAAATTAGGAGACCACTGCAAAAGTTTCAGTTTCTCTGTTTTTTCTCTTTATAGGTATATTTTTGAGTAAAATGACATTGTTGTTTTATTCTATAAACTACTGACAACATGTCTCTGAAATTCAAAGCTAAACATTTTGTATTTCTTTGCAGCAATGAGAAATCATCAAAATAATAAAAAAGAAACAGTGCATAAACTGCAGCATGAATCTACAAAATATATATCTATTGCAATGTCCATATTTATAATTATTATAGCATAAATTAGCAACTCAAGAGTATGAAGACATGATTGGAAACCAAGGCAATGCACAAATCTCATTAGCCATACTCCAAACATTGCATCAGGAATACAGCCAGTCTGTGCGCATCTCTGAGCACAATGGGACATCCAGTTGCGCAAGGCGTCTGTGTGGGTCTTCAAACCTAAATGAACGCCAAACACCAAACTGACACTGTGGAGCAGTGTATAGAAAAAGTGCAATAAAAATATGAAAAACCTACATTATAATCTGCAGGGACTACGAGAACAGATGAGCTTTAAATAGAGAACAAAGCATCCTGATTGGATCCCGAACTGTGTGATGTAATTGGTTTGCTGAATGGTCTCTTCTATTGGCTGGTCTGCAAACCATAATTTATTTATAATTAATATTAAGGTGTTTGCCAATATCATGAAAAAATAGGACACAAGCAGCAGTACATATAAAATAGTGAAATAATGTGTACTCCTCTTGTGCCACATCCCTGATGGTTTTGATTGGGTGTTTAAGACGTGAGATAACCACAGCCATTGACCACTGAAGCCAATCCCTGGCCTTCGTGGCCTTATTTGTATCCTGCTGAAGCCCATGATTGGCTGCAGAAACACTTGTACCATTTACAGATTTATGTCTACCGCCAGTATAAACAAAGACACAGATCATCAGAGATGCAATGCTGGAATGGCACAGAGTAAATGGATGAGTATGTCATAGTATTTCACATATATTGCTGCCTATGGGCTGATTTTCTCTGATCTTGTACAACACTTTTAATACAGGATCTTTACTATTTGTTTATAAAGAATTTTATATATTATAATGTCATTTTTAACTGCTTTGATGTCCAATCAATTTAGTTTGCCTGGAAATGTGTTCCAAAAATGTCCATAGATTATTGAAATATCACAAATATCCAAATTTACAGGGGTTATTGTGTATAAATTTAGTGTCAGAATGTCAGTAACATAAGCTATCATGCCTGATCTACAGGGGTCTACTTATGTGAGCCTTGAAGTTCACTCAAACAAAGTTGTTGTGTTGTTAGTAAGGAGCAGCGCCATCCAGCTCTATTTGTCTTGGCTTTGGTTTGCCGGGGCAGTCACAAAGGCCTCGGACCAAGTGCTTTAACAGCACTCAATTGGTGGGTATAACACTAGAAGGACCCCCAACAGCCCCTGAGTAAACAAACATAACCTAGCAATATTCCATTGAGGCTTTTAACAATGTATTAAATATATTAATTAGGTAGGTGTTTACATTGGTTAGATTAGACACATATACTTCATTATTAGTACGGACAGGACATGATCAAGCAGATTTCTATTTAAATTTTGTAGCAAATTCTGTTCCAAAGTTGCATCAAAAACTGCTTCAAACATTTTTTGAATATGAATATGACGCACCCCAGGGTATGGGAACTCGGATGTCTGGGCACTCTGCTGCGGTTGGGATGTCACTGGTGGCTGGCCTACACCCGTGGCCCTGGTTGTCAGCCTTAAAAAATGGGTAGTTGAAGTTGGAATAAAGTTTAAAGTTCGCGTGATGCCACCTGTGGTATCTGGTGATTGGACCAGCGCTGCGTGGGGCCTCCAGGGATGATGGACGAGCAGTGTTGAAGCTCCCCACAGACAAAGCTGGATCCCTGGGGAGTTTGGTAATGATGATGAGGGATGGAGCAGGGGTTTGGCCGGGCAGATAAATAATGGGACAGTCTCTGTAGATGGCAGGGGCGACAGGTAAGGAACCAACACACACACCACTGGTTGTTTCTTTACCTTTTACTGGTGTCGTTGCAGGTAAATGTCCAGGGCACTGCCGGGTGTTCAGGAAGCACTTCTGGGTCTCCACAGTGAGTGGGTATAAGGCCTCCTTGTCTCTTTTCCAGTGTGGGTGAAGCCCCTGCCCCGTGTGAAACTTGACTGGCCTCCTTTGCTCTACTACCACCTGTGCTGAAGTTGGGAAACCCTCGATGGACTACCGCTATTCCTCTCTCCGCGGTTCCTGGCTCCCTGTTTGGTGTCAGCACAGATGCCCGGGAGACTGAAGTTTCCACGGTAGACCGGTATTCTCTACTGGGCCAGAGCTCTCCAGTAGACTCGGACTTCGGTGTCCGGTGTGCTATTTGGGTTGAACCTAATGATGGCTCCCACTCTGTCTGTCTTCTCTCCTTGCCTTCCGACCCCACTCTTGGGCCCTGCAGGACTACTTCAAAGGCTGTTCAGGGTCACTGGCTTGGGCCTAACGCAGCACCGAACACCAGTACGTCTTCACAGCTCTTCTAGCGTCTGCACACTCTAACTAACTCCGCCCATCAGTATTTATAGGGGATCCTGCCTAAGGGCAGCAAGTGGGGCTCCCCCTACTGTGCTGGGGTGGAAGGTGTTGTTTGTGTCGATGTACCCACTGTGGAAAACCCATCCATGCTGTAGGTGAGTCTGTGGTTAACTGTGTGAACAAGGCGCCACAAATACTTTTGAATTCAATGCAAACCACATTGCTGTTCATAAAATGTTTTTTTCCAGGAAGCATTGACAACCATTCCACAGGGAAGAAAAGGACATGTCATCTTCCTTGTAAAATCCAAAATTAATCTCATGTAAATAAAGTCAATAAAACTGCAAAAATTGTGCAAAAGACAAATGAAGCATGGATCACATCAGACCTGAAAACACGTTAATAAGATGCAAAGGTTTTTGACCTGGATTTCTCATGAAAACCTTGTCAGATTTCTCCTCCTCAAAGCACACATCCTCTGCTGCCAGTCTGCTTTTAATTCTCACATATCAAAGTTTGTAAATCCATTTCATGCATTCTAAACACGCACATACAAAAACACTACATTAACAAACACATGAACAGACATACATACACACACTAACACTAACACACACATACACACACACATATATACACTAACACACACTAACACAATAACACACATGCACACACACAATAACACACATAAGCACACTAACACACACTAACACAAATACACACACTAAAACACAAGCACACACTAACACATACATACACACACTAACACACACATATATGAACACACTAACACACATGCACACACTAACACACATACATACACATTAACACACACATACATTCACACACTAACACATACACACTAACACATACATGCACACACTATCACACACATACACTAACACTCATACAATAACACACATACACACACTAACACACATGCACACACACTAACACACATACATACACACACTATCACACGTATGCACACACATACACACACTAACACAAATAAATACACACAGTAACACACACTAATACACAAATTTACACACACACTGACACAGATATATCTAAATTAATAAAAAAAAAACAGTGACTTACAGTTCATTCATAAGAAGATAACATAAGTAGCACATAATGATGAGTTTTTATTTTTATGCAATGTACATTTTGGCCACAAGATGGCAGACAATTGACATAGGCACAGTATAGTCAGGAGGATGTGATAAGATGGATTTCATGTTGAGTGAAATATTTAGAATTCAATCAGATCTAATATTTTCAGGATATATTCACTTACATTATTCTATACAGCGTTCAAGTAGTACAATAGTAAAATCAACTGCCTTATAAATAAAATCACAACAGGTGAGCTAATACGGTATAAAGGAATATGAAAGCCTATTATCCTTACTATATGTGTACATAAAAATACATGTGCTTTGTTTTACTTTGAAAATATTAGTAATGATATTGAAATGAATAATTTAATACAGAAAAGCATCAGAAATCTTTTATGCCTCACATGATGGACAGACGTGCACCACAAGACGTAGCTGTACAGTGGATATGGAAGGTCTACACTCCCTGTTCCCTGATCAATGGCAAGTTTGTGTCATTCCAAGAAGAATATTTCATGACTTTTTTTTACCTTTTTGTGACACTCGTAATCTGTACCAATCCATTGAAAAAGTAAACTGAAATAATGATCAAGGGGAAAATAAAAATAACAAAACTAAAATAATGTGGTTACATCACTGTGATCACCCTCTTATTATTGTGGATGTGGTTGTGTTCAGAATAAGCCAATCTCATTTAAACTTGTGTTATTTAGTAATCAGTACACAGCTTCCACCAATTAATGTCATTCTGATTAACCCCTTAACAACTTATGACATGCTATGTACATCATGAGTCATCTCCTTGGCTTTGACACAGCCTCACATGGTGAATCTGGATCTTTCCCTGCAGATGAAAGCTGAATTATTCAACCTTCATCCACCTCTAACAGCGGCATATGGAGCGGCGCTCCACCAGCAGCTGCTAACCTGTTAAATGCTGCTGTCAGTCTCTGACAGCAGCATTTAATTGGTGCAGCTAGGGAGGCACGCTCTTCTGACCCCTCATCATTGGGCTTGCGATATGATCATGGGACACCATAGTCTTGTCATGACAGCCAGGAATCTGCTGAAGACCCCTGTGTCTGTCATCACAGTCCTCCTATGAAAGCCAACCCATGGTCAGCATTCATAGAAGACTGTGCTTTCTTCTACATATACCAATGCTGTGGTATTGCTGTATATACAAGTGATCTCAAGCTATTGCAGGTTCAGGTCCCCTAAGGCGACTGTTAAATAAAGTAGAGAAATGTTTACAAAAAAACATAAAAGTTAAAATTACCCTCTTTTACAACATTAGAAAAAAACACACATATAGGACATCGCTGCATTTGTAGATGTCGGATCTATCAAAATATCAAATAAATTAATTCAATCAGTAAACAGCGTAATGAGAAAAAAAATCATAATGCCAGAAATGCAGTTTTACAGCCAAAACAAAAAAAAAATGATTAACAGGTAGTGAAAATATGAAAAGATCCCAAAATATTATCAATAAAAACATCAGATTGGGATACAAAAACATGCCGTCACACAGCTCCAGATCACAAACATTAAAATCGTTATGGCCACAACACAAGCAAGATTTCTTTTTAGAGTTCAGATTTTTCTTTTACCTCTTAAATAAAACAAAAACTATAAAAAAAATAACTTATAGGGAACCTGACCCCGAAAAATTAGTCACCAGCCTCTTTAAACATGTCCCTGCACAACCTTAT
Organism: Allobates femoralis; assembly: GCA_033576535.1. Lineage (NCBI taxonomy): Eukaryota > Metazoa > Chordata > Amphibia > Anura > Aromobatidae > Allobates > Allobates femoralis. The sequence goes on from JARQOC010000001.1 coordinate 116,753,814, forward strand.
GTCCTAGATAGCCATCCCTTTGTGTCTAAATATGTAATTGGCAAAGTTATAAAAATGGGTTTATATACCTCCATATCTGTGGCGTCTCTGCATTTGAGAAGCCGCAAAAGGCGTTCTTCTCTGTCTCTCCCCGCCGCCTTCCCGATAATTATTCACGCCCCTATGGGCGTGCTTGAGAGCTGAGAGTCTCGTCTTCGCCTAACAGGTATATGACAAAAACTGCGTCATATCCGGCTTTAACTACATCAGTAGGGTGTACTGACAACTTCGCGCTGCGATTGTGCATGCGCGAGGTGTGTTCACAGCAGCTTATCAGAGATCAGAGATAAGCTGCCGTGAACACACCTTGCGAATGCGCAATTGCAACGTGAAGTCGTCAGTACACCCAAATGTGTAGTTAAAGCCAGATATGACACGGTTTTCATCATACCAGCAATACCGCCCCTGTTAGGCGAAGACGAGACTCTAAGGGCGTGAATAATTATCGGGAAGGCGGGGGGAGGGGCAGAGAGGAATGCCTTTTGCAGCTTCTCAAATGCAGAGACGCCACAGATGTGGAGGTATATAAACCCATTTTATAAACTTTGCCAATTACATATTTAGACACAAAGGGATGGCTAGGTAGGAAAAAAGGTGGTGCAGGGACATGTTTAAAAAAGGCTGGTGACTAATTTTTCGGGGTCAGGTTCCCTTTAAAAAACTATACATGTTGGGTATCTATACACAACATAGAAAAACTCAACTGAGATAGGTAATTATGTGACTTAAGATATACCTGCCACTATTTAATAAAAACAAGCCTAATAATATAGTGTTAAATACAAGTGAATAATATAAATCAGTATTAAAAAATAGCATAAGTTAGTACTGTGGTGAAGTGCAAGGCTATTTCTGATCCCCTCTTCATATAGTGGGGCGTATATGTACTAACTTTATTACCTTCCCCAGGTATATTCTAAATCCACATTATTACCTACTAGCTGTAGAGCCTGGCGTTGCCCAGGCGTAATACCCATATATGGTTGTAATGCTCATATATAGCAATATTGCCATATATGGCAAAATCACCCATATATGGTAATGTATGTATGTGTGTATATATATAAGTCCTGCCCTCAGAATCCCTGCACCTTCATAGCTACACCCCTACACATAGCCCCACCTCTTCATAACTTTGCTCCTCCCAGTAGCCCCACCCTCTTCATAGCTCCACCTCTATGTAGAGCCCCATCCCTTCCCAGGTGTAATGCCCATATATGGTTGTAATGCTGATATATGGCAATATCGCCGATATATGGAAATGTACAGTATGCATGTGTGTGTATGTATTATAGCTTCTGCCCCATTCTGGTAACCCTGCACCTTCATAGCACTGCCCCTACACATAGCCCCCCCCTCCCAGTAGCCAAAATAGCCCTGCCCCTTTATAGCTCCACCCTCCACATAATCCTGGAGGCAGGGCTATGGGGAGGAGGCAGGGGTATGTGGAAATGTAGCCTCACCCCTCTGGTAGCCCTACCTCTTTCATAGTACCACCCTATGTATAGCTCCACCCCTTCATAGCTCCAGGTCTTGACATAGTCCATGGAGCAGGTCTATGTGAAGGAGGAGGGATATGTAGAGATGCAGGCTGTGAAGTGGGTGTGGCTTTGTTAAGTGGGTGTGGGTATGTGGATTGGGTGTGGCCATGAGTGGGCATGGCTTGGAGTGGGTGGGGCTTATGCCACATACACACATATACTCAGCTTTATATATTAGATCTCAGTTGAGGTTTTCTGTGTTGTGTATATGCAGCTTTGTTGTTTCCTTCCTTTACGTGATTCCTCTTTGATGTATCTGGCAACATTCTAGCAAGCTTCAAAAAAATAGAAATTGTTACCAATGAAGTTGGTGGTTTATAGTTATTCCATTTGTAGTCTGTGGGTAGTATATCATTTATTAATTTAACGTTTATTTATCTTGACTATGACGCTCATCATGTGACTAAAGCTTGTGCCAGGCTCATCTTGGACTGATGATTCGATTAGGCTAGTAATTCCTCTGGATTTACTTTATTTGCGCTATTGCTATGTACTGCCGTCTTGTGGTAGATATTGAAATTGCATGGTGTATATTTTTGTTTAGGTGTTTTCTTTTCCATCTGTTTATATTCTATTGATTTTGTGATGTCTCGATTATTGATTCCATTTATTTACTTCATTTTAGAAGATGCGGTTTTAGCTCCTATTTTCACATTGCAGTACTTCGTTTTAATATGTGTATCCTTTTTTGGCTAATACTGTATATACATGGACATTTGGTCCAAAAAAGACTCTGATATTCTATTTTAATTTTGCATAATGATAATGATTTTCCTGTTTTTTTTTACCCACTTGTGGACTTGAAGCTGAGAAAAAAAATTGAAAGATCCATACCTGGTCTAGATCACAGGAATGGGTGACAACTTTCAAAGTTGGGAATAACCCTTTAGGCAACTGCTTTGGCTGGTTTCACATTGCGATTTTTTTCCTGTCCGTAGGGATCCTGTTTTTTGCAGGACCCCACGGACAGGAAAGGGCAGCATCAGATGTGTGCCCACGGATGCCAATTCTCTGTCAGGGTCCGTGACTTTCACGGATCCTGACACAGAAGGGCACTTTCGCAATGTATAATACACATTGCAGAAGTGAAGCAAGGGTTAAAAATTAAAAAAAAAAGATCCTCACCTCTCCGGTGTGTGTGCCTTGATGTGCGACATCTACCGTAGCTCAAGGACCTGGGAATCAGCTGACTGGGTGGGGCAACTGATCAGCTGATGGTCACATGACCGAATCAGATGATCGATTTAAAGCGCGCGCGCCCTCCAAAACTGATCGGCGGGCGGGACATTTAAACCGCGCTGATGCGGTCATGTGACGAATCAGCTGACCAGGTTGCTCCGCCCTGCCCGGTGAGCAGATTCCCTGGTCCTTGAGCTACGGTAGATGCCGCACATTGCGGGGACACATGCCGGAGAGGTGAGGATCTTTTTTTTTTTATTTTTAACCCTTGCTTCTCTTCCACAATGTATATTATACATTGCGGAAGTGAAATAGCACAGGAAGAGAGCAGTTTTAGTGTACTGAGTATGTTCACTACACTAAGATCAGGTCCGAAAAACAATTCTATGTCTTCCCGGACCCGCGCTCCGAAGGCCCCCATGTTAATTGCTGCGGATCGGGTCAGATTCGATTGTGTCCGATTTGGTCCGCTGTGCCCAAAATCGGAGCAGTCTCAGATTTTGGGTACAGCAAAAAATCGGACACAGTCGGATCTGACACAAATCGGATGCCATTAAGACCAAATCCGTGCTCATAGGGATACATGGGGGCCAAATCTGATCCGTGGCTGTCCATTTTGCAATGGACAGCACAGATTGCAAGAAATTGTGATGTGAAAGCAGCCTTACAATGCAATTCCCTTATATAATTGTTTAAGACAGCTCTGAGCTCGAGCTTACAAATTATACAAATAATACAATTAATGGTTTTAAAAACAACAAAAATGTATACTACTTTGTCTCTTTTTCAGGACGTCATGTACTTTGAGCAATCGTCAGACGGCATCTGAGGGTATGAAGATGAATTATTGATTTCTATAAAGAAGGCGAAACTGACAGCAGAAGGATCATGGGACAAAATGATCTTATGGGAAGATGTCATGGAAGAAAGTTTTAGGACCAAAAATGGACATTTGTAAATAAATTGTATAATTAAGTCTGAAAAAAATCTGTTTTTTTGAACACAGAAATACGACTTGTCATATCATTATTACCGTATTATTATTATATTATTATTATGTAATTGGTAAATTGTCTAAGGTGTGTATTTAAGGGATTTTTACATGTGACCTGCCTTTGTGTATTTCATGATTCACTGCTTTATGCATATCCGAGAAACCTGATATCAATTTTCTAACAAGGTAAAGAAACAACGTGTGATCCGAGGTAAAATACTGTTTGAGCTAAACGTTTTTAATAAAACTGATTATATATGATACATTGATTTGAGACTTTTTTTTGCAGGTAATTCAATCACATTCCCATTCATGACTTTACTCAAGAAAAAAACACAACAAATCTCGCAAGGAAAAAAAAAAAATCTCCCAATTCCTGCTATACACCAATCAGCCAGCAGATGGCAGACAAATATCATTAAAAATAAGGCTTAGTAGAGTGAACCCAACACAAGAGCTTTACTTCTGAACCAGTGTACTGTATATATACATCAGTAGATAGACTTCTTGTTTTATTACAAGAGTCCTCCAGAAGGAAATCTGAATAGATTAGGGTGCCTTCACACTTGCATTTGTGTCTGCATGCTTATGGCATGCAAACGCAAACGCAGGCAAACGAAGCCCATACTACACTGTGTTCCAAATTATTATGCAAATGTTCTTTTTCTCTGATTTTTCTAAATGCTTGGTGCAAATGGCAGTCAGTGTAATAAAAGTCATCACCCGTTAGAGTATACATCAAATTTTATTGAAGAAATCTCCCTATGATAACAGTATAATTTTCAAAATTAAAAAAACTCTAAATGCACTGTTCCAAATGATTACGCACAGTAGAGTTTGTAAACATTTCATATGTTTGAAAGAACTGAAAATGCTGATTTGTTGAATTTGCAGAATTAACAGGTCACATTCACTGAAATAAAAAGTTATTTAACTCCAAAACATCCTAACAGGCCAAGTTACATGGTAACATAGGAACCCTACTTTGTTATCACCTTCACAATTCTAGCATCCATTGATATTGTGAGTTTCTGGAGAGTTTCTGCTTGTATTTCTTTGCATGATGTCAGAATAGCCTCCAAGAGCTGCTGTTTTGATGTGAACTGCCTCCCACCCTTGTAGATCTTTTGCTTGATTATACTCCTAAGGTTCTCTATAGGGTTGAGGTCAGGGGAAGATGGTGGCCACACCATGAGTTTATCTCCTTTTATGCCCATAGCAGCCAATGAAACAGAGGTATTCTTTGTAGCATGAGATGGTGCATTGACATGCATGAAGATGATTTTGCTCCTAAAGGCACGTTTTTACCTTTTGTACGATGGAAGAAAGTTCTCAGTTGGAAACTCTATATACGTTGCAGAGGTAATTTCACACCTTCAAGAACCTTAAAGGGGCCTACCAGCTGTTTCCCAATGATTCCAGCCCAAATCATGACTCCTCCACCTCCTTGGTGACGTCGCAGCCTTGTTGGGACATGGTGGCATCCACCAACCATCCACTACTCTATTCATCTGGACCATCCAGGGTTGCTCGGCACTCATCAGTAAACAAGACTGTTTGAAAATTAGTCTTCATGTAAATCTAGACGCACTGCAACTGTTTCTGCATGTGAGCACTGTTTAGGGGTGGCCGAATAGTAGGTTTATGCACCACAGCAAGCCTTTGAAGGATCCTACACCTTGAGGTTCGAGGGACTCCAGAGGCACAAGCAGCTTCAAATATCTGTTTGCTAGTTTGTAAGGCCTTTTTAGCAGCTGCTCTCTTAATCTGATGAACTTGCCTGGCAGAAACCTTCCTCGTTCTGTCTTTATCTGCACGAACACATCTGTGGTCAGAATCAGCCACAAATCTCTTCACAATACGATGATCACGCTTATGTTTTCGTACAATATCAAATGTTTTCATCGCTTGTCCAAGCATTGTTGCTTTTCGGCAGCAGAGACATCTTTTTTCTGTCCCATGTTACTTGAAAACTGTGGCCTGCGTAATATTGTGGAACACCCAGTTTTCCTTTTATTGGGCTCATCTGCCAAACTAATTATCACAGATATCTGAGACTAGCTGTGAGCCCGATTCTAAAGAATTGGGAGTCTAGAATCTGTATATAATTTTTTTAAGAGTTTTAAATAATAAGATATATGACTAAGTAGCCGATGTAGGCAGAACTGTGAGGGTAGCAATATAGTGGAGGTGTAGAAAGAGTTAATGTTCGACTAACAGGACTATAACAGAGTAGGAACTTATAATGATATCAAAAATGTAAATGTAATGTAAATTATATCCAAAATGGTGTTCAAGGGGTTAATGTAGCAGTGGCAGTAGTTATAAACACTACCAAATATGCAGTTAATGCTGAACTGGTATATAATGGGTTAATTTCGCAGTGTCATTACAACTATACACTGTGTAATAGAAATAACAACAATAATGGAATATAAGGGGTTAATGTTCCTACTGGCAGAAGTAATAGAGACCACAAAGTATGGAGTTAAGGCAGAAATGGTATATAAGGGGTTAACTTCGCAGTGGCAGTACAACTGGAGGACTTTTAGATAGATATAGATATAGATAGAGATAGATAGATAGATATAGATAGATAGATAGATAGATAGATAGATAGATAGATAGATAGATAGATAGTATAAAAGGTGGAGCAGCAGGTTACGCTGGTAGTCCTGGGTGCAGAGCGATCCCACAATCCTCAAAGTGTTCCAATATACATACAAAAATCGCAGCACTCCCTTGGAGACGTTCAATGGTGTTTATTCCAGCTTGCAAAAAGGTACAATGGCAACGTTTCAGGCACCCACGCCCTTATTCCTGCAATCACTGAACAATACTCCTTCCTTTTTATAGCTCTTGTTTACATTACGTCAATTATTCTAATTATTTCATAAGTACATGCCATTATAACATTCCTGTACTAATACACCAAAATTCTGTGCTATTATGTGCTTTAGAATCTCCATTCATGATTCAATCACTATATTCCATATAAGTGTATAAATGAACCCTCATAATTGGAAGCCTCTCATATTTCAGCTATTAGGTCCAACAAGCCCCTTTCCTTTTTATATTCATCATAACAGTTATAGATCGCTGTACATACTGTTTTTGAAACACATGACGGTGACTGGAGCCCTCCTCTCTGCTGCGTCTGTTTATCTATACCTCGTGATTCCGGCGTCCCAGAAGCCGCCCTGTCTCCCATGGTGCTGTGGGTAATTGCGCACTGCGCATGCGCGAACCCTCCTTACCGATCTCTATGCGAGTGCATTCTCATATTCCAACGGCGCCATCTTGTTAACTGGCACCCTGCCCTCACCTTGTCTAAACATCCTTTGGGGTTTGTTTTACTCACATTTATCACCATAACCAGGCGCTGGGACGTGCTTTAAAGTGCTGGTGCTCATTTTATATACAGGCTATTGCCTAATTCTGTATCAAGAAACAAAGTGTTATTTTGTACATCAGTGCTCGGCGCTGTTGTGCTACCTTTTAGTGAGTGCCGCATTAAGTCCTACACTATGGATACATATAATTCCCTTTTATGTGGGTACCCGCCCCTCATTGGGTTGTATATACTGCTCAGTTTTTTTATTTACCTTCTATTAAAGTGCTTAGTGCCATTATGTAATCTTCACCGTTTTCTTAAAAGGGGGTACCCCAAAAAGAACCTTTCACCCTGTTGGTGCCTGATCATTAAACCTGATCCTGCACCTACCTAGGGTCTCCCGCTTAGAATAGGTATATTTCCCCTATCATGTTCTCATATTTACAGTGTATTATATATTTATAAATTATTTATAAATTATTTATGAAATAAAATAAAATATTAACAGACACCTCACTGAGTTTGGGCTCCATAGACCGTCATATTCTTTACAATTATAAATTTGTCTACTTTACTATTGCTGTCAATCAATCTTCAGGCTTCCAATTTTGGTTCTGTAAAAAGGAGTATTGTTCAGTGATTGCAGGAATAAGGGCGTGGGTGCCTGAAACGTTGCCATTGTACCTTTTTGCAAGCTGGAATAAACACCATTGAACGTCTCCAAGGGAGTGCTGCGATTTTTGTATGTATATTGGAACACTTTGAGGATTGTGGGATCGCTCTGCACCCAGGACTACCAGCGTAACCTGCTGCTCCACCTTTTATACTATTTACATTACCTACTGGAGACAAGCAAGGTGCTACATCATACACGATGGATACAGGTACTCTAGTCTATACTGTAGAGGACGAGGAGAGGATATTAAGAGGTTTGGACGGAGAAGTCGATTTTTTAAGCATACCATCCATTAATAATTTGAAACGAAAATAACTGTAAGAAATTAATGTCTTTAGAATTACATCAGTTAATGCTGGGACAATACTATAAAGCTAAGAGGATCTCTAGGGGTCTTAGACCCAGTATACGCCCCACCCTTTTTGAAGGAGATGCATCATTTTGCCAGAAGTTCGCAATGCTCTCAAACACGTATGCAATGGACATAATCCTATTAAACTTGGAATATCTGCAAGAGGAGGTCCATAAGGTGGGGAGTGAGAATAAAGATATGGAGATACAGATGAAGGCTATAATGAAGGACGAGGATTTTGTAAAATTTAAAGACCAAATAAGGATAAAAGTTGAGAAAACTAGAAAAGAGGTGGAAGAGACAAAAAGGCAAAAGTGGGCACGAGATACAGAGGATTACGCAGCAGGACAGGTGTACAACTGTCAGAAGGAGAAGTGGCAAAAGAAAGGTTATTCCAAAAGGAAAAGACTGTATGATAAATATGTAAAACCCATTGTAAACAAATGTGATTTTAATCCATTTAGACCTGGACAAGCACGACGAAGAAGAGGAGGACGGCGCTACTACAGGAGCCAAAAAAAAGAAAGAAAAGCAGAAGCAATATCAGCGGAACAAAAGAAAAGACCTGAACTAGTGGTAAATATATCTGGCAAAGAATTGACAGATGACCAACATGTTCTGTTGAATAAGGGTTTAAGTTTCAACATAACAACACATGTGGACTGGTTTAATCTGGATGTTGACATGCATAAAATGTTTAGGAATGTTAAACTTAAGCATTGGTTTAGCCAGAAAGAGGTTAGAGCAACAAAAAGGGAAAGTGAGATAAACATGGCTGACGTAGGGCTATATAAGAAAAGTGATTTTACACCCACTGAAACAGTACCAGCAATAGAGGCATTTGTCACTGCAGTAAAGAGAGATATATAAAGAATCAGACAGGATACTAAAACAACTCTACAAAACCCAAATATAACTAAAGAAGAGAATAAAGCACTAAAGGAATTGATCCATGACGGCGACCGCATAATAAAACCAGCGGATAAGGGCGGAGGGGTCGTCGTCATGGATAAACAACAGTACCTAGGGGAAGTCAACAGGCAGATAAGTGACGAAGAGGTATACATGAAGTTGCAAAGAGACCCGAAATTTGAAATCCAAAGAGAGATCACGGTAGTTTTAGAGGAAGCCAGGAGGGGGCATTATAGACCAAAATTTAATGGAGTACTTACTGATGAAGAACCCAAAGACAACGGTCCTATATATAGTCCCCAAGATACACAAGTCATTACAGAACCCCCCTGGTAGACCGATAGTGGCGGGCATAGACTCGGTTTTTAATAATATCGGCATTTTCCTTGACAAAATTATGATCCAGCTAGCTGTAACGGCGAAATCATATATACGTGACACAGCGCACTTCTTAGAAAAATTGAAAATTTTAACAGTACAGAAGGATGACATCTTGGTTTCATTTGACGTAACCTCGTTGTACACGTCAATACAACATGAAAGAGGCCTTAGAGCCGTTAGCCAACAACTTGATACATCGAGTCACTCTGCAGGGAGTAAAAGTATGTGCCTGCAACTATTAGAGATATGTCTGAGAAGGAATTATTTCATGTTTGGCGATGTCTTTTATGAACAGAAGAGGGGTACAGCCATGGGGGCACATATGGCATGTTTCTATGCTAATGTCACCATGGCGACTCTGGAGGAGGAACACGTCTATGTGTCCCACCATTTTGAACGAGTGGTGGGATGGTGTAGATATATCGATGACGTGTTCCTCCTCTGAAGGGGTACTACAGAGGAATTGCAAAAGTTTCATGAGTACCTTAACACAGTGGACAACACGATCAAGTTCACTATGGTTCAGTCAAAAGAGAGTTTACAGTTCCTTGACGTGTTGGTAAAACACACAGGCACTAACTTAACAACCTCCTTGCATGTTAAGGAAACAGACAAGAATAAGCTACTCCATTTTCAGAGTCACCACCCTCCCGGGATGAAAAGGGCAATACCAAACGGGCAAATTAAAAGAGTGAGGAGAATAGTGAGTGACGAGATAGAAAAGGAGAAGACCATAGACGAATAAATGTTGAAATTTCGGAACAGAGAATACCCCATAGAATTGTTGGAAGAGCAGAGGAAAAAGAGTTCAGAACTAGAAAACAAGAGAGGTCTAGAAAAACAGAGGAGAATCCCGATAGTGACCACATATGGAGAGGAGTCAAATGTCTATGGAGCCCAAACTCAGTGAGGCGTCTGTTAATATTTTATTTTATTTCATAAATAATTTATAAATAATTTATAAATATATAATACACTGTAAATATGAGGACATGATAGGGGAAATATACCTATTCTAAGCCGGGAGACCCTAGGTAGGTGCAGGATCAGGTTTAATGATCAGGCACCAACAGGGTGAAAGGTTCTTTTTGGGGTACCCCCTTTTAAGAGAACGGTGAAGATTACATAATGGCACTAAGCACTTTAATAGAAGGTAAATAAGCAGAGTCCTAAGATTACTGGAATACATAGGCTCGGTCTAAATAAAAAAACTGAGCAGTATATACAACCCAATGAGGGGCGGGTACCCACATAAAAGGGAATTATATGTATCCATAGTGTAGGACTTAATGCGGCACTCACTAAAACGGTAGCACAACAGCGCCGAGCACTGATGTACAAAATAACACTTTGTTTCTTGATACAGAATTAGGCAATAGCCTGTATATAAAATGAGCACCAGCACTTTAAAGCACGTCCCAGCGCCTAGTTATGGTGATAAATGTGAGTAAAACAAACCCCAAAGGATGTTTAGACAAGGTGAGGGCAGGGTGCCAGTTAACAAGATGGCGGCGTTGGAATATGAGAATGCACTCGCATAGAGATCGGTAAGGAGGGTTCGCGCATGCGCAGTGCGCAATTACCCACAGCACCATGGGAGACAGGGCGGCTTCTGGGACGACCGGAATCACGAGGTATAGATAAACAGACGCAGCAGAGAGGAGGGCTCCAGTCACCGTCATGTGTTCCAAAAACAGTATGTACAGCGATCTATAACTGTTATGATGAATATAAAAAGGAAAGGGGCTTGTTGGACCTAATAGCTGAAATATGAGAGGCTTCCAATTATGAGGGTTCATTTATACACTTATATGGAATATAGTGATTGAATCATGAATGGAGATTCTAAAGCACATAATAGCACAGAATTTTGGTGTATTAGTACAGAATGTTATAATGACATGTACTTATGAAATAATTAGAATAATTGACGTAATGTAAACAAGAGCTATAAAAAGGAAGGAGTATTGTTCAGTGATTGCAGGAATAAGGGCGTGGGTGCCTGAAACGTTGCCATTGTACCTTTTTGCAAGCTGGAATAAACACCATTAAATGTCTCCAAGGGAGTGCTGCGATTTTTGTATGTAGATAGATAGATAGATATAGATATAGATAGATAGATAGATAGATATAGATATAGATAGATAGATAGATAGATATAGCTATAGATAGATAAAGATAGATAGATAGATAGATAGATAGATAGATAGATAGATAGATAGATAGATAGATATAGATGATATAGATAGATAGAGATAGATAGATATAGAATAGATGATATAGATAGATAGATAAGATAGATAGATATAGATATAGATAGATAGATATAGATATAGATAGATAGTTTCAAATTTACCTCTGTAAGTGAGGCGCTATTCTCATTGGTCGCCGCCAGCACACAGCGACCAATGAGAATAGCGCCTCACTTCCCATTGAGATATAATGGAGGACTTTGAGTTTCAAATTTTCTGCTTAAGTGAGGCACTATGCTGATTGGTCGCTGTGAGCTGCGCCGACCAATCAGCATAGCGCCTCACTTCCAATTGAGATACATAGCGGTGTTTCGAGGTATGCATGGCCGGACCCTTGGTTCTATTTTCGGCCATGGCGCTCGTCGGTCGTCGCCGAGGCGGGAGACTCGCAATGGCCACTTAGCGGCCATTGCTCGTGCCCCTGCAACGGCTTGCAATGGCTGCCTCGCGGCCATTGCTCGCGCCCCTGCAACGGCTTGCAATGGCCGCCTCGCGGCCATTGCTCGCGCCCCTGCAATGGCTCGCAATGCCCGCTGCGCGGGCAATGCTTCGTGGGTCGCGTGGCTGCTGAGCAGCCACGTCCACGGCGACGGAAGTAGCGCCGAAACGTACGGAAGTGCGATAGGGGAATTATATATTAGATTGATTTCAATGATCCAAAGAACCCTGAGACACAATATCATAAATGGCTTTCATTGAAAAAATAAAAATAAAACCCTATGACACTTAAAACCAAATTGCATAATCATTTGGAACACAGTGTAATGTGAACGCAGCGGAGAATCTTTGCATGCGTTCACATTAGTATCAGCCCGGCCAGCCAATCAGCTGTCTTGGGGGCGGCCGTGAGGAGGAGATCTGCGGCAGAGATCTCCCCCTCCCAGCCGCCGCTGATCTTCCAACGGTGTCAGCGCGGGAGATTTGAAGATACAGCCGATCTAACAGCTGTTTAAATCTCCTGCACCGACACCGCATAGGGTGATATCGTTGCAGGAGATAACAAACAGCTGATCAATGTTTCAAATCTCCCGCGCCGACATCACCTATTCGGTGTCAGCGCGGGAGATTTAAACAGCTGTCAGATCAACTGTTTCTCCCCGCTCTCCCCTTCAACACCGGCGGGAGAGCAGCGGCGGCTCTAGCTGATCTCCCGGCGGCCACCGGGAGAGATTTCAATGAGATACGCAGTGTTCTCCTGTGCTGTCATGTGGAGGACACTGCAGATCCATTGAGATCCATGCATTATTTGTGCGCTTGCGGACTCTTGCAGATAAAACAAGCACCCGTGAACACACAAAAAATGCAAAATGCTGCGTTCGGAGGGTGCACAAATTGTGCGCATCCAAACGCAAATGCAGCCATACGCAGCCATATGCAGGCACATGCGTTCCCATGTGCGCAAGCGTTTTGCTGCGTTCGGTATGCTGCGTTCCAAACGCAAATGTGAAGGCACCCTTAGTACTATATTTCTATATGGAATTTTTTTATGTCCTATAGAAGGAGTCGTACATTTGGTTGGTTTGACCAAGACAACGTCTTCCAGTAGTTTGTATGTTCTCGCCTTGTTTACGTGAGTTTCCTCCAGGTTCTCCGGCTTTCTCCCACATTCTAAAGACAAGCTGATATGGAATTTAGATTGTGAACCCAATGGGGACCACGATGATGATGTCTGTAAAGCAGTACGGAATATAATGGTGCTATGATGAGCACGCATAAGAAATATTAAATAAATAAGACAATGGGCAGCTAGGCAGAGTCTTGGGTTACACCACATTCTACAATGATCATCTGGATATTTTTTAACTTGTTCAAGAAGCTAAACCTCAAACATAAGCAAACTATAGTTATACATTTTGCTATTGCATATGCCCTGTATAAAAGGGGTTTGTGGGGGGACGGGCTGGTATTTACTTTCCCTTGGGCACGCACACTCCACAGAGGGATGCCGTCAGGTCGGCTTATGCAGCAGAACAAAATGTCTCCCTGCCTGCTATATTTTCCAAACCCCCATAGCGAGATTTGACCGTTTTCTGTAATGCCAGCTCCCAGCTATCATGTGTACTCAGGTCTTTCAGGTGTAAGTACAATTGAAGCGATAACCACTGGGACTATCAGATGAGGGCGATGTCAGCAGCATGATCAGGTCATCTGACATCACAGTCCGCTGTCACGTACGCGTGGAGAACTTTGCTATGGTAAGTGTTTCAATGGAGATGAAGAAAGCAAAGATTTATTAGTAATTGGGGTTGGAGGAGAATTGAGGATACACTTTTGTAAGCAAAGGGGGAAAAATGGGTGCAGAAACGGTACAGGGAGGGGTATGCATGGGGAGACATCACGGAAGTTGAAGGGGAAGGATGAGGAAAGAGTATAGTGAGCAGTATGGTGAGGGTGATGGGTGCGGTCACAGAATTGGTAGCGAGGGAGGGAATGAGTGAGGAAACAGTATGTGGAGGGTGGATGTATGAGGAGACAGTATGGAGAGTGAGGGGGATATGTGACGAGACAGTATCATGGAATATGTATAGTGACAGACAAAACAGTGCAATGGGTCTTATCGTTTGGGGAAACTATATACTCTTAAGATTGCATGTGCTCACCTGGGCCAGTTGTGTAAATGTGGCACCCCACTCCACGGTTCAGTTGCCACTGGAACACCTGGAGCAGGGAAGGATTTCCACACACAACACCTTACACCCCAGACCTGAAAGGGGAGCTTTACTTGCTGACTTCAGGCAAGGTCCCCTACAAATAAAAACCTGGGGGCAGAGTTAGTCAGTTCAGTATAGAGCAGTACTGAGGAAGACACCTGGTGAAAGGTGCTGCACTAGGCTCGTGCCAGAGGTAAAGCCTAGCCAGTGTGAGGGACCCAAGAGTGAGGGTCGGAGGCGAGGCGAGTTAGCAAGAAGGAGCGGAGCTGTGCTGGTTCACCCCAGGAGAGCTATGTCGACAGCCCAGACACCGAACTCCGAGACTGCATGGGTGCAGTCAGCCCAGCAGTAAAGGCCGGAGGCCAGGGAGATTCCAAGTCTCCTGGCGCAGCACTTGAGGCACAGCACCCAGCAGAACCAGGGACCACAGCAGATCTAGCAGTGCCCAGAGCAGGGCTCTCACAGCCTGCCATACAAGTGAGGACACAGGAGAGGGTCAGAGCCTAGCTTCAGACAGTCCAGGTCTAAAAGCACACACACAGCTTAAAAGGAAGACCTCATACCTCATCGGATGTGGAGATCCCAAACTGCTTCCAGACCACCCGGACTGTACCCTGGACTTAACCTTGAACAGCAACATCAGTATCTCCCTCCATAGACTGTTCCACGATTCCAATCATCCACCAATGCCCTGGGGATCCCGCTCCACCTATGGGGAGCGACACCATCACCCCGGAGGTCTTTTCCACAGCACTAGTAACATTACCGGAGCCGTAGGTGGCGTCTCAAGTCACTATTTTTAGTATTTTTACCGAAACCGGGTACCCCACGGCCCTGGGGCGGGTTAGTTGTTGACGTCACAAACAGGATCCCGTGCCCAGTAAAACTGGGTACTGTGTGCCGTGTATTGACTGTATTGAACTGTTAAATTGGGCCGCCATTACTGTGCCACATGGAGAGTAGGAAGAGAGGGTTTGTAACTACTGAAAGGGCACAAGACAAGCCCTGCCCCACGCTCTGTCGAAATCCGACGAAGCGCAGCGGCCTGATCCAGAAATACCCGAAGCGTTCAACTCCCCGCCTAAGGAGCCGCTGATTGTTTTTTTTTTTCTTTTTTGAGAGACTGGCAAAAGTTAACTAAGGGGAGTGAGGATGGATCCACAAGGGAACACTAATTTTGGAGCAGTTGCAGCACCTGGAGCTGTGGCACCAATCGCGCCACACACCCTGCCGTATGTCCCGGGAGCGGCGTGGTTACCGCAATATGACGGCAAACCTGATACCCTGGCTGGGTTCAGGAAAAAGATACACAATGCATTGTACATGTATGCAATGACTGGCAAGCAAAGAGCATCTGTTGTGCTAGGATAGTTAACGGGTGCAGCAGAGCGTGAAGCTGAGTCCTGGGCAGATGCAGATAATCGACTCAGAAATCCAAATATTTAATAACTTAAGACTTGCTTTTGAAACCCTCACTGAGGCTGAGTTGAAAATGAGGTTTTACCACTGCAGACAGAGGCCGCAGGATAGCATACGGGACTACGTCTTGAACCTCCAGGAGGCGCTGCTGGTCTTAAAGCAGGTAGACCCGGGAGGAGGATAAAATGCTGACTGAACAGTTCATCCAAGGGTTGCATCCACTCACCGATCGTACTCAGCAGCGGCTATGGGCCCTAGAACACCCAGATGCAGACTTTGTAGTCCTGAAGGACCGGGCCATTAGAGTGCTGCAAATCTCTATGATCTCAGACCATGCACTCCAGTCGCAGCCAGCTAGCACCTCTTCCTTGGAAGTGGCGCTCCCTTCCTTTACTACAGCAGGGGCTAAAGGACAGATTGTGACACCTGATTCTTCTGATAGCTTGCAATCCCAGGTGCAGCAGCTCAGCAAGGATTTGACCACGGTCTTAAAGGCCATGCAGCTCAGACAGAAACCCAAGTTGCCAGGATAGATCCAGCTTGCTGACAGCCCTGAGGATGTTCCGTGGATGTGAAGGAGGATCCCACTGTTTAGAGGAAGAACCAGCGATCGCTATAACTCATCTGGACAAACCATCTGCCACTGATGCAACGAGGCAGGGCCACTTTGCCAGGTCATGTACTTTAAAGTAATCCCTGGGGCCGAGAGCCAACCCCCAGGAATAAGATGACCAGGCCCGTCTGACTGGTGTGATAGGTACGTGGGAGGATGGCCAATCCTATCTATAACACTGGACGGCATTCCCACACCTGCACTACTGGACACCAGCTCACAGGTGACCACGATACCACATATCCTTTATAAAAGATTTTGGGCTGATTCTGAGCTCACCTGCCCAGACCCGGACCTTACTATATATGCTGTTAATGGACTACCAGTAAAGCAAGTAGGGTTCAGGGAGGTAACAATAAAAGTGGGGAGGGTGGAGTTAAAGGGCCAAGGACTTATTGGGGTTGAAACTGATCGCGGTGAGAAAAATCCACAAATGATACTAGCACTAATGTGGTTAAAAATTGTCTAGGTGAAGTGCTTTTTTTACTCCAACAGATTTCTGAAACTGCCAGCAGCGGGCATCAGAAGGTCCTAGAGAAGGAAATCAGAGCCCTACTGCAGAGACAACAGGTGAAATTGTCCAGTGGGTAAATTGGCAGTGTACGGGTGATAGACCCATTCCCCATTGTGTTACACCAAGAAGTGAAATGATAATATGGTGTCGGGCAGCAATAGGCCTCAGAGGGCAGGATTACCAGCTGATGGTCGCACCTATGTACTCAGAGAGTAGACCTACAATCCTGACAGCCAGGGGGATAGTTGATGTATGCAAGGGGAGGGTGCCTGTACGAGTGTTAAACTGTGGAGACGAAGAAGTCAAACTGCCCAGTATGCTACTGTTGCCAAGCTGTTCACTGTCAGCATCAACTCAATCCAGGCAGTGGAACCCTTGACCCCATCCAACAAGGCAGAGGACAACAGCTCCAAGTGACAGCTGGAGGACTGGTGTCAGAAGCTGTATGTAGGGACTGACTCCGCCCCTTCTCACCAAAAGCACTGAGTTTATCGGGTAATACAAGAATATGAACAGGTCTTTAGTTAGCATCCATTAGATTTTGGGCAGATAAAAGGGGTACACCATCACATACCCACAGGTGATCATCCAACTATAAAAGAGAGATACAGGCCTGTACCACCAGCTCACTATCAGCCTGCCAAAGATATGTTACAGGAAATGAAGGAGGCTGGGGTTATTAGAGATAGTTGAAGCCCCTGGGCAGCTCCACTTGTCCTAGTGAGAAAGAAAGATGGCACAATGAGGATGTGTGTTGATTATAGGCAAATTAACCGCATAACACATAAAGATGCTTACCCATTACCCTGCATTGAGGAATTACTTGCTGCACTGAAAGCTGCTAATTACTTTTCCACCTTAGATCTTACTAGTGGGTATTGGCAGGTCTCTGTGGCAGAAGAATGTGGAGCCCACTGGGATGGGGTACTCGGTACCGGACCGGGGTATCACGGAGGTATCACGGCGGTCTTGGTCCGGACTGTGTCCCGAGCCCACAAGTAAAGGGGTTATTTACAGGGATAGTCGTGATGCCACCCACGGGTTGTGGTCAATGGGGATTACCTCTGCTGCTTGTTTCTGCCAGGAGGATGGATGTTGCTGCAGCTGGATGGATGAGCCTGCCGTGGGTCGGCTACTCCTGACAGGGTATATAACAGTTTAGCCTGCAAGGAAACAAACACTGGAGACTCTGGCAGGCTTCACCGGGTTTTACTTAAGTTCTTCACAACTTTCTCAGTACAGTTCACAGTTCAGCTGGTTCACAAAGTTGTTTCAGTTCCTCACAAGATAACTCCACACTTTCACGTTTCAGTTAGCTCTACTGCAGCCAGGTTTCTGTCTTAAGACCCTTCTCCTGCTTAATACAATTCAGGCCCTTCTTTACTTCTCCTTTCCTTATGTGCTGTATGGTATGTCGCTCGGGCTCTTGTTTGGCTTCTCCCTGTGTCTGGGTAAGTAAGCTCTTAGCCCTATATGCCACTGTACCTCCTGCACTTGTGTTAGGAGATCAGACATGGAATCTGCATCTCACCGCCGGAATGTCTGTGATCCTGCTTGTAGCTGCGGTCACCTCAGAGTCAACTCTCTGGTCCCAGTCTAGTCTTCAAATGTCCCTATGTGTCAGGGGATCACAAGGCTTCTTCCTACCCGTGTGACTACGGCGTACATAGGGGATCCCTTCCTTCAATCGTTCTCTGGCCCGCTGCCTTTTTCCCCGGATCCAGCTGCACTGGTCCAGTGTTCAGCTTCTCTTGGTCTTTACTGCTCGGCACCCTCTGGCCTACTACTGCTACTTCCTAGTTTTCCCCTTATGTACCCGGTCCGTCACCTTGCCTACATCCCACCCACTGTGACTGGCCCTACCACCCCTTGCCCGCCTAGAGTCAAGGGCTTCGGGTTGGGGCTTGTGTCTGTGGGTGTGTTTGTGAAGGTGTTCATATAAAACTGTCTCCACCTCCCTGGCTGCAGTACTTACCTGTGGCCACCCTGGTCGCAGGGGCGCCACACTCCCCCGGAGTTAAACCGGCGTATCCCCAAACCGACCGACATGATTCCCCCTGAAAACATTTTTATTTTTCAATAACATCAATCAGTACTTTTCTTCCAGTTAAGGAGGCACGATTCTTAAACATTGCATAAACTATAAATTAACTATATACATTTCAAACACAGGGTTTACGTTGTACTACAGCTATAACTGCTGAGGCCTCCAGGCCCTCGGGTCACCAACTTTTGGCCAAGGTGTTACACTCCATGCCGGCTTCTTATACCACACTTTCTTTAACCCTTTCTGGACACGGGTTACACATTCTACTGTCTAAGTCATAAGAGTCCTGTGGTATAACTATACCAGGTCTCTTTCTAAGCACACCTGTTAAGTGCTAAACTTCAAAACATTTAAATGTAAAAGTCACATTACTTTCCTAAAAGTATAAAAGACTCCAAAAGTAGGCAAAAGTGTTTCAAAAACCGTTCAAAAACACAGTCATCAGCCTCAGTTCAAAGTTCCTTTTCAAAAAGGTGCAAAAGTTTCACAGTCCTGACTGGTTATAAAACCAAGAGAGCACACAAGGCACTCAAAACTATTTACATGAAACGTTTATATCATTCACGGTCCATGATATCAATGTCTATTAATAAAAACACAAAGGACAAACAGGGGAAAAAGGCTATTCATTCATTCAGGGATGGGATGGGGTCAATGAGGAACACATCACATTCTCACTTACAGTTCTTTGATGAATCCGGGTTTCTTCATTTTGTTCTTCCACGGTAGAACTTCTGGTACTCCTTTCGGGACCGGCATGATTGATTCCAGCAAATACTCTAGCAGATGGGTATAAGCGGTCTGCGTCCCCATGGTTGTCATCACCTTTTGTTCTGGACTCGTCATTGAGATGTCATCTGGCTCGGTCTACTCCTGAGATTCTTCTCGTTGTGTTTCTGGGCTGTCCTCAGGTTCTGTAGTAGAATCCGGGTGCATTGGCTCAGATGTTTCTGTATCCACTTTAGATCTGAAGACTAGTCTCCTCACCAGTGGCGTAACTAGAGTCCGAAGGGCCCCGGTGCGAAATTTGGACCTGGGCCCCCCCCCCTTCCCCCGTGCGCCCACATTGGTCAGATGTACGGGTCCCACGTAATGTTCTAAATCCTATCAAGACTCACAAATTGACCCTCTCCCCTTCATTATGTATTAATGTCCCTCATTCAGGTATATATGATCCTCCATTATAGTATAATGCTGCCTCACAGTCGCTCCAGATGATACAATGCCGCCTCACAGCGCTCCAGATGATACAATGCCGCCTCACAGCCGCGCCAGATAATACAATGCTGCCTCACAGCCGCTCCAGATAATATAATGCCGCCTCACAACCGCTCTAGATAATACAATGACGCCTCACAGCTGCTCTAGATAATATAATGCCGCCTCACAACCGCTCTAGATAATATAATGCCGCCTCACAGCTGCTCCAGATAATATAATGCCGCCTCACAGCCGCTCTAGATAATATAATGCCGCCTCACAACCGCTCTAGATAATATAATGCCGCCTCACAACCGCTCTAGATAATATAATGCCGCCTCACAGCCGCTCCAGATAATATAATGCCGCCTCACAGCCGCTCCAGATAATACAATGCCGCCTCACAGCCGCTCCAGATAATATAATGCCGCCTCACAGCCGCTCTAGATAATACAATGCCGCCTCACAGCCGCTCCAGATAATACAATGCCGCCTCACAGCCGCTCCAGATAATATAATGCCGCCTCACAACCGCTCTAGATAATACAATGCCGCCTCACAGCCGCTCCAGATAATATAATGCCGCCTCACAGCCACTCCAGATAATACAATGCCGCCTCACAGCCACTCCAGATAATATGCTGCCTCACAGCCGCTCCAGATAATATAATGCCGCCTCACAACCGCTCTAGATAATACAATGCCGCCTCACAGCTGCTCTAGATAATATAATGCCGCCTCACAACCGCTCTAGATAATATAATGCCGCCTCACAGCTGCTCCAGATAATATAATGCCGTCTCACAGCCGCTCCAGATAATATAATGCCGCCTCGCAACCGCTCTAGATAATATAATGCCGCCTCACAGCCGCTCCAGATAATATAATGCCGCCTCACAGCCGCTCCAGATAATACAATGCCGCTTCACAGCCGCTCCAGATAATATAATGCCGCCTCACAGCCGCTCTAGATAATACAATGCCGCCTCACAGCCGCTCCAGATAATACAATGCCGCCTCACAGCCGCTCCAGATAATATAATGCCGCCTCACAACCGCTCTAGATAATACAATGCCGCCTCACAGCCGCTCCAGATAATATAATGCCGCCTCACAGCCACTCCAGATAATACAATGCCGCCTCACAGCCACTCCAGATAATATGCTGCCTCACAGCCGCTCCAGATAATATAATGCCGCCTCACAACCGCTCTAGATAATGCAATGCCGCCTCACAGCTGCTCTAGATAATATAATGCCGCCTCACAACCGCTCTAGATAATATAATGCCGCCTCACAGCTGCTCCAGATAATATAATGCCGTCTCACAGCCGCTCCAGATAATATAATGCCGCCTCACAGTCGCTCCAGATAATACAATGCCGCCTCACAGCCGCTCTAGATAATATAATGCCGCCTCACAGCCGCTCCAGATAATATAATGCCGCCTCACAACCGCTCTAGATAATATAATGCCGCCTCACAAACCGCTCTAGATAATATAATGCCGCCTCACAGCCGCTCTAGATAATATAATGCCGCCTCACAGCCGCTCCAGATAATATAATGCCGCCTCACAGCCGCTCCAGATAATACAATGCTGCCTCACAGCCGCTCCAGATAATATAATGCCGCCTCACAGCCGCTCTAGATAATACAATGCCGCCTCACAGCCGCTCCAGATAATACAATGCCGCCTCACAGCCGCTCCAGATAATATAATGCCGCCTCACAACCGCTCTAGATAATACAATGCCGCCTCACAGCCGCTCCAGATAATATGCTGCCTCACAGCCGCTCCAGATAATATAATGCCGCCTCACAACCGCTCTAGATAATACAATGCCGCCTCACAGCTGCTCTAGATAATATAATGCCGCCTCACAACCGCTCTAGATAATATAATGCCGCCTCACAGCTGCTCCAGATAATATAATGCCGTCTCACAGCCGCTCCAGATAATATAATGCCGCCTCACAGCCGCTCTAGATAATATAATGCCGCCTCACAGCCGCTCCAGATAATATAATGCCGCCTCACAACCGCTCTAGATAATATAATGCCGCCTCACAACCGCTCTAGATAATATAATGCCGCCTCACAGCCGCTCCAGATAGTATGCCACCTCACAGCCGCTACAAATAATATAATGCCGCCTCACAGCCGCTCTAGATAATATAATGCCACCTCACAGCCGCTCTAGATAATATAATGCCACCTCACAGCCACTACAAATAATATAATGCCGCCTCACAACCGCTCTAGATAATATAATGCCGCCTCACAGCCGCTCCAGATAGTATGCCACCTCACAGCCGCTACAAATAATATAATGCCGCCTCACAGCCACTCTAGATAATATAATGCCACCTCACAGCCGCTCCAGATAGTATGCCACCTCACAGCCGCTACAAATAATATAATGCCGCCTCACTATAATGCTGCCTCATAGCTGCTCCAGATAATATAATGCCGCCTGACTATAATGGCGCCTCATAGCCATTCCAGATAATATAATTCTGCACACTGCCTGCCTGCTCACCGCACACACAGTCACATACATCACACTCACAGTCACATGCATTGCACATACAGTCACATACATTGCACATACAGTCACATACATTGCACTCACAGTCGCATACATTGCACATACAGATTGCACACAGTCACATACATTGCACATACAGTCACATGCATTGCACTCACAGTCACATGCATTGCACATACAGTCACATACATTGCACATACAGTCACATACATTGCACTCACAGTCGCATACATTGCACATACAGATTGCACACAGTCACATACATTGCACATACAGTCACATGCATTGCACTCACAGTCACATGCATTGCACATACAGTGACATGCATTGCACATACAGTGACATGCATTGCACAGTCACATACATTGCATTCAGTCACATGCACTGCACACACAGTCACATGCATTGCACTCAGTCACATGCATTGCACAGTCACATGCATTGCACATACAGTGACATGCATTGCACATACAGTCATATACATTGCACTCACAGTCACATGCATTGCACATACAGTCACATACATTGCATTCACAGTCACATGCATTGCACTCACAGTCACATGCATTGCACATACAGTCACATGCATTGCACATAGTCACATACATTGCATTCACAGTCACATACATTGCATTCACAGTCACATGCATTGCACATAGTCACATACTTTGCATTCACAGTCACATGCATTGCACATACAGTCACATGCATTGCACATACAGTCACATGCATTGCACATACAGTCACATACACTGCACACACAGCCAACACACACACTGGCACCTTCTCTCCTCTGTGCTCCATGTTTCCTGAAGGTCTTCAATTCATGCCAGGCCCAGGAAGCAGTGACTCCAGCGGTGCTGTGTGAGGAGGAGGAGAGCAGGCCAGGCCGGGAAACTCTAAGCAGCTCCTCTTCGGCAGAGAGGTAGGCGTGCTGCTGCATGCCTCCTACAGTCCCCAGCCTGCTCCCGCGGTCTGCATGCAGAGGAAGAAGGGGGGCGGGGTGGCTTCAAAGTCAGCTGTGAGTGCCACTAGTCCTCCGGCGGCCGTGATCTTCCACCTGGGGACCGGCCGGGTAGAGCGCCACACAGCCGGCGCAGCGGTAGCAGGGGTCGGCGGGCTCCGGGCCCCTGTACCTCCGGGCCCGGTCTCACTTGCAACCCCTGCGACCGCGGATGGTACGCCACTGCTCCTCACTCTTATGCCATACGAACCCCTTTTTCCTGGTACAATTATGTAGGATACCCATTCTCCTACTTCCACTTCCCTGTCCGGGTGGTGTTCAAGGTGATACTCCTCCACATCTCTTCTGTTGATGAAGATGTCTCTTTCTGCTCCCGGTTCTCGGGAAAAGCATATCCATCTACATGTTTAACCTTGACAATCGGTCACCTCAGAGCCGACTCTCTGGTCCCAGCCTAGCTTTCCAATGTTCCTATATTTCAGGGGATCACCAGGCTCCTTCCTATCCGTGTGACTACGGCGTACATAGCGGATCCCTTCCTTCAGTCGTTCTCTGACACCGCTGCCGCTTTCCCCGGATCCAGCTGCACTGGTCCGGTGATCAGCTCCTCTTGGTCTTTACTGCTCGGCACCCTCTGGCCTACTAATGCTACTTCCTGGTTTTCCCCTTATGTACCTGGTCCATCACCTTGCCTACGTCCCACCCACTGTGACTGGCCCTACCACCCCTTGCCCGCCTAGAGTCCCGGGCTCCAGGTTGGGTCTTGTGTCTGTGGGTGTGTTTGTGAAGGTGTTCATATAAAACTGTCTCCACCTCCCTGGCTGCAGTTCTTACCTGTGACCACCGTGGTCGCAGGGGCACCACAAGAAGATTGGGAGAAGACGCGTTCACGACACCGATGGGCCTGTGTGAGTTCAACAGCATGCCATTTGGACTCTGCAACGGGAATGTTCCAAAGGCTGATGGAGTGTTACCTGGGGCACCGAAACGAGCAGCATGAGTCTCTGCAAGAAATAGTCAATATGTGTACAGCATAAAATCACACTATACATAATAGAACAGGGGTGGGAAATTAATTTTCCCAAGGAGCCATATGAAAGACCATGACTATTGTGAAGGTCACAACCAATAGACTGAAATTAATTCAGCTTAATATTAACAATATATTATAATTATTATTTTATATTGATATTAATTGTATCACTTAACATTGAGCAGAATTAAGTATGCTGACATACTCCTATATACTTTTTAACCTCACACACAGCCCCCCATTTACAAAGTATAAGTAGACAGTTCTCCTGTTTACACCATGAGCCCCCACATAGCCCCTTATACACAGTATGAGCTTCTACAAAGCTCAATATATACAGAATAAACCTTCACATAGCTTTCTATATATGGGATGAGCAAGTGTAATCGTTACTATTCATTACTCGCACACATAGTCATAGTTATTTATTTTTAAAGCCATTATTACATTTTTACTTAAGGTGTATAAGTGATGTGTGGAGGAAATATGAAAAGGCTGTTATTAGTTATTTCATTTATATATCAATACAACAGCTACACATCAATCTCTCCATTCACGGATGTGATCAGACCAATTCTCTCTATGTCTTGGAAGCCAATAGAAAAAAAAATATAGCTCATTTAGAAAAGTGTCCATAAATCAGTCCTTCCTACTGAATCAAAGTGGTCAAATGCTCGGGAGTCCGCAGAACATTTGCTGGGGCCATCGTGCTTATTATAATTGATTGCTGTGGGCATAGTTTATTATAATTTATTATTAGAGCAGTGTCTATTATAATTTTATGCTGGAGCAGAGTGTGTATTATAATTTTTATCAGTGATCCTGATATTCAAGTGCAGAAAAGGGGACTTCAGATACCCGTTTGAATCAGTCGAATAAACTCATTGGACACAAGATTATTAACTCTTTGTGTGATTTATTAAGATAATAAATCACATAGACAGTTAATAATCTTATGTCCAATGAGTTTATTCGATTGATTCAAACGGGAGCACGGTATCTGAAGTTCCCTTTTCTGCACTTGGATTTCTGCATCATTTGCACCCGGGTTGACTGCTGCATACCATAGGGTTCGTGATATCACAAAATATAATATGTGTGGATTGTGATTGTGACTCTTCACAACCATTGAAGGGGAGCACAAATCATATTACCATTCACTATTATGCCACAGGTAAACCCTATGTGCGCCATGTCTTTTCTTGCTCAGTTATTGCATTAATTTTGTATTAGTGGGCAGCATAAGTATTATAATTCATATAATTCAGGGGGATGCATTTAAGTATTAATCTTTAGATGGCACAGTGTGCATGATATGCTTTGGAGGAGGCACAGTTTAAATTCAAATTAGTAGAGAATAGCAATGTAATCCCTGGAAAGGAGTGATCCTAACTTATCAATCGGTATAGAAATTAGTCAATATTATTTTCAGTGGTGTTGTGCATCGCAAATATGAATAACATCTTTGGTTCTAGTCAACCTATACGTATGTATATTATAATATATAATCATGAGGACGACATCTGCAAGGAGTTTGTATGTTCCCCCCGTGTCCTTGTGGGTTTCCTCCGGGTGCCCTGGTTTCCTCCCACACTTGAAAGACATACTGATAGGATGTTTAGGTTGTGAGCCCCAATAGGGACAGTGTTACAAATGTATATAAAGCTCTATGGAATTAATAGCGCTATATAAATGAATAAATATTATTATTATATAATAATTATAAGTACCAAATAGAAAAATCATTGTATGGCCAGGGTCAGACTACCGTTTTTAGCAGATGTCACGGACATCCGCTAAAAAAATGAATGCAGAGTTTCCCTGTCTGGACGTATTGACCTACAGAAGATTGTCCACATATTCATGTTTTGATTCAGTATTACTCCTGAAATGCTATTGAGTTAGGGAAATCGAGAATCACATACAAATTTTTTGCATCCAGATTTCCATACAAGTGTTCAGTATGCAAACACAAACAGAGATCTGAAGATATGAAGACGGTTGGGGACAGTGTGGTCTCTGCACTGCAAAACATAGGAAAGTGTAGAGCGTGGAGGTGCAACTTCTTAGCAGCACATCCTCTGTTTATACAGCAGATGTGCCATCAACAATGAAGATTTTTTCCTGTAGGAATATACAATCCAATGAGGCTGTGTTTTGTTTGTTTGGTGGCTGATCGGTAGCAGATTTGAACAGGCTGATGACTGGGACTGAGGGTTCATTAGTTATACATATGCACCAAGTAGGTCTTTTAGGCCGCCTCTATTTAAAGTAGGTTGTGCTGAGTGTTTGTAGAAAGTTTATAGAAGTTCAACACTTCCAGCAATAAAATTGAGAATGACCACGGCAATTACCAATCTACTCACAACTGTTTGTTTTCTTAGTCCACACAGAGCTTACAATTTATGGCCTAGAGGAAGGTCCCTGCTCTTAATACATACATCCGATAAATGAGGATGCTTCAAATATTAAAGGAATAGGCAACATTAAAGTTAAGGATTCATACCTAGTATTAAAGGGCACATCTGCCATAATGTTACATATTATCATATGGCAGATGTGCCCTAGTTGAAATATTGGAATTAATCTGTTTTGCCAATGACAGGTCCTAATATACCCACCTTCACAAAAGCCTTCATCTTTTTTTGAACCATGGTTATCCCTTATGCTCAATGATGTGGCAGCTGCTAGGTACAAAAAAATTATTTTGATAATCTTACAACTTGAAGGTTACAATGTGACCCCATAGACTTGCATTGTGCCATGACATAGCTGATCTTTGGCCACACAATGTATGTTGCTGAAGGGTTTTATTCCACTTTAGAAAAGTGATGTGCTTATTTAGCAATGTCCCTTCTCCTTCTTTGTCTATTACCAGTACACATGGCAAAAATACTGCATAATGCTAGTAGTTACCCCGCTACTACAACACCTGGGAAAAAAATTATGGAATCACCTGGCTTGGAGGATGTCCATTCAGTTGTTTAATGTAGAAAAAAAGCAGATCACTCACATGGCACAAAACTAAAGTCATTTCAAATAGCAACTTCATGACTTTAAGAAACACTAAAAGAAATCTTGAAAAAAAAAATATGCTAGCCAGTAACAGTTACTTTTGTAGACCAAGTAAGGGGAAAAATTATGGAATCATTCAATTCGGAGGTAAAAATTATGGAAACACCCTGTAAATTTTCATTCCCAAAACTAACACCTGAATCAAATAAGATCTGCTCGTTAGTCTGCATCTAAAAAGAGTGATCACACCTTGGAGAGCTGTTACACCAAGTGGCCTGACATGAATCGTGGCTCCAACACGAGAGATGTCAATTGAAACAAAGGAGAGGATTATCAAACTCTTAAGAGGGTAAATCAACACGCAATGCTGCAAAAGATGTTGGTTGTTCACAGTCAGCTGTGTCTAAAATCTGGTCCAAATACAAACAACATGGGAAGTGGTTAAAGGGAAACATACTGGTAGATCAAGGAAGACATCAAAGCGTCAAGACTGGAAACTTAAAGCAATATGTCTCCAAAACAGGAAATACACAACAAAACAAATGGGAGGAAACTGGAGTCAATGTCTGTGATCGAACTGTAAGAAACTGCCTAAAGGAAATGGCATTTACTTACAGAAAAGCTAAACAAAAGCCATCATTAACACCTAAATAGAAAAAAACAAGGTTACAGTCATGACATAGGTTGAGGTCTGTTCTGTAACACTGCAACACCTCTATTGTTTTTTTAGCCATTCTGATGCATATTGTTTTCCTGGTGTGCTTGACCCAGTTTTGGTCAAGCCAAAACTGGGTCAAGCAAAAATAAAATTTGTATGCTAAAGAGCCAAAGATATGTTATGCTAGTTCATGGTCCACTCTATTGTTTGCAATCTTTTGTTTTTGCCAGATGTGGATCAGGGCATTATAGCCAAACAAATCTATCTTGTTTTTGCCTGTTCAAAATACAATGATCGAGAGTTGACGTCTTGCGGTTTGTTAAATGCAAATTTGCCAACTTTAGTTATAATCTTTTTAGAAAAAAAAACTTTCTCCTGGCAACCCTTCCAACCAAGCAATACTTGTTCAGTTATTTTCTAATTATCTGGTCATGGACTTGAACATTTAACATGCTGAAGCCTTTAGATTAGTCATGAGCGAGTATACTCGTTACTATTCACTACTCGCATGGATAGTACGGTATTCGCTATACTCGTTACTCAGTGAGTTTTTTGGATTTTACTCGTGATATTGGAGTGAGCCGAAAAGCATGTTTTCTGAATGATTTTTAGCCAATAAACATGCTGGGATTGCTTGCCAGTCATAGTAAAGCCATTTTATATTTGATACTGGCATTACTGTCATTGGCAGGTGCAGTATAACCAATGAAAAAAAAGACACTCAAACAGAATAGCGATGAGGTCTAGAGGGCTGTAAAAAGGCAGAGATGGTTGAGAACATGCTCAAACTACATGGAAACAGTATGCTGACATAATGTAGACTGTCTGCATACTGTTCTGCCATACAGCTGTCTGCTCTGAGTGACAGGACCTTGTGAAGATAGATCGATAGATAGGTGTTTACCAGTCTCCTGCTGCTGCTCTCAGGTCAGTTCAATCTCCCACTCCCAATTAATCAATTCTGGGGCTGCCCATTAAGCTACTCACATATTCACTGCACTGTCAGGCAAACAGCCAATCACAGACGCTCACACTTTGTGAGTGCCTCTGTTATGGGCTGTTGCAGTTTAGTGCATTTCCACGATTGAGACCGTGCTTCTGCATTAATCATCATGGAGAGGGGGTAGAGATTGGACCCAGAGACACCGCCCACACATATTGAAATGACTTCAGAACGGGGGGAAAATATAAGTTAAAAATAGCATTTTTTCCAAATTTATACTTCAAATTTAGCTCAGACAGTGATGATTAGGGATGCAGAGACAAATTGAAGTTATTACATTTCATTTATTCTACAGCACAGAAAATTCTGGTTTGATGCTGATCTGTGATACTCAGGTTTAAGGGTAAGAAAAAAGGAAAGGATCTTCCATATAAAATAATTTTTAAAAAAAGGGACAATATGTTTATCAAATATAAAATATGAAATGGTAGTAGTTAAAAAGATTCGTACAACACCTCTTTGGCAAGGTGCAGCCTTCCTCAGGTACATAAAAAAACATTTTTTCCCTCTTTTTTTTTAATAAACCTGAGGAAGGCCCTGCCTGGCTGAAATGCTTTGTACTAATCTTTCTAACTACCACTATTTTATATTTTTATACACAAAAGATAAATAGTTCCATTTTTTATTTATTTGAAATGCAAGATCCATTCCTTTTTCCCTATCCTGAAACCTGAGTATCACAGATCAGTGCCAAACCAGAATATTATGTGCTGTGATTTGTTGAGTTGGTGGGACCTCCTGGAAAATCTCCACCACCCATCTTCTGGACTGGCAAGCATCATCTCAGAAGGATGATACCTATGATAAGCTTACAACATATGCAACAAGGTGAGTGCATTGCAGTCACGCAACTTAAACTGCCTACATATTTCTATGCTTAGATAGCGCTCCACACTTTCTCCCCCTTTTTCCACAAGCGGAACTTCCAGTAATTTAATTTATTCTATAAATGTGACTTTAAGTGGTTAATGCACATTAACAGAACGTTCTATAGACTTTTGTGTTTCTGATATTCTCCATCTGCATTATAACCCTTCACTGCCCTGCACTCATCTGTTACACATGTGTGCTTGGCTTGATTTACTCAGTCTTGTATGCAATCATTGTCTCGGGGTTTATGTCCAGTGCTTCTATGTGTATACATCTTCTGTAATGAATTGTCCCACTAAGCTTTAATGATTCCGTGTGTTTACTGTACAGTTCTGTGTGTGTGAAACAAGCCCGTCTAAATATATCAGCTGAAACGTATAACGTGTCAAGGGAATGAGCCTTGTTATTCAGCAGGTTCCTGGAAACCAGTCCCATTATGACTCATGCATGTTGTACATCACGGAATAACATTTTAACTCCTTAAAGACCAAGGCTTTTTGATCCATTTTTATTTTCATCACAGCAGTTCAATTTTGGGAGAGATGCATTATTTTTAATATCTGTATTGTACAGGTCATTATATTTGTGGCTATACAGAATATGGCAAACTTGCAGGCAGTTTAAGCAGTGGGAAGGTCATTGCCGTGAGAGGGGGCAGAGCTGAGAGAGTGGGCATGGGAGAGAGGACAAACATGTCCTCGGTTTTTATAAAAGGAAATAAGCATTATTTCTTAAATCCAGGAGGTCATGGAGTTGTTTAGAATAGAAGCAAGGGTCTGGGGTTTAGATACCTATGTGGGGAGTGCAGGGGGTCGAAGCCTTCCCTTGCGTAACAAGCTTATAATGGGCTTATGCAAGTTGGGGTTTCACCCCCTTGCAACCCCCACCTGGGGGTCTTACCCCAGATCCCTGTTTCTGTTCTAAACGACTCTCTGACCACATGGATTTAAGAAATAATGTTTATTTTATTACTATATGAAAACTGAGGACACGCCCACCACATCAAAGCATTCACACCCTCTACATTTGAGCTCACACCATCAATTTCGGGTACTGATACCCATTGTGTTCATGCTTCCCTGCCCACCGTGCCCAAGTGATGACACCCACACTCTCAGCTCCACCCCCTCTCATGGTCAATAACGTCCGGATGCTTAAACTGCAAGTATGCCATGAGAATACATATTTTTCATGGTGGACTATTTTAAAGAAAAAATTATAATTTTCATTTAACGTTTCTCTCCAAAACTTTATTCAACTTTGGCTAATGGCACACTGCCTGTGTACTTAGATGAATGGAGAAACTCCAGGTGTATACTCTTTAAAGGGGGTTTCCTGTGCTGAAAATAAAAGTCTGCAGTCAGTCACTGTGGCTCTATGTGACTGCAGAATACTGACAGTATACAATGCACTCACGATTCCCCATAAATATGGCATATGTATGCTATATGTACACTTGCAGTCACATGTCATCTACATTCTCAAATGCTTGACTTAATGCTAAGCTGCCTCACTCGTGACCCTCGCGTTAAGAACATTCGGGCCCAAAAACATTACTGTTTGGTAACAGTGTTAGAAACACGATACAATGAGAAGTTTATGTCACTTATTCCTGAGGCGGACAGGTCAGCTAAAATGTAGCATTTCCAGAAAGGCCATAGTTGTGGAATTACACAAAGCATTCTCCAAGAAAACGATAGCCGCATCGATCTTGAATCGGTGGACAACCAAGGCGTACGGCCAAGAGGGGCACAAGTGTAATCCGCCGAGGTAGGGGAACAGTCTTTAAGATGTGGGCCAGTTTTCTCAGCCCCTAACGTTCTGCAGCACCTGAGGTGCGGGGTAGTGCCACAAGAAATATTAAATTTGGCCAGATGCTGAAGGAGTACCTTGCAGATCTAATAACTGTAGTCCGACATTGCTGTGTGCCTTACAATTATTGGGTATCCCATATGGACATGTTACATGAATTGGCTCTCTACGCCTTGGAAGTCCTGGCCTGCCCTGCCGCAAGAGTTTTTTCAGAATTTTTTTTAGTTTACGCTGGTGGAATCATTTCTGATAAATTGCAGCCGCCTGTGAAATGAAAATGAAGACAGAATGACTCAGATCTAGATGAACAAGGGTTGGATTGGGCCAGACTTCACCACACCACCAGGAAATGAGAGCGGAATTAAAATATTGAAAAGGTAATTTTCCATTAACCTACACTCACCCATGGGTACACACTTCTGTACTTTTGATAATTGATGGACTGCTCAGCCTTCTCTGCATGCGCCACCATGTTGACTGTTAAAAAAGTTAGGCCGTTGTTTCATGTATACCCCCATTGTTAAATTTTTTCACACATTATTTCAGAAAGGGCATTACAACAACAATACACCCGCTCCTTTGAAATGGGTATAATGTTTTGATGCCCTCATGCACGTCTCTATCCATGGAGAATGGTCTAGCGATTCCGAGTATTGTAGGATTCGCCCATCACTAGCAGCCTCCAAATGTTTGGCCACCCTGGCAAAGGGAAATAGTAAAATAGACACACTTCCTCAAAATGGGCACATTATGTCAAGAGGCCTCATGTACATCTCTTCTCAGTGACATCGGAGTTCAACACAATGTTTTCACGGAAAATCTTTAATGTCATCACAAAAAGTAGCAAACACCAGCTGTGTCTCACTAGTGGGTATGTGCCCTTAACATTTCCGCCATGAAAATTATTCTTGGTGTCATTTTGGAACTTTATCTGGTGAGTCCATATAAATGGCGTAAGACTCAAACAACATTTTTCACAGCTGTGACTTGCTTACAGAAATGCTTACAGGGTTCTTCACCATGCTGTTGACATGTCATTTCAGCACTCTTCTGAGAGTTTTGTGACATTTATAGGGTTTTTACATGCTGGCGGTGGTCATTTAATAAAAATACTCGGGTTCTCCCATAGGATAACATTTGGCTCGGTGCTCGGCCCAAGTACACGAGTATCTTGGGATGCTCGGCCCGAGCATCGAGCACACTAGCATTTTGGTACTTGCTCATCACTACAATTGACATCACATAACTCTTACCAAGGTTTGCCTGTCCATCTTGTCCTGCTTCATGAAAAGACGGGAACATACTTATGGCGACGGACCTCCAACACATATTTCGCTGTCTGTCATCCCGATAGCCAGGGTGGGTGGACTGCCACAGCTGAGGCCGCTCTTCAACCAGGCCAATGAACCTGTCTGTATCACGTCTGCTACACATCTTTGGTGGGCCTGTGTGTGCAGATCAGATCGGCCTGCGTCTGCAGATAACATCAGCCTGTGCAGTAAATCGCTTATTAGCAGAGGTCGACTTCCTGTTTATCTTCTGTAGTGGTGTTGAAACGATTTTCTGTGCTTAAGAGCAAAAGGGAGGACTTCAAAATCGCAAATCGCTAGTGGACACAGCAATCCGTGCTGAATGCGAGTTATTCACTGCTCTGTCTGCTCTCTGTTAACCTTCGGCAGCTCTCAGCAGCAGTGAAGGGCTTTTACAGCAGGGTTCAGCCGAGGTCATAGCCTCAGCTATGACCTAAGAGGAACTCTGACTGTTTTAGTCAGTTGTCAGCCTGCTGTCCCTCTGGATTGACATGTCTCTATGCAGAGGGATGTAGCAGAGCTGACACCGCGGTTATGGACTACGGCGGATGGAAGATGATTTTTTTTAATTAAAGATGGAGTCACAAATGCCTATTTTTTTTATTTATAATAAAAAAAAAATTTTTGTGTGTTTTTTTTTTTTTTTAAACAATTTAATAGAAATTCATGGCGGTCATGTGTAATATTGGCGTGACCACCAATAGTAGACATGACCGCCATGAATTTCTATTAAATTGTTTTAAAAAAAAAAAACACACAGAGAAAACTTTTTATTGGTAATTACAAAAAAAACACATTAGGGACTCCATCTTTAATAAAAAAATCCTCTTCTGTCCGACGTAGTCCCAAACACGGTGTCAGCTCTGCTACATCCCTCTACATAGTAATTTTTTTTTTTAATATTCTTTAAAAGCCGGCATCTTTTTGCGCTGGCTTTTAAAGAAGAAAATGGGGAATTGCATTTTGTTCCTCTGCTGCCAGACCCCTTATAGGGTCCAGCAGCACAGGAATCGCTGAAATATTCGCTTCCCCATTCATTAACATTGAACTCGCAAGACTCGCAACGAATAGCGAGTTTCCGAGTCGGACTCGTTAGAGTCTAGCGATTCCGAGTATTGTAGGATTCGCCCATTACTAGTGATTATAATTAGCAGAGTGACTATTCTTTAGTCACCAGGGGGTGTTGTTTTGCAGCTCCAGGATCCAGCCCTCTCTCTGTCTGTGCTGCTGTGAAAGTGAAACTGAAGGCAGGACTAATGATTTGCATTCTGTGAGTAATAGAGAGGGGGGAGGGCAATGCTTGCACATCACAGCAGAACACACAGAGACAGGGTGGATCCTGAAGCTGCAAAACAGCCCGCCTTGGTGACTAAAGAATAGTCACTGCTAATTATAATCACTAATGGGGGAGTATTAAAACGTTTTTATGCACTTTCACAGGATGCTTTAAGGAGACAAAAGGAGTGCGAGATTAGTGATAGGATGGTGCAGGGACATGTTTTGCTAGCTTAGGAGGCGTTTTGGAGGTGACAGGATCCCTTTAACTATTACCACCACAGCCGCCTGTATACTCTGCCACCACCACAGCCGCCTGTATACTCTGCCACCACCACAGCCGCCTGTATACTCTGCCACCACTACAGCCACCTGTAGACTCTGCCACCACCACAGACGCCTGTAGACTCTGCCACCACCACAGACGCCTGTAGACTCTGCCACCACCACAGACGCCTGTAGACTCTGCCACCCGCACAGACGCCTGTAGATTCTGCCACCCGCACAGATGCCTGTAGACTCTGCCACCTGCACAGACGCCTGTAGACTCTGCCACCCGCACAGACACCTGTAGACTCTGCCACCCGCACAGACGCCTGTAGACTCTGCCACCCGCACAGACGCCTGTATACTCTTCCACCACCACAGACGCCTGTATACTCTGCCACCCGCACAGACGCCTGTATACTCTGCCACCACCACAGACGCCTGTATACTCTGCCACCACCACAGATGCCTGTATACTCTGCCACCATCACAGACACCTGTATACTCTGCCACCATCACAGACGCCTGTATACTCTGCCACCACCACAGCCGCCTGTATACTTTGCTACTATGCATTTAATTCTTTACAGTTTTTTTCTTTACACATGCACAGACACAATACACTATACCACAATCATTTACAGTCACATTCGATTACAACACACTGTGTCGTGTAAAGACACACACACTGCAAACACAAGATACAACACATAATACACATCGGCCAACAAATAATACACTACTTACCTAAATACAGCACACAACTAACAAAAGACAATGCACATGTTTAAAATTACTCTAATCAAGCTACATATAGAATACCCAAATTCAAACACATCACATACAACAGGTTTTTTCAAAAGCGCAAATAGTGTCACACATGTTTACTGCTCCTGTTAGCACGACTAAGGATACACACAATTCATTTTACCGCACTCCCGATGCAATAGCATCGGGCCATTTTCTAGTCTACAATATAATTGTCTAAGGCGTCCGTCGGTCACAGAAATCGCGCGCCAGACAGAGGCCGCTCATTGGCCACCAATGAGCGCAGAATATGCAAATAGATGCGCAAATTCAAACTTCAAATTTCGCGCCAATCTGCAACCCGGCGAAATGTCGCCGGGATACACAGGTCCAGCTGACCGTGGCTGCAGCGCGCGCGAGCCAGCCAGATGACCAGCGTGAGCCGCTGACCGAACCAATCAGAAGAGTACTGCAGCTTGGCACGCTGTTTGATTGCAAACCCCATCCTTGCAGCCTCCTCCATCCCCTCAGCCTCCTCCGTCCTCACAGCCTCTTCCATCCCCTCAGCTTCCCCATCCTCACAACCTCTTCCATCCTCACAGCTTCCTCCATCTCCTGAGCCTCCCCATCCTCACAGCCTCCTCCATCCCCTCAGTCTCCTCCATCCTCACAGCCTCCTCCATCCTCACAGCCTACTCCATCCCCTCAGTCTCCTCCATCCTCACAGCCTCCTCCATCCTCACAGCCTCCTCCATCCCCTCAGCCTCCTCCATCCCCTCAGCCTCCTCCATCCTCACAGCCTCCTCCATCCTCACAGCCTCCTCCATTCTCACAGCCTCCCCATCCTCACAGCCTCCCCATTTTCACAAACTCCTCCATCCCCTCCTCCTCCTCCATCCTCACAGCCTCCTCCACCTCCTCAGCCTGCCCATCCTCACAGCCTTCTCCATCCTCACAGCCTCCTCAATCCTCACAGCCTCCTAAATCCTCACAGCCTCCTCCATCCCCTCAGTCTCCTCCATCCTCACAGCCTCCTCCATCCTCACAGCCTACTCCATCCCCTCAGTCTCCTCCATCCTCACAGCCTCCTCCATCCTCACAGCCTACTCCATCCCCTCAGCCTCCTCCTTAATCCCCTCAGCCTCCTCCATCTTCACAGCCTCCTCCATCCTCCAGCCTCCTCCATGCTCACAGCCTCCTCCATTCTCACAGCCTCCCCATCCTCACAGCCTCCCCATCCTCACAGCCTCCCCATTTTCACAAACTCCTCCATCCCCTCATCCTCCTCCATCCTCACAGCCTCCTCCACCTCCTCAGCCTGCCCATCCTCACAGCCTTCTCCATCCTCACAGCCTCCTCAATCCTCACAGCCTCCTCAATCCTCACAGCCTCCTCCATCCCTCAGTCACCTCCATCCTCACAGCCTCCTAATCCCCACAGCTTCCTTCATCCTCACAGCCTTCCTCCATCCTCCAGCCTCCCCATCCTCACAGCCTCCTTCATGCCCAAGGCCTCCTCCATCCTCACAGCCTCCTCCATCCCCTCAGTCTCGCCATCCTCACAGCCTCCTCCATCCCCTCCAGGCAGACAATGGAATCGAGCGCCGGTGAGTGTCCCCGCAGCGTTTGGGCTCCTCACTGTCTCCTCCATCCCCTCAGCCTCCCCATCCTCACAGCCTCCTCCATTCTCACAGCCTCCCCATCCTCACAGACTCTTCCATCCCCTCAGTCTCCTCCATCCTCACAGCCTCCTCCATCCTCACAGCCTCCTCCATCCCCTCAGCCTCCTCCATCGCCTCAGCCTCCTCCATCCCCTCAGCCTCCTCCATCTCCTCAGTCTCCTCCATCCTCACAGCCTCCTTATCCCCACAGCTTCCTCCATCCTCACAGCCTCCTCCATCCCCTCCAGGCAGACGATGGAATCGAGCGACGGTGAGTGTCCCCGCAGTATTTGGGCTCCTCACTGCCTCCTCCATCCCCTCAGCCTCCCCATCCTTGCAGCCTCCTCCATCCTCCAGCCTCCTCCATCCTCCCAGCCTCCTCCATCCTCACAGCCTCCTCCATTCTCACAGCCTCCCATCCTCACAGCCTACCCATCCTCACAGCCTCCCCATTTTCACAAACTCCTCCATCCCCTCATCCTCCTCCATCCTCACAGCCTCCTCCACCTCCTCAGCCTGCCCATCCTCACAGCCTTCTCCATCCTCACAGCCTCCTCAATCCTCACAGCCTCCTCAATCCTCACAGCCTCCTCCATCCCCTCAGTCACCTCCATCCTCACAGCCTCCTAATCCCCACAGCTTCCTTCATCCTCACAGCCTCCTCCATCCTCCCAGCCTCCCCATCCTCACAGCCTCCTTCATGCCCAAGGCCTCCTCCATCCTCACAGCCTCCTCCATCCCCTCAGTCTCGCCATCCTCACAGCCTCCTCCACCTCCTCAGCCTGCCCATCCTCACAGCCTTCTCCATCCTCACAGCCTCCTCAATCCTCACAGCCTCCTAAATCCTCACAGCCTCCTCCATCCCCTCAGTCTCCTCCATCCTCACAGCCTCCTCCATCCTCACAGCCTACTCCATCCCTCAGTCTCCTCCATCCTCACAGCCTCCTCCATCCTCACAGCCTACTCCATCCCCTCAGCCTCCTCCATCCCTCAGCCTCCTCCATCTTCACAGCCTCCTCCATCCTCCCAGCCTCCTCCATCCTCACAGCCTCCTCCATTCACACAGCCTCCCATCCTCACAGCCTCCCCATCCTCACAGCCTCCCCATTTTCACAAACTCCTCCATCCCCTCATCCTCCTCCATCCTCACTGCCTCCTCCACCTCCTCAGCCTGCCCATCCTCACAGCCTTCTCCATCCTCACAGCCTCCTCAATCCTCACAGCCTCCTCAATCCTCACAGCCTCCTCCATCCCCTCAGTCACCTCCATCCTCACAGCCTCCTAATCCCCACAGCTTCCTTCATCCTCACAGCCTCCTCCATCCTCCCAGCCTCCCCATCCTCACAGCCTCCTTCATGCCCAAGGCCTCCTCCATCCTCACAGCCTCCTCCATCCCCTCAGTCTCGCCATCCTCCAGCCTCCTCCATCCCCTCCAGGCAGACAATGGAATCGAGCGCCGGTGAGTGTCCCCGCAGCGTT
The DNA here is from genome assembly GCA_033576535.1 of Allobates femoralis. Lineage (NCBI taxonomy): Eukaryota > Metazoa > Chordata > Amphibia > Anura > Aromobatidae > Allobates > Allobates femoralis. The sequence continues at coordinate 116,792,562 of JARQOC010000001.1, forward strand.
TGGGCTCTCACTGCCTCCTCCATCCCCTCAGCCTCCCCATCCTCACAGCCTCCTCCATTCTCACAGCCTCCCCATCCTCACAGACTCTTCCTCCCCTCAGCCTCCTCCATCCTCACAGCCTCCTCCATCCTCACAGCCTCCTCCATCCCCTCAGCCTCCTCCATCCCCTCAGCCTCCTCCATCTCCTCAGTCTCCTCCATCCTCACAGCCTCCTTATCCCACAGCTTCCTCCATCCTCACAGCCTCCTCCATCCCCTCAGCCTCCTCCATCCTCACAGCCTCCTCCATCCCCTCCAGGCAGACGATGGAATCGAGCGACGGTGAGTGTCCCCGCAGTATTTGGGCTCCTCATGCCTCCTCCATCCCCTCAGCCTCCCCATCCTTGCAGCCTCCTCCATCCTCCCAGCCTCCTCCATCCTCCCAGCCTCCTCCATCCTCACAGCCTCCTCCATTCTCACAGCCTCCCCATCCTCACAGCCTACCCATCCTCACAGCCTCCCCATTTTCACAAACTCCTCCATCCCCTCATCCTCCTCCATCCTCACAGCCTCCTCCACCTCCTCAGCCTGCCCATCCTCACAGCCTTCTCCATCCTCACAGCCTCCTCAATCCTCACAGCCTCCTCAATCCTCACAGCCTCCTCCATCCCCTCAGTCACCTCCATCCTCACAGCCTCCTAATCCCCACAGCTTCCTTCATCCTCACAGCCTCCTCCATCCTCCCAGCCTCCCCATCCTCACAGCCTCCTTCATGCCCAAGGCCTCCTCCATCCTCACAGCCTCCTCCATCCCCTCAGTCTCGCCATCCTCACAGCCTCCTCCATCCCCTCCAGGCAGACAATGGAATCGAGCGCCGGTGAGTGTCCCCGCAGCGTTTGGGCTCCTCACTGCCTCCTCCATCCCCTCAGCCTCCCCATCCTCACAGCCTCCTCCATTCTCACAGCCTCCCCATCCTCACAGACTCTTCCATCCCCTCAGCCTCCTCCATCCTCACAGCCTCCTCCATCCCCTCAGCCTCCTCCATCCCCTCAGCCTCCTCCATCCCCTCAGCCTCCTCCATCTCCTCAGTCTCCTCCATCCTCACAGCCTCCTTATCCCCACAGCTTCCTCCATCCTCACAGCCTCCTCCATCCCCTCAGCCTCCTCCATCCTCACAGCCTCCTCCATCCCCTCCAGGCAGACGATGGAATCGAGCGACGTGAGTGTCCCCGCAGTATTTGGGCTCCTCACTGCCTCCTCCATCCCCTCAGCCTCCCCATCCTTGCAGCCTCCTCCATCCTCCCAGCCTCCTCCATCCTCCCAGCCTCCTCCATCCTCCCAGCCTCCTCCATTCTTACAGCCTCCCCATCCTCACAGCCTCCCCATCCTCACAGCCTCCCCATTTTCACAAACTCCTCCATCCCCTCATCCTCCTCCATCCTCACAGCTTCCTCCACCTCCTCAGCCTGCCCATCCTCACAGCCTTCTCCATCCTCACAGCCTCCTCAATCCTCACAGCCTCCTCAATCCTCACAGCCTCCTCCATCCCCTCAGTCACCTCCATCCTCACAGCCTCCTAATCCCCACAGCTTCCTTCATCCTCACAGCCTCCTCCATCCTCCCAGCCTCCCCATCCTCACAGCCTCCTTCATGCCCAAGGCCTCCTCCATCCTCACAGCCTCCTCCATCCCCTCAGTCTCCCATCCTCACAGCCTCCTCCATCCCCTCCAGGCAGACAATGGAATCGAGCGCCGGTGAGTGTCCCCGCAGCGTTTGGGCTCCTCACTGCCTCCTCCATCCCCTCAGCCTCCCCATCCTCACAGCCTCCTCCATTCTCACAGCCTCCCCATCCTCACAGACTCTTCCATCCCCTCAGCCTCCTCCATCCTCACAGCCTCCTCCATCCTCACAGCCTCCTCCATCCCCTCAGCCTCCTCCATCCCCTCAGCCTCCTCCATCCCTCAGCCTCCTCCATCTCCTCAGTCTCCTCCATCCTCACAGCCTCCTTATCCCCACAGCTTCCTCCATCCTCACAGCCTCCTCCATCCCCTCAGCCTCCTCCATCCTCACAGCCTCCTCCATCCCCTCCAGGCAGACGATGGAATCGAGCGACGGTGACTGTCCCCGCAGTATTTGGGCTCCTCACTGCCTCCTCCATCCCCTCAGCCCCCCCATCCTTGCAGCCTCCTCCATTCTCACAGCCTTGCCATCCTCACAGCCTCCCCATCCTTACAGACTCCTTCATCCTCACAGCCTCCCCATCCTCACAGCCTCCTCCATCCCCTCAGCCTCCTTCATCCCCTCAGTCTCCTCCATCCTCACAGCCTCCTTATCCCTACTGCTTCCTCCATCCTCACAGCCTCCTCCATCCCCTAAGCCTCCATCCTCACAGCCTCCTCCATCCCCTCAGTCTCCCCATCCTCACAGCCTCCTCCATCCCCTCCAGTCAGACGATGGAATGGAGCGCCGGTGAGTGTCCCCACAGCATTTGAGCTCCTCACTGCCTCCTCCATCCCCTCAGTCTCCCCATCCTCACAGACGCCTCCATCCTCACAGACGCCTCCATCCTCACAGACACCTCCATCCTCACAGACGCCTCCAACCCCTCAGCCTCCCCATCCTCACAGCCTCTCCATCCCCTCAGCCTCCTCCATCCCCTCAGCCTCCTCCATCCCCTCAGTCTCCTCCATCTTCACAGCCTGCTCCAACCCCTCAGCCTCCCCATCCTCACAGCCTCCTCCATCCTCACAGCCTCCTCCAATCCCCTCAGCCTCCCCACCCTCACAGCCTCCTCCACCCTCACAGCCTCCTCCACCCTCACAGACTCCTCCATCCTCACAGACTCCTCCATCCTCACAGCCTTCTCCATACCCTCAGCCTCCTCCAACCCCTCAGCCTCCTCCATCCCCTCAGTCTCCTCCATCTTCACAGCCTCCTCCAACCCCTCAGCCTCCCCATCCTCACAGCCTCCTCCATCCTCACAGCCTCCTCCAACCCCTCAGCCTCCCCACCCTCACAGCCTCCTCCACCCTCACAGCCTCCTCCACCCTCACAGACTCCTCCACCCTCACAGACTCCTCCATCCTCACAGCCTTCTCCATACCCTCAGCCTCCTCCAACCCCTCAGCCTCCCCAGCCTCACAGCCTCTCCATCCCCTCAGCCTCCTCCATCTTCACAGCCTCCTCCAACCCCTCTGCCTCCCCATCCTCACAGCCTCCTCCATCCTCACAGTGTCCTCCATCCTCTTAGCCTCCTCCAACCCCTCAGCCTCCCCATTCTCACAGCCTCCTCCACCCTCACAGCCTCCCCATCCTCACAGCCTCCCCATCCTCTCAACCTCTTCCATCCTCACATCCTCCTCCAAATACTCAGCCTCCCCATCCTCACAGCCTCCTCCATCCTCACAGCATCCCCATTCTCACAGCCTCCCCATCCTCACTCCTTACTCCTGTCTACAAGGCTGTCAGTCAGTGTGACACAGTTCACTCCTGTCTACAAGGCTGTCAGTCAGTGTCACAAACTTTACTCCTGTCTACAAGGCTGTCAGTCAATGTGACAAACTTCACTCCTGTATATAAGGCTGTCAGTGAGTATGACGCAGTTAACTCCTGTCTATAAGGCTGTCAGTCAGTGTCACAAACTTTACTCCTGTCTACAAGGCTGTCAGTCAGTGTGACGCACTTCACTCCTGTCTACAAGGTATTCTAGAATACATATATATGGTGGTATATATATATATACATATATGGTGTGTACACTCTGGTGCTAGTAACCATATGAGAAATGATAAGGACTTCTTCACTGACCTTGATGAAAGCAAGTCAGTAAAGGTCATCTTAACTAATGGTCAATATATGACTTCAGGAGGAGTAGGAGACGGCTAACTCCACTGTCCAGTTTCCTCAGCACAAAGCAGAAAGATCCCAGTAAAGGATTTTCTCTATGTACTTAGCCTTGAAATCAACCTTCTGTCTGTAAAGAAGCTTACGCAAAAGGGGAATGTAGTTACTTTTAAAGACAACAGCTGCATTATATCAAAGAAGGGTCACACTTAGTGATGGGCGAATCCTAAATTACTCGGAATCGCTTGACTCTAGCGAGTCCGAGCACAGGATTCGCTACTCGTTGCGAGTCTAGCGAGTCCAATGTTAATGAATGGGGAAGCGAGTAATAGCGAGTAGTGTGCGATTTACAAATCACAGATGTGTCTCGGAAGCTTCAGCCTGAAGCAATCCTAGTTTTGCCATTGATTTGCATTGGACTCGTTTACTTTGCAAGTAATCGCTGGGAAACTCGCACAGATAAGAGTCCTGTCTGCTCTGTGTGCTGGCTGCCGCAGCTCCAGGGTCCTAGAGCCTGCCTGCTGCCTGATGTAGCAGAGCTGAGATTGTTCTCAGTCTGCTCATTCCCTGTGCATAGACATCTATATCTATGCACAGGGGATGTAGCAGAGAGGACATCGCGTTTTGGACTGCGTCGGACGGAAGAGGATTTTTTTAATTAAAGATGTGAGTCCCTAATGGTTTTTTTTTATTTCTAATAAAAAATTTTCTCTGTGTTGTGTTTTTTTTAAAACAATTTAATAGAAAATCATGGCGGTCATGTCTAATATTGGCGTGACCGCCATAAATTTCGGGCTTAGGGCCAGCTGATAATACAAAGCTGGCCCTAACCTCTTTATTACCCAGTGTGCCACCGCCACCAGGGCCGCTGGAAAGTAGCGGGAGGGGGTTTGTCTGCGGCCAGAGGAGGGTCAAGAAAGCTTGGCATCTCTGCGGCGGATTCCAGGCTCAATTGCTTAGCGGTGCCGGCTTGAGCATACGTTGCGGATTAGCCCACCACTGCTTTATGTTACTGTGACATAGAAATTCTGAGATCGCCTGGATTACTTTAATCTGATTTCATGAATCTGAGATTCTGACTCTGAGACTCTGACTCTGAGACTCTGACATCTGATTGAGACTCTGACTCTGAGACTCTGACTCTGAGACTCTGACTCTGAGACTCTGAACTCTGACTCTGAGACTCTGACTTGACTCTGACTCTGAAATTCATGAAATAATAAAAAAAAAATGCGTGGGGCTCCGCGCAATTTCTATGTCTAGCCAGGTACAGCTAAGCAGCTGGGGGCTGGAATCTGCAGCGCAGGGATGCCCAAGCTTTCTGGGCACCCCCCGCTGCAAATTGCAGCCCGCAGCCACCCCAGAAGATGGCGCGTTCATTGAAGCGCCATCCTCTGGCGCTGAACCCTGCTCTTCCAGCGGCCCTGGTGGTGGTGGCACACTGGGTAATAAAGGGGTTAATACCAGCTTTGTTATACAAGCTGGTATTAAGCCCGAGATTCTTAATGTCAGGCACGTTTGACCCAGCCACTAAGAATCTCCAATAAAGGGTTAAAAAAACACAACACAGAGAAAACATTTTATTTGAAATTAAAAAAAAGCCATTAGGGACTCCATCTTTAATTAAAAAAATCCTCTTCCGTCCGACTAGTCCAAAACGCGATGTCCTCTCTGCTACATCCCCTGTGCATAGATATAGATGTTTATGCACAGGGAATGAGCAGACTGAGAACAATCTCAGCTCTGCTACATCATGTCTGTGAGCAGGCGGGCTCTAGGACCCTGGAGCTGCACAGAGAAGACAGCTGGACTCGGCTCACAAAGTAACAGCAGTTACTTTGCGAGTTTCCCTGCTATCACTGGCACAGTAGCCGAGTCTAATGCAAGACAATTGCAATCCTAGTTTTGTCAGCGTTTGCCATTGATTTGCATTGGACTCGTGCGAGTAAACGCTGGGAAACTCGCAGAGTACCGAGTCCTGCGAGTCCCTTACTACTCGCCGAGTAACGAGTCCTAGCGAGTAGATTCGCCCATCCCTAGTACACTTTGCAGAAGGAAAAATCCAAATTGAACTTGAGCTAAAATGCAAATAAAGAGTGTGCAGTACTAGACAAGATCTGCATAAGAATTGTATCCATGTATGGCACAGACATCTTGGGCACAGAGACCTAGAATTAGTAAGGAAGCTAGGTCAACCTACAAATGGTGTTGAAATCAAGCAGTGTAGTCAAGTGATGAAGTGCACTAGCAGTCTTAAAGGGAAAATGTCCGGAAAATATTTTCCTAAAATAAGTAGCACTAGATCTGCACAGCCACTGGATTTGATACACACAAATGTTTGCGGTCCAATGAGTGTTTAAACTCGAAGCAAGAAAATATATTTTCTCACATTTATTGATGACTACTCCAGATACACAGTTGCCTACCTGCTTCACAGTAAGGATGACGTTCCACAGAAACTTGAAGAATATCTTGCAGAAGTGTTAAACAAATTTGGAAGAATGCCAAAAGCCCTGTGTGCAAATAATGGGACTGAGTATACAAGTAGTAAGGTGCAAACCATTTTGAAAAGGAATGGAATCATGTTCTAGATTACCATTCCATACAACCAAGAACTGAATGGCATTGCAGAGAGAAAGAACCACACTCTCTGTGAAAGTGGAAGAAGTATGTTGTTTGATGCCAATCTACCTACAACATTTTGGGGAGAATCCATAATGACAGCTTGCTATCTTCAAACAGACTGACAGGTAAAGCCACAAATAAAACTCAATATGAGCTATGGAACTGCGAGAAGCCTAACCTGAAGCACCTCAGGATATTTGGAAGTAAAGAGTTTGTGTATGTTCGCAAAGAAAAATGCTCCAAGTGGTAATCACATGCAAAGCAAGGAGTCCTGGTGGGCTATAGCGAAACTCAAAAAGGATCCAGAATCCTGCACCCAGAGACAAACACAGTAACAATCAGCAGAGATGTAGTCATTGATGAGAACTGGTTTCGCTCAAATTTCATGAAGTTACACCAGTCATTCAAGCAAAGGAACAAGATGAAGAATCTCAGTCACCAAACCCAGACACAGAAAAAGAAAACAGTGAAGTCTGGATAAGCTCTGAAGCCAGCAAGGAAGAAACAGAAAAACCAAGTCAACCTCCAGTCAGGAGATCAGAAAGACCAAACAAAGGTACAAAGGTATCCCAGCTAGATGCCTTTCTTATAGGGTTAGAACACTTCCTGAATCAGAGCCACAGTCATGGCAAGGTAATAGAGCTCTCAGAAGCCAAAAATTCGTCAAAACGCCAGCAATGAGAGTTACAGCCAAACAGTGGGGGCCCTTCTGTATATAAGGACAAACCAAGGATGTATTGGACTTGCCAGCAATAAGAAGATCAGTGCAAGGACTAAACACATTGACGTTAAGCATCACCACTTACGTGACTTAGTGGAACGTGATGTATTAAAGTTTGTGTATTGCAAGTCTGACCAGATGTTAGCAGATGGTATGACAAAACCATTGCCAAGAGCCAAGTTTGAGGACTTCAGAAGGCAATGGGACTAACAGGATAAGTAGATGTTGAGTGGGAGTGTTGGAATATGTTTAGTGCAACAACTCCAATCCTGTATGTATAAATGTTATATTGCTAGGTTTATGCATTGTCAGTAAAGTTACTTTAAAAAAAGAGGAACACTCCCAGAGGCTCACACACAGGAAATACCATGTGACTGTAACCAATTTCCTGTGTCTGTGCATGTGAAGAGAAGCACAACAGCTTGCTGATGCTGCAAAGGGACCTTTAAGATGTATATTCCTGTTTCCCCAAAGCCCTTCATATCTGTACCTGTTTGTAGTTAATTAAAGGTAAGTTCTGTTGTCAACCCGCTTTCAGTGAATCCTGAATGATGCGCTGCCAACAGAAACACACAAGTCTCACATTACCTTGTGAAAGTTTCCTCTCTTATCTACAACACATTGTTTGCTGATGTTATTTATTTGCATACTGAGTTTATTCTAAAAAGAAAAATGGTGTGCAGCTTCTCTTCATTTATAGTCATACTTTTACAAGGATCAATATGGCAAGGAGCCAAAACCAGTCAGCAGAAAGACCGGTTTCTGTGAGCAACAAATTAGTAGAATCATAGTTAGGGATAGCTCACACGACCTCAAATTAGAATGAGTGCAATCTAATTAAAAAAAGGGATTGCACTTTTATTCAATGAGGCAATGGGGATATGAGTCTTCTTTCTCATCTGTGTTCGTGATGAGGAAAAACATACAGAATGATGAAATATAACTCTGAAATTGGTACGGTGCCATATAGACCATCAGTATGTCATATGATTATTACTAATATATTACAGTTTTGTAAAATGGAATTGGTAAACTATCCTTTAACCCCTCCACAACCCATGACATACATTTACGTCATAAGTCGTGTCCCTCCCACCTGTCTGCCCACATCATTCTTTGCACATCCCAGCTGAGATGTATAGCTAACAGATGCAGATGTGTAGGCAGTGTTAAATCTTTGAATCGCGCTGTCATTCATTGACAGCGCGATCCAAAGCCTTCCAGCGGGGATCGTGCTGTTCCCTCCCCCGTGATCACGGTATTTCAATCTGTCACTTGCAGAGCCCGAGGCCCTGTAGTGATCCAGGAAGCTCTCTGGGATCACTTCCTGTGGAGGGCTGGCATCCACAGACAGTGATCATTTGTGCTATGCACTGAAGGGGTGCAGCTCTTCAATACATAGGATATGCGATCATGACTCTACAGTGCTGAGGACCACTAGTGGCCAGTGTAAAATAACGAGAAAAAAATGTTTTTTAAAAATATGAATAAAAAAAAGCACAAAGGTTCAAATCACCCTCTTTTACCCCTTTCAAAATAAAACAATTAAAAACAAGATAAAAATACACATATTTGGTATTGCCACATCCAGAAAAGTCAGATCTTTCAAAATATAAAAGCAATTAATCAGATCTGTAAACTGCGTAGAAGAAAAAAAATCCAAATGCCAATATTACTTTTTTTGGTCACCGTAACAAAGTGCAAACATCACATCTACCGAAAAATGGTATAATTAGAAACCTCAGCTCAAGGCGCAAAAAATAAGCCTTCACACAGGCCCAGATATCGAAAAATGAGAACGCTGCAGGTCTCAGAAAATGGCGCCAAAAGTGCAATTCTGTTTCTTTAAAAATTTCAGATTTTTTTTTTACCACTTATAACAGTAAAAGTATACATGTTTGGTATCTACAAACTCGTACTGACCCGAGGCATCACACCAATACATCAGTGTTACCCTATAGTGAACATGGTAAATAAAAAAACAAAAAAACAAACTTTTAATTGCACTTTTTTTTGCAATTTCACCACACTTGGAATTTTTTTTCCATTTAACTGTTTACTATATGGTAAAATAAAAGACATCATCTGAAAGTACAACTTGTCCCACAAAAAACAAGCCCTCATATTTCTATATTGATGGAAAAAGAAAAAAATTATGGCTTTTGGAAGAATTGTTTCCCGGACCCGATTTTAGTGTACTGAGCATGCTCAGTACACTAAAACTGCTCTTTATCTTGTAATTTCACTTTTGCAATGTACACACATTGCGGAAGTGAAACAAGGGTTAAAAATAAAAAGATCCTCATCACTCTGCAATGACTGGCACAGAGCAGAGGCATCTGAGTAACGATTGGCCAGATGGGTGATCCTGGCTGCTGCATTAAGGATGGACTGGAGAGGGGAAAGTTTAGAGAGGAGGAGGCCGATTAGTAGAGAATTGCAGTAGTCAAGCCGGGAATGGATAAGAGCCACGGTAAGGGTTTTAGTTGTTTCCATTGTGAGAAAAGGGCGAATTCTAGAGATGTTCTTCAGGTGCATGCGACAAGACGAGAGATTGTGTATAGGAGGTGAAGGAGAGATCGGTGTCAAACATAACACCCAGACAGCAAGCCTGCTTCCTAGGCATTATAGTGGTGCCGCACACAGAGAGAGATGTCAGATTTAGGGAGGTTAGTAGAGGGCGGGAGCAGAAGTAGTTCAGTTTTGGAAAGGTTAAGTTTCAGCTAGAGAGCAGACTTGATGTTGGTTGGAAATTGCAGCTAGACAGTCATTGGCGTTCTTTAATACCGCAGGGGTAAGGTCAGGGGCTGAAGTGTATAGTTGTGTGTCATCAGCATAAAGATGGTACTGGAAGCGAAATCTGCTGATGGTGTGTCCAATCGGGGCCGTGTAGAGAGAGAAGAGAAGGGGACCAACGACTGAGCCCTGAGGGACCCCAATAATGAGAGGAAGAGGAGAGGAAGTGGAGCCAGCCAACGTTACCCTGAAAGAGCGGTCAGAAAGATAGGAAGAGAACCAGGCTGTTTTATTCTATGTTGGGAGGTTCTGAGGGTGAGGGGCACGACTTGGTCCAGGGAGCTTCTGAGCGTGTCATTGTAATGATTTACTGCCAGATCAGGACAGGAGAATGAAGAGTTTGGGGACAGTGATGAGTATAGAGAGTCTGTGAATGTATGAAGGTTAATGGCCTGTAGATTTCTGGATGTGTGATAGCTAGGGGTGCGCTGGGGTGGGCGAGGGGTAGTGAGCGTGAAGAAGAGAATGTTATGGTCAGAGAGAGGAAGAGGTGAATTATCTATGGGGGAGGTTGAGCAGAGCCGGATAAAGACCAGGTCAATGGTGTTACCGTCTTTGTGTGTCTCCGATGTTGAGAGCTGTGAGAGGCCAAGAGAGGTGGTTAGAGATAGGAGCTGGGATGCAGATGAGGAGGTGGGGCTGTTTATGGGAATGTTAAAGTCTCCCAGAATAAGGGTTGGTAGTTCTGAGGACATGAAGTGCAGCAGACATGTGGAGAAGTGATCAAGGAATTGGGTGGGTGACCTTGGGGGGCGGTATACAACCACTACTCAGAGGGAGAGGGGATGTAACAGCCTAATTGTGTGGACCTCAAAAGAGGTGAATGAGAGTAATAGGGCTGGGGGAATGACCTGGAAAGTACATTGTGGGGACAGGAGTAAGCCAACTCCACGACCATGTCTGTTCCCATGTCTTGGGGAATGGGAGAAATGTAAGCCACCATAAGAAAGAGCAGCAGGAGAAACTGTGTCTGAATCCTGGATCCAGGTTTCTGTTTGGGCCAGGAGGTTAAGAGAGTTAGTGAGAAAGTGGTTGTGGATGAAGGGAAGTTTGTTACATACAAACCGTGGATTCCAGAGAGCACAATTAAAAGAGGGAGATGAAGGTGTGCAAGTAATTTTGATAAGGTTAGCATGGTTTCTATGTGTGGCGGGAGAGGGGTTGAAGTTGGCAGAGGGGGGACCAGGATTTGGAGAGATATCACCTGACAGGAGCAGCAGTAAAAAGAGAAAAGGCAAGTAGTTTTTATAATTGTGACTTTGTTTCTGATGCCACACCCTGGAACATTGCGGTCTGAGATTATTTAGTATGTTGAAGAGAGTATGGGAGCTCAATAAAGTAGAGGGAAGGAGAGCAGGGCTTCTGTGGATGAAGGAGGGATGGGGCGGGAAAGGTGAATGGCAAGCGCACATAGAACAATAAACATTGAAGTAAAGGACATCGTATGAAGGAAAAAATCTTATACATAAAACCCGAAGGCCACTTCCGCCCAAAATCCGCTCAACTTCCGTGACGGCCTCCCTCCTGTGTCAAACACAGGAAGTACCAGACCCACAGAGCCCCAGCCACATCCGGGAACCGGCCTGGCCCACAGCCCTGCAGCTCACCGCCCACTCTCCTCCTCCATCAGGCACAGCCCGGTGTACGCCCACCAACATCCGGCAAAAGGCCCGGACCGAGTGTGGCGCCTCCGCCGGCACAGCTCCCAGTCCTGACACGCTCTCTCCACACACCCGCTGAAGCTCCTCCATCACGTAGCTAGCCCCGCCCACACTCCGCCCCCGGCCTACGGAACCGCCCCCAGCACTGCCGCTCACCGCCGCCCGCCAACAGCCCAGTAAGTGTTCCGAATCCGCCCCCCTCCCTCCGCTCTCCTCTGGCCCCTCCAGCCCTGCTCTGGCCCCTCCAGCCCTGCTCTGGCCCCTCCAGCCCTCGCCGCCCTCACTGCTGACCACTGAGCCTTTGCCCTGACTGCTGACCACTGAGCCACCGCCCTCACTGCTGACCACTGAGCCCCCGCCCTCACTGCTGACCACTGAGCCACCGCCCTCACTGCTGACCACTGAGCCACCGCCCTCACTGCTGACCACTGACCCCCTGCCCTCACTGCTGACCACTCAGCCACCGCCCTCACTGCTGACCACTGAGCCACCGCCATCACTGCTGACCACTGACCCCCTGCCCTCACTGCTTACCACTCAGCCACCGCCCTCACTGCTTACCACTGAGCCACCGCCCTTACTGCTGACACTGAGCCACGCCATGTGACCCTGAGCCACCGCCCTCACTGCTGACCACTGGGGCCACCGCCCTCACTGCTGACCACTGAGCCACCGCCCTCACTGCTGACCACTGAGCCACCGCCCTCACTGCTGACCACTGAGCCACCGCCCTCACTTCTGACCACTGAGCCACCGCCCTCACTGCTGGCCACCGCCCTCACTGCTGACCACTGACCCTGCCCTCACTGCTGACCACTGACCCCCGCCCTCACTGCTGACCACTGAGCCACAGCCCTCACTGCTGACCACTGAGCCCACCGCCCTCACTGCTGACCACTGAGCCACCGCCCTCACTGCTGACCACTGAGCCACCGCCCTCACTGCTGACCACTGAGCCACCGCCCTCACTGCTGACCACTGAGCCACCGCCCTCACTGCTGACCACTGACCCCCTGCCCTCACTGCTGACCACTGAGCCACCGCCCTCACTGCTGACCACTGAGCCACCGCCCTCACTGCTGACCACTGAGCCACCGCCCTCACTGCTGACCACTGAGCCACCGCCCTCACTGCTGACCACTGAGCCACCTGCCCTCACTGCTGACCACTGAGCCACCGCCCTCACTGCTGACCACTGAGCCCACCGCCCTCACTGCTGACCACTGAGCACCGCCTCACTGCCTGCCGCCCTCACTGTCTGACCACTGAGCCACCGCCCTCACTGCTGACCATGGCCACCGCCCTCACTGCTGACCACTGACCCCCTGCCCTCACTGCCATGACGCATCATGTGCACCCACCCCTCCTCACTGCCCCCTCACTGCTGACCACTGACCCACCCGCCCTCACTGCTGACCACTGAGCCACCCCCTCACCTGGCCGCCTCAGCTGACCACTGAGCCACCGCCCTCACTGCGAACCACTGAGCCACCGCCCTCACTGCTGACCACTGAGCCACCGCCCTCACTGCTGACCACTGAGCCACCGCCCTCACTGCGACCACTGAGCCACCGCCCTCACTGCCGACCCCTGAGCCACCGCCCTCACTGCGACCACTGAGCCACCGCCCTCACTGCCGACCCCTGAGCCACCGCCCTCACTGCCGACCCCTGAGCCACCGCCCTCACTGCCGACCCCTGAGCCAACCGCCCTCACTGCCGACCCCTGAGCCACCGCCTCACTGCACCTGAGCACGCTACTGCCGACCCCTGAGCCACCGCCCTCACTGCCGACCACTGAGCCACCGCCCTCACTGCCGACCACTGAGCCACCCGCCCTCACTGCCGACCACTGAGCCACCGCCCTCACTGCCGACCACTGAGCCACCGCCCTCACTGCCGACCACTGAGCCACCGCCCTCACTGCCGACCACTGAGCCACCGCCCTCACTGCCGACCCTGAGCCACCGCCCTCACTGCCGACCACTGAGCCACCGCCCTCACTGCCGACCACTGAGCCACCGCCCTCACTGCCGACCACTGAGCCACCGCCCTCACTGCCAGACCACTGAGCCACCGCCCTCACTGCCGACCACTGAGCCACCGCCCTCACTGCGACCACTGAGCCACCGCCCTCACTGCTGACCACTGAGCCACCACCCTCACTGCTGACCACTGAGCCACCGCCCTCACTGCTGACCACTGAGCCACCGCCCTCACTGCTGACCACTGAGCCACCGCCCTCACTGCTGACCACTGAGCCACCGCCCTCACTGCTGAGCCACTGAGCCACCCGCCCTCACTGCTGACCACTGAGCCACCGCCCTCACTGCTGACCACTGAGCCACACCCTCACTCTACACTGAGCCACCGACCCACGTGACCACTGCCCTCACTGCTGACCACTGAGCCACCGCCCTCACTGCCGACCACTGAGCCACCGCCCTCACTGCGACCACTGAGCCACCGCCCTCACTGCGACCACTGAGCCCACCGCCCTCAGTGCCGACCACTGAGCCACCGCCCTCACTGCCGACCACTGAGCCACCGCCCTCACTGCCGACCACTGAGCCACCGCCCTCACTGCCGACCACTGAGCCACCGCACTCACTGCTACCCACTGAGCCACCGCCCTCACTGCCGACCACTGAGCCACCGCCCTCACTTGCCGACCACTGAGCCACCGCCCTCACTGCCGACCACTGAGCCACCGCCCTCACTGCCGACCCTCAGCCACCGCCCTCACCGCCGACCACTGAGCCACCGCCCTCACTGCCGACCCCTGAGCCACCGCCTCACTGCCGACCCCTGAGCCACCGCCCTCACTGCTACCCACTGAGCCACCGCCCTCACTGCTGACCACTGAGCCACCGCCCTCACTGCTGACCACTGAGCCACCGCCCTCACTGCTGACACTGAGCACCGCCCTCACTGCTGGCCACGCCCCTCCACTGCTGACCACTGACCCCCTGCCCTCACTGCTGACCACTGACCCACCGCCCTCACTGCTGACCACTGAGCCACCGCCCTCTCTGCCGACCACTGAGCCACCGCCCTCACTGCCGACCACTGATCCACCGCCCTCACTGCCGACCACTGAGCCACCGCCCTCACTGCCGACCACTGAGCCACCGCCCTCACTGCCGACCACTGAGCCACCGCCCTCACTGCCGACCACTGAGCCACCGCCCTCACTGCCGACCACTGAGCCACCGCCCTCACTGCCGACCACTGAGCCACCGCCCTCACTGCCGACCCCTGAGCCACCGCCCTCACTGCCGACCCCTGAGCCACCGCCCTCACTGCCGACCCCTGAGCCACCGCCCTCACTGCTACCCACTGAGCCACGGCACTCACTGCTACCCACACTGAGCCACGGCACTCACTGCTACCCACTGAGCCACGGCACTCACTGCTACCCACTGAGCCACTGCACTCACTGCTAACCACTGAGCCACGGCACTCACTGCTAACCACTGAGCCACCTGTACACACACAATTAATTTCACCGCTCTCCCCTAACTATTACTAAATAAACTATATATACATTCTAGACTACCCGATTCTTTAGAATCGGGCCACCATCTAGTGTATATATATTTGTTGAAAATAAAGTAAAAAAGACAGTTAGCAGATGGGTATAGATGGTACCTTCTGGTTATGTCTGGGATATTTGTGATGTGACACTTAAATGATGTCCATCTGACCAAGGTCATATCTGACCTGCTCCATTCAACTTATACCATTCAAATGTCCATGAAATGAATGCAGTGAGAAAGAGGGGAGGAGGAGGGAGCAGGGGGACACTTCACAGCAGGGAGTAATTAACAGATTGCATTAAGGAACATTTGACTAGCATCAAAGACAGAATAAGATGGAAGAACAAGACTAGTGTGAGAAGCAAAGACATATCAATGCATTACTTAAAATTGAGGTATGATACATGGAATTGTAGTCAGGGAAAAAGCAGCAGCGTACCTGGCTGTTAACACAGAGGAGGAGGAGTACATAGGATTCTGGGGTGCAGTGGGTATTCTGGGTTTCAGAGTTCAGACGTACCCGTTAACACAGAGGAAGAGGAGTACTAGGATTCTGGGGTGCAGTGGGTACTTGTATTGTGAAGTGCTGCGGAATATGTTGGCGCTATATAAATAAAAAGTCTTGTTATTATTATTCTGGTTCAATAGTATAAAATATGTGAAATATATTGTATATGCATCATATCAGGAAGGAATTAATAGTTGCAGTTCAAGAAAGTAGCAATAAACACATTTGTATTTAAATATTTTAAAACATTTTTCGGAAGGATATTAATAAAACATTTACAATCAGTTTACAAATGTTTTTTAAAGACTGTTCTGCAGTGTACAAATCGCAGGAGGTCATCGGTGTCATCCTTTAGGCTTGCCTTGAGTATCCATAATTCACAGGAGTAAAATTAGCAATGAACAAATTAAATATCTAATTGAAACCTTTATTTATACTTAATAAGATAAAAAAAAATACTTTTTCTTTTTTATTTAGTCCTTAGTGTCTTTTTTTTAGCTTTAAGAACACTTGAATCTGTAATAATTTGATCGCTTATAGGGAGTGAGGAAACCCCAAGCCTCAAGGCTGCCAATAGTGAAGGTTTTCAGGATTTCCTTAGTATTGCTCAGGTAATAATATAATCACTGCACTGGTGATGATTCCAACCCTGCTTAGCAATGCTAAGGAAATCCTGAAAACATGACTGTTGGGGGACCTCAAGGCTCTCGAGTTCCCCACCCCTGGCTATAGTATATACTGAGCTTCACAAGAGTACCAAGATGGCTGCGATAGAAGGATTTAGCTATCACCCAGCTGCGATACAAGGATTTAGCTATCACCCAGCTGCCATGGTAAAACATTGGTGCCCTATTATTGCAGGGGCCAATGAAAGGCAATGAGCATGAGCACCAGCAAGAACTGTATGTAAACGCTACTGTCGGAGATTACAGATGCATTTAAATGGTTTCCAGTAGTGATTTGGGCTCAGCTTTGGCTGTCGCTATTGGTAACTAATGCCAATTACAGTCATGGCCAAAAGTATTGACACAACTACAATTCTGTCAGATAATACTCAGTTTCTTCCTGAAAATGTTTGCAATCACAAATTCTTTGGTATTATTATCTTAATTTAATTTGTCTTCAATGAAAAAACACAAAAAGAATTGTCCTAAAGCTAAATTGGATATAATTCCACACCAAACATAAAAAAGGGGGTGGACAAAAGTATTGGCACCCTTAGAAAAATCATGTGATGCTTCTCTAATTTGTGTAATTAACAGCACCTGTAACTTACCTGTGGCACCTAACAGGTGTTGGCAATAACTAAATCACACTTGCAGCCAGTTGACATGGATTAAAGTTGAGCATGGATAAAAGAAAGAAGACCAAAGAACTGTCTGAGGACTTGAGAAACCAAATTGTGAGGAAGCATGAGCAATCTCAAGGCTACAAGTCCATCTCCAAAGACCTGAATGTTCCTGTGTCTACCATGCACAGTGTCATCAAGAAGTTTAAAGCCCATGGCACTGTGTCTAACCTCCCTAGATGTGGACGGAAAAGAAAAATTGACAAGAGATTTCAATGCAAGATTGTGCGGATGGTGAATAAAGATGCCTCGACTAACACCCAAATAAGTTCAAGCTGCCCTGCAGTCCGAGGGTACAACAGTATCAACCCATACTATCCGTCGGCGTCTGAATGAAAAGGGACTGTATTGTAGGAGACCCAGGAAGACCCCAGTTCTTACCCCAAGACATAAAAAAGCCAGGCTGGAGTTTTCCAAAACTTACCTGAGAAAGGCTAAACGTTTTGGAAGAATGTTCTCTGGTCAGATGAGACAAAAGTAGAGCTTTTTGGGCAAAGGCATCAACATAGAGTTTACAGGAGAAAAAAAGAGGCATTCAAAGAAAAGAACCCGGTCCCTACAGTCAAACATGGCGGAGGTTCCCTGATGTTTTGGGGTTGCTTTGCTGCCTCTGGCACTGGACTACTTGACCGTGTGCATGGCATTATGAAGTCTGAAGACTACCAACAAATTTTGCAGCATAATGTAGGGCCCAGTGTGAGAAAGCTGGGTCTTCCTCAGAGGTCATGGGTCTTCCAGCAGGACAATGACCCAAAACACACTTCAAAATGCACTAGAAAATGGTTTGAGAGAAAGCACTGGAGACTTCTAAGGTGGCCAGCAATGAGTCCAGACCTGAATCCCATAGAACACCTGTGGAGAGATCTAAATATGGCAGTTTGGAGAAGGCACCCTTCAAATATCAGGGACCTGGAGCAGTTTGCCAAAGAAGAATGGTCTAAAATTCCAGCAGAGCATTGTAAGAAACTCATTGATGGTTACCGGAAGTGATTGATCGCAGTTATTTTGGCTAAAGGTTGTACAACCAAGTATTAGGCTGAGGGTGCCAATACTTTTGTCTGACCCATTTTTGGAGTTTTGTGTGACATGATCAATGTTTTGCTTTTTGCTTCATTCTCTTTTGTGTTTTTTTATTGAAGACAAATTAAATGAAGATAATAATACCAAAGAATTTGTGATTGCAATCATTTTCTGTGACGACCATCCGCTGTGAGGCCGAGCTGCTGGTAGGCAGCACCCCGAGAAACCCCGAGACCCTTAACCCCTATACAGGGATCTGGAATTACAGCGGAGCCCAGGGGGTAGCTGCCTATATGAGCAACAGAGCCGCGGAGGTCGCCAGGGAAAATCAAGACCCGAAAAACAAAGTCAGATGTCCGAGTCAAAACCGAGAGGGAGCGAAGGTACAAAATCGTCAGGCAGTAGCAGAGTCAAAAATCCAGGCAAAGGTCAAGGGCAAAACCAAGAGGGCAGCTGAGGTACAAAATCAATAGGCAGAGGCAGAGTCAGAAATCCAGGCAAGGTCAGACACGAAACTAAACACACTATCACTGGGGAACCAAAACTATATCTGGCGGCCTGCAAGACAGGCTCCAATGTATTTGAAGGGCGTGGCTACCTCCCATAGGCTGGAGCCCACAGCCTGATGACCTCATCCGGACCGCCCCTAGATCCAGGCCAGATGGAGATGCACGACTGGCTCCACCCACGCCACCTCTGACAGAAGAACGCAGGCTGCGCCTAACGGACACCTCTGCAGGGCCCGCTCCTCTGCGACCAACACCACCCAGAGGGGAAACACAGCGGCGCTCAGCGACAGAGGCAGACGTCGCGGGAGCAGTTCCATATGAGGACAAGGCCCTCCTATCACCGGCGCCACCAGCCGAAGGAATCCGGCTCCTCCCAGCGGCCGAGGCAGGAACACCGGCCACCGAGTCCAATGGCGATGTGACAGTACCCCCCCCTCTACGAAGGGCCTCCGGACCCACAAAACCCGGTTTATTGGGATGAAGAAGATGAAACTTCCTGATCAAACCCTTGGCATGGATATTACTGGCAGGCACCCAGGACCTCTCCTCCGGACCATAGCCCTTCCAATGTACCAGATACTGCACGGATCCTCTCACTAAACGGGAATCAAGGATCCGTTGAACTTCGTATTCCACGGCACCCCCGACCAAGACCGGAGGAGGAGGGGACCGGACAGGACGAATCGGAGATCGGTACAATTTGAGAAGGGATTTATGGAATACATTGGGCAGTTTGAATGATTGAGGGAGCTTCAGACGAAAGGATACAGGGTTAATCACGTCAATTATTTCATACGGACCAATAAACCTGGGACCTAGTTTGGCAGACGGCACTTTGAGCTTGATATTTTTCGTAGACAATCAAACTTTGTCCCCAACTCCCAGGTCCGGACCCTTGGAGCGCCGTTTATTAGCAGAAGACGCCTGCCTAGTCTGAGCCCCTTTTAAGTTTTTGTTCACTTCAGACCAGATAGTCTTTAACTGATCTACGGACCTTTCTACCCCAGGGACGTCAGAAAGCCTAGAAGAAAATGAACAAAAGTGCGGGTGCAGCCCATGATTACAGTAGAAAGGGGTGGTCTTGATGGACTCCTGGTACTGGTTATTCATGGCAAATTCTGCTAGTGGCAGGTGTTCCACCCAATCAGATTGATGCTCAGAGACATAACAATGTAGATATTGTTCGAGAGCTTGATTTGCACGCTCGGTTTGACCATTGGTTTCAGGGTGATAGGCAGAAGAAAAGGAATAGTCAATTCCAATCCGTTTACAGAATGCCCTCCAAAACTTAGAAACAAACTGGGTGCCCCTGTCAGAAACAATATTCACAGGAACACCATGCAATCGCACAACATGATTAATGAATACTTTACTCAGGGTCTCGGAATTAGGTAACCCGGACAGCGGAACAAAATGACACTGCTTGCTGAATCTGTCTACCACTACCCAGATACAAGTCTTCCCTTCTGAGAGTGGCAGGTCAGTAATAAAATCCATGGAGATATGAGTCCAAGGACCCTCAGGGGTGGGCAAAGACTGGAGCAATCCGGCAGGGCGGTTGCGGGGAGACTTAGCGCGAGCACAGGTTTCACAAGCCAGTACATATTCCTTACAGTCCTTTACTATGGTTGGCCACCACAAACTCCTGGTTACAAGTCTGATGGTGTTATTGATACCAGGATGCCCTGCGAGGACGGAATCATGAGATTCCTTAAGGACTTGGAGGCGGAATTTGGTAGGGACAAATAGTTTCTGGGCAGGAGTAGTGTCAGGGGCCTGTTCTGGAGATCTACGAATCTCTTCCAGAAGATCCAAAGACACAGCCGAGACAACAATCCCCTTGGCTAAAATGGGAGTCGGTTCCACGTCCTCGGGCAAAAACTTCGAGACAGGGCATCAGCCCTCACATTTTTTGTACCCGGTCTGAAAGTGATCACAAAATCGAATCTGGAGAAGAACAAGGCCCATCTAGCCTGTCTAGGATTCAGTCTTTTCTCTGACTCCAAATAGGTTAGATTTTTGTGCTCAGTAATTACGGTAATCCTATGTTTGGCGCCTTCGAGGAAGTGGCGCCATTCCTCGAAGGCCCATTTGATTGCCAACAATTCCCGATTACCTACATCATAATTCATCTCTGTAGAGGAAAATTTTCGGGAAAAGAAGGCACACGGACGAAGTTGAGTGAGAGATGCGGTACCTTGTGATAGCACCGCTCCCACTCCAACTTCAGAGGCATCTACCTCTACAATGAAGGGGCGGTCCAAATCAGGCTGCACCAATATTGGATCCGCGGAGAAACACTCTTTTAACTTAGAAAACGCATGAATGGCTTCAGGCTTCCAATTAACCACATCCGCCCCTTTACGTGTCAAATCAGTGAGAGGTTTGGCTATCTCTGAAAACCCTTTAATAAATTTACGATAATAGTTAGCGAAACCCAAGAA
The DNA here is from genome assembly GCA_033576535.1 of Allobates femoralis. Lineage (NCBI taxonomy): Eukaryota > Metazoa > Chordata > Amphibia > Anura > Aromobatidae > Allobates > Allobates femoralis. The sequence goes on from JARQOC010000001.1 coordinate 116,813,553, forward strand.
TCGCTGCAGTGCCTTCAGAGACTTGGGTTGTACCCATTCCTTAATGGGTTTAATTTTGGAAGGATCCATGCGAAAACCTTTAGCCGATATGATATACCCCAAAAAATTTATCTCTTCCTCCATGAAGACACATTTCTCTAATTTGGCGAATAGAGAATGCTCTCTGAGTCTCTGGAGCACAGTACGGACATGTCGGACGTGTGACCAAAGACCGGGAGAAAAAACCAGAATGTCGTCCAAATACACGACCACATATACACCACTGATATCTCTGAAAATATCATTGACAAAATTCTGAAACACTGCAGGTGCGTTACTTAACCCGAACGGCATTACAAGATACTCAAAATGGCCGAGAGGCGTATTGAACGCGGTCTTCCACTCATCGCCTTCTTTTATACGGACCAGGTTATATGCTCCCCTGAGGTCCAGTTTGGTGAAATACTTGGCTCCCAACAGCTGATTATAAAGATCAGGGATGAGTGGAAGAGGATACTGGTTTTTCACAGTGATCACGTTTAATTCGCGGTAATCAATGCAAGGTCTGAGGCCGCCATCTTTCTTTCCCACAAAAAAGAAACCAGCTCCTACTGGTGAGGTGGACGGTCTAATATACCCTTTTCTCAGACTGTCTGCTATGTAATCATTCATGGCCTGACGTTCTGGACCAGAGAGGTTAAATATTCTCCCCTTTGGGAGACGAGAAGCAGGTATCAAATCTATGGCGCAATCATACTTTCTGTGAGGGGGTAATTTCTCTGATTCCTGAATAGAAAATACATCCTCAAAATCTCTAAAGGCATATGGTACAAATGGAGGAGTCTTGACCTTCACTTGGTTTACAGATAGCGAGATACAGTGTTCCTGACACTTTGGGCTCCAGCGCACGATGTCACCCAAGTGCCAGTCTATGACTGGGTTATGTTTACGTAACCATGGCATGCCAAGGATTACTGCAGATGATAAATTATTGATAGCAAAAAATAACACATTTTCAGCATGTAAAGACCCCACCAGCATTGACACTTCCTCAGTGACAAATTCCAGTCCACCCTGGATGAGGGGAGTGCCATTAACTGCAGTGGTTCTAATGGGGGCATTAAGCCTTAGTAGTGGTACACCAAGAGTCCTCGCTACATGGAGATCTATGAAATTCCCCTCTGAGCCACTGTCTACATAAGCCTCCAAACACACAGATTTCTTAAGGTAAGATAACGAAATAGGTAATAAAACTTTGGCAGCATCCGCTGGCAATACCTGGGCACCTGGGCAGGCAGAGCCAGAGCCCCCCAGGTGCTGACATCCAGGGAATGAGGCCTTCTGATCTCCAGTGTTCATGCAGAGGACTCCAGCTTCTGGCTTGTACAGCATGTTTGAATGAGATGATGGGAGTGTTCCTCCACAGGACTGAGAAGCTGGACACAGGTGCTTTGAGGGAGCAATCACAGCAGACACAGCTCAGAGAAAAGAAAAAAAAACCATTGGGAAAAGGAGAGGAAAAGAAAAAAAAAAGGTAAAAGGAATGCTTTATATATAGTCTATATATACAGTTAGGGCCAGAAATATTTGGACAGTGACACAATTTTCGCGAGTTGGGCTCTGCATGCCACCACATTGGCTTTGAAATGAAACCTCTACAACCGAATTCAAGTGCAGATTGTAACGTTTAATTTGAAGGGTTGAACAAAAAATCTGATAGAAAATGTAGGAATTGTACACATTTCTTTACAAACACTCCACATTTTAGGAGGTCAAAAGTAATTGGACAAATAAACATAACCCAAACAAATTATTTTTATTTTCAATATTTTGTTGCGAATCCTTTGGAGGCAATCACTGCCTTAAGTCTGGAACCCATGGACATCACCAAACGCTGGGTTTCCTCCTTCTTAATGCTTTGCCAGGCCTTTACAGCCACAGCCTTCAGGTCTTGCTTGTTTGTGGGTCTTTCCGTCTTAAGTCTGGATTTGAGCAAGTGAAATGCATGCTCAATTGGGTTAAGATCTGGTGATTGACTTGGCCATTGCAGAATGTTCCACTTTTTTGCACTCATGAACTCCTGGGTAGCTTTGGCTGTATGCTTGGGGTCATTGTCCATCTGTACTATGAAGCGCCGTCCAATCAACTTTGCAGCATTTGGCTGAATCTTGGCTGAAAGTATATCCCGGTACACTTCAGAATTCATCCGGCTACTCTTGTCTGCTGTTATGTCATCAATAAACACAAGTGACCCAGTGGCATTGAAAGCCATGCATGCCCATGCCATCACTTGCCTCCACCATGTTTTACAGAGGATGTGGTGTGCCTTGGATCATGTGCCGTTCCCTTTCTTCTCCAAACTTTTTTCTTCCCATCATTCTGGTACAGGTTGATCTTTGTCTCATCTGTCCATAGAATACTTTTCCAGAACTGAGCTGGCTTCTTGAGGTATTTTTCAGCAAATTTAACTCTGGCCTGTCTATTTTTGGAATTGATGAATGGTTTGCATCTAGATGTGAACCCTTTGTATTTACTGTCATGGAGTCTTCTCTTTACTGTTGACTTAGAGACAGATATACCTACTTCACTGAGAGTGTTCTGGACTTCAGTTGATGTTGTGAACGGGTTCTTCTTCACCAAATAAAGTATGCGGCGATCATCCACCACTGTTGTCATCCGTGGACGCCCAGGCCTTTTACAGTTCCCAAGCTCACCAGTCAATTCCTTTTTCTCAGAATGTACCCAACTGTTGATTTTGCTACTCCAAGCATGTCTGCTATCTCTCTCATGGATTTTTTCTTTTTTTCAGCCTCAGGATGTTCTGCTTCACCTCAATTGAGAGTTTCTTTGACCGCATGTTGTCTGGTCACAGCAACAGCTTCCAAATGCAAAACCACACACCTGGAATCCACCCTGACCTTTTAACTACTTCATTGATTACAGGTTAACGAGGGAGACGCCTTCAGAGTTAATTGCAGCCCTTAGAGTCCATTGTCCAATTACTTTTGGTCCCTTGAAAAAGAGGAGGCTATGCATTACAGAGCTATGATTCCTAAACCCTTTCTCCGATTTGGATGTGGAAACTCTCATATTGCAGCTGGGAGTGTGCACTTTCAGCCCATATTATATATATAATTGTATTTCTGAACATGTTTTTGTAAACAGCTAAAATAACAAAACTTGTGTCACTGTCCAAATATTTCTGGCCCTAACTGTATATAAAGAATGGTAAGGCCAGATATAATGTGACGACCATCCGCTGTGAGGCCGAGCTGCTGGTAGGCAGCACCCGAGAAACCCCGAGACCCTTAACCCCTATACAGGGATCTGGAATTACAGCGGAGCCCAGGGGGTAGCTGCCTATATGAGCAACAGAGCCGGGGAGGTCGCCAGGGAAAATCAAGACCCGAAAAACAAAGTCAGATGTCCGAGTCAAAACCGAGAGGGAGCAAAGGTACAAAATCGTCAGGCAGTAGCAGAGTCAAAAATCCAGGCAAAGGTCAAGGGCAAAACCAAGAGGGCAGCTGAGGTACAAAATCAATAGGCAGAGGCAGAGTCAGAAATCCAGGCAAAGTCAGACACGAAACTAAACACACTATCACTGGGGAACCAAAACTATATATGGCGGCCTGCAAGACAGGCTCCAATGTATTTGAAGGGCGTGGCTACCTCCCATAGGCTGGAGCCCACAGCCTGATGACCTCATCCGGACCGCCCCTAGATCCAGGCCAGATGGAGATGCACGACTGGCTCCACCCACGCCACCTCTGACAGAAGAACGCAGGCTGCGCCTAACGGACACCTCTGCAGGGCTCGCTCCTCTGCGACCAACACCACCCAGAGGGGAAACACAGCGGCGCTCAGCGACAGAGGCAGACGTCGCGGGAGCAGTTCCATATGAGGACAAGGCCCTCCTATCACCGGCGCCACCAGCCGAAGGAATCCGGCTCCTCCCAGCGGCCGAGGCAGGAACACCCGCCACCGAGTCCAATGGCGATGTGACATTTTCAGGAAGAAACTAAGCATTATCTGACAGAATTGCAGGGGTGTCAATACGTTTGGCCATGACTGAATATAATCTAGCCATCCTGTGCCACATGTGGAGTGGGCCCCCTCATCCTAACCCCCACACACATGGGACCTCTGCTGCCAACTCCCAACCCAACCCCGACACAGATCAACCAATAGAAACCAGAAACACTAGAATTTGGAATAAACAGCTACAGCATTTTTTTTTTGAGTTAACAAATAAGTTAATAAATAACTATTATTAAAACAACAAATTCAAGATCCATGCTATTTAATGTAATAATAAATTTAATTAAAATCATGGGTTGGGTAACCACCGACAGACAAACACCGCAACATAACATAAAAGGGAAGGCTGGTGCGGTATTGATCCTCTGGTAATTTCTACTGGCAACCAGCTGAGGAACCGGAGTGCAGGGTCTTAAGTAGATGAGCTGTTGCTGCCAAAACGGGACATCTGCCAATCTGGACTCTGTTGTCCAAGGTGCGATCATAGGCTCTATGGAGATCTGCAATTCATGAGTCTATGTGCTGTGTAAGAAATCAGCAGTATAATAGTGATATGTTCAATCTATTAACCCTTTCACCACCTGGCAATTTTCCGTTCTTAATTTTCCATTTTTCCCTCCCCTGACATATGAGGGCTTGTTTTTTGCCAGACAAGTTGTATTTTTGAATGACATCATTTAGTTTACTACACAGTGTACTGGAAAAATGGGGAAAAAATACCAAATGCAGTGAAATTGTAAAAAAAAAAAATGCAGTTACATGATTGTGTTTTGGGTTTTTCTATTCATCATGTTCACAATATGGTAAAAGTGATGTGTTGGTACAATGAGTCAAGGCGGTACGAGTTCATAGATACCAATCATGTATACTTTTACTTTTATATAAATCTGAATTAAAGAAAAAGAATTGCACTTTTGGCACTAATGTCCTCGACATGTAGTATTCTCATTTTTCGGGATCTGGGGCTGTGTTTGTTTTTTTTGCGTCTTGAGCTCACGTTTTTAGAGATACCATTTTGTGTTGATGAGATATTTTGATTGCCTGTTATTGCTGTTTTTTTCTGTTATGTAGTTCACAGATATACTGAATAATTGATTTAATATTTCTGAGTGCAGCAATACCAAATATGTGTATTTTTTATATAGTTTTATTTTCAATGGGGCTAAAGGAGGGTGATTTGAACTTTTGATTTTTTTTCTTCATTTCTTTTTTATTTTATTTTACTTTTATTTTATTTTACACTGCCCCTTAAAGTGCCTCAGCACTGCACAGATTGATCATTTCTCCTGTTCATATCTGTGCTGCTGCACGTCTCTGAACAGGAGAAATTAATCACTTTCTGTGGATGCCAGCGCTCACCGGGCATCCAGAGCAAGTGAGTTATGACAGCATCTGGGTACTCACAGGACCCCAGGCTGCCATGGCAATGCATCACGGGACCTCCAACATTGGAGGGGAATAACATGATCTCGCGATAGTCGCTATACTTTAGATTGCGCTGTCAGTGATTGACAGTGCTATCTGAAGGGTTAACATTGCAAATCGGATTGCTGAGCCGATTGGTCCTGTTAGCTGCACATGTCAGCTGATCAGATCAGCTGACATATGTGAGGGATGATGCGAGCTCAGTGCGTGAGCTCGCATTATAGGGAGGGAGACAACCTATGAAAAAGTTCCTAAATGTCATAGGTTGTGAAGGGGTTAAAAGGATCAGTCCTGGAATACAGAGCTCCCAATCATTAATACATTTTGGCATAATTTAACTATGGCAGAAAATCCCTTTTAAAAATGTAGCTGCACTTCTGCTTTAAAAACAGTTTTCACAATATTACCACCCCCATGTCATATGACGTGTCTTTTTCCAGCACTTTTATATTGTTTTCCTGATTACTTAACAGTTAGTATTGACACACTGCTGAAATAAATGGCGACACTCCCTGTTCTGAACAATTGTGTAAATATATTTCACCATCGACAGAAAGGAATTCAACTTGTCGCCTTCTTCCTTCCACTGACACACCTGTGTGATGTAACACAGCAGGAAACAAGATTATTTATGCTGTTGGGTTGTCCTTTTACGTATTATTTTCCTTACAGTCATAAAATAAGGCATATCTGAAAGCATAAAGGTTCAGTTACAGATATGAATAGCTGCATGACACACGGATATTGAGCAGAGTCCTATAACTTTCCAGTACAGATGGAAATGACTCTCTCATTTAGACAAGCCAAGAATTAGGAATGAGCGATATTTTGAATATTTTTTCGCTGATGTGAACATACCATAAATCACCCCCATTTGGATGATCAGATCATTTATGGCAGCATTAAAATAATTTTAAGGCCATTTAGATGTTTGATTATTCAACATATGAGAAAAACTGAATAGAGATGAGCTTACTTTGCTTGAACATGTTCACCAATTTCAAATCCAGGCCGAATCTAAATGAGTCATAAAAGCCAGGGTAGTAGTAGAAAGGGGAATAGGTATGGTGGTAAGGGGAAAACGTTTGGTGTCCGTGGGATAGGTAATGAAGTACCCAAAAGTTATGCTCAACAAACACCACCTTCTAGGCAAATAAAAATGTCAACTTCTTTTAGTGGACAGTCTGGTATTATCCCTTTCTTAGGCAGCATCACATCGCTACGACTTATAGAGGAGGCCCAGTAAGAGCAGGTGCTACAATGGATATCAAGTGCTCCATCAAATGGCCTCTCCTCCACCTCAACTTCAACAGCTCAGACACTGCAGTCCTCACAGGTATCAGCCAAATCACATGTGTTTTCTCACATCACAAGTCTCCAGCCACCCTACTGTGGGTCAACACAGATTGCCAAGTCTGCAGAGCTATTCAAGCATACTATAGGCTGGGAATCAGAGGTCTGCTCCAAAGATTCACTGAGTCAAGAGGAGGAAGTGATCTGCACAAAGTTTTTGTGAGTTGGATCCAGGGCTGGACAAAGAAGGGTTCAAGCAAAATGTAGACCCTCATTACCAAACTTTAAAGCCTGTTGGTGGAGATAATGAGGCTGATGATGATAGTACTCAGATACCTGAGGCGAGCGCCTACATAACTTTGTGGCCAGGGCAGGAAGGGGATGGCTCTGAGGGCAAGGAGTGTGACAACACAGAGGGTGATGGTGAGGTTCTACATCCCTCTTAAGGTACCGTCACACGCGGCAATTTTGCTAGCAATTTCACTGGAAATTTGCTGGATGCTGTGAAATCATGAACACATTGTTCCATTTGTTCACACACAAAATAGAACAATATATCCATGATTTCACTGCGACCAGCAAATTGCCAGTGAAATTGCTAGCAAAATTGCCGCGTGTGACGGTACCTTTACTGTCAAGCCACAGGCAGGCAATTGATGAGCTCAGCAGATGAGGTAGAAGATGAAGATTTTGAAGCTGATGAGGTTAGGTTACAGCTTCCTGGACAAAGATGGAGTGCTGCAAGTACATCAACATCTTGGTTCTAAGCCACAACTATGCTTCTGTGCAGAAGCTATGGCAGCTCTGCAGTTTGCATGGGCAGTAAGTGATACGGCCAGAGCTAAGGGATGGGGTACTCGGACACCGGGGCTACTGTGTGGGGAGTCACGGATTGTCGGGACCCCGGTGCCGTGCCCTGGTGATCAATTAAAGAAGATGTTGTTGTTAATGGTGGGGGTTGAAGGGGTTATTTACAGGGGCTCGTGACGCCACCTGTAGAGTCCGGTAAGATGGTACCGGCGCTGCCAGCTAGCCGCTGAGGTGATGGTTGAGGCAGCTAAGTGTGGTACAGCTCCCCACAGGTGGCGCTTTACCTCAGACCAGCTATTGTGGTGAGACGGTTAGGGAGGACAGTGATGGTAAAGGTGGTGCTGCAGTTCTTACCACTCTGCTGAGCTCTCGATGATGTTGAGCCCTCCGGGCTGCGGCGAGAAGAATCACAGAAACCAGTTCAAATTTAACTCTGCTTTACTCGATACCGGCTGATGGCATAACAAGGCACGGTACAGTTTGGTTTTCAGGGTGTTGTTGCCAACTCAGGGTTTCTCTTATGGAGTCTCAAGATGTCCTCTCTTTGTCTATCAGGGTTTACTACTTTCTTTCTCAGTCTTTCAATCTTTCCCACCCTCATAGAGCTCACCCGCCAGTCCTACGGTCTGTGTCTAGAAAATAAGGTCTGTGCTTTACTGGTCCGGTAATTTGGGCCCAAGGACTAAAGCCCCCATCCACGGAATTCAGCCTGTCCCTTTAAATTTCTTCTAGTGTCCTGAGCCGGTTTTCAGTCCTGAGGGATGAGGTACCTTTGTGGGGTTGTCAGCAACCTGGTTCTGTTGGGCCTGCAGCTCATCGGCTTTGCAGTCAGGGTTGAACTCCTGGCTGCCTCGGCTGTCTGTGTCGCCAGTGCTCCCTCAACGTGACCAGCTGGCTCCTACCAGCCCTGGCCCGTTGCCTTCTGTCCTGGGTCCCCACTTAAAGATGGGGTACCCTCCACTCAGCTGGGCTGCCAGGCTTGACCACTCTGTCTGCCTTCCCAGCACCGTCTGAGGTAAAGTGTCAACTGTCACTCCTACTCTATCTTAAGCTCCGCCCCCACCTATCTGGGATCTACCAAGTACTGCTTCCCCCTACTCTAGGTCGTGTGGTCCTAAGTGAGTGTAAAAATAGACTCCATAAGATTTAAATCCTAAACTAGCAACTTACAATAATATTACATATAGATAGTAAATGCAATACCACTCTGTGGCGCCTAGCCGCAGGGGCGCCACACACCCCCTTGGTGAAACACACCCGGCCGCGGTTGTTAAACCAAACCTGGAATAAAATGCATTTTACATATAACAATGAACATTTAGGGCATATCTGCTTAGGAGGCCTGACACTACTTAGACCACCCCCAGGCACTTTCTTTTCCTAACTTGATATGCATGGGGGTTAGTCAAGTTCCTCCACCCTTTGTTCACAACTATTGGAAACATATTTAACTTTTGACTCTTTTATTCGCAATTAAACGGGTAATTTTAAACATTCAAACAATAACTTGTACGCTTACTTTTCTTCCCTTGCGGGAGGTTCATTACTTATACCGTTACTTCAACATATTTTTAATTCAAGTCCACCTCAGCCCAACGGGGACCAAGTTGTAAATCACAGGTATATTTTTCATCAGACTTTAAAGAAAACAATCACTACATACATTTACTTTCATGTATGTCTTATTTACTGCAAAAAGAAAAATAATAAACAAAACACTGCAAACTATACTAGTCACCATTTCTCTCTTCACAGTCGTAGCACTGGCTCACCCGAATGGCAAACCACCCTCTAGCACCTGCATGGCGTTCATATGTAATAATGTCCCCACTATACAGATCTCTATCCGGATGGCCCTGGGGAAGACAAGCCTATACCTCCCTCCTCCCAACAAAGACTTCAGCAAACAGGCCCTCCTCCCGGGCGAACACGTACCCGGTATTGAGATTAAAAATGGTGATCACTCCTCTCCTCCGCTGGCTGATCGGTTGCGGGGATAGATTGCGGGCAATCGTGCGATCCTTTAAGATGTGATTGGCCAAAACTGATCAGCCAATGTGTGACGTGACATCATCAGCTGATCGTGACTTGCATCATCAGCTGATCGGTTTAAATTCGGTTTTGGCAGACGTTTTTTACCACTCAGCTGACGCTGTCACGTCACGATCAGCTGATGATGAGATAAAATGCCCACACCAAAAAAACGTGGCAAATACACCATGTGTGAACGTAGCCATATTAGTTGGAAAACAGTTATCGGGAAAGGCATGATGCATGATAAGCGACAAGGGGTCTAGCTATTTTTTCCAAATTAGTCAACCTATCTGAGGCAGAACTAATGGAAATTGGAGCTGCCAGCTCTTGGACCATTGAGAAGGGATGTCGATGCAGTTACCCAGACTTTCCAGACAGCTTTCTCACTTGAGGGTATATCAGACAGTCCTTGAGAAAATGTGCAGTGCAACTGCAGTAGAAGCAGAGTCCGAGATTGCATTGATGTCCCTATCAATTACCTTTTAACTTCTCAGTTAAAGTACTGCTTATGTGGAACTAGTTTTCCAAGATCAGTGATTATCTGCATTCACTTTCATGGACTGCGGGACTTCAGTCAACTACGTTGATTCAGGACTGGTTCTGAGAGATTAGGATTAGAGTGAGTTAGTTTGGAAATACCAATTCATTTTTTTGCCATTGACAGGAGACTGTGACTTCAGAACATTTACCAGCTTATACCGGTGCAATTCACACACTGTGCAATTCACAGACAGCACACACTGTGGTGATGTTACTACAAGCTTGTGCTCAGAGAAACCAACATCTCCCCCCTCTTCTATCTCTCTTATCTCTCCCTCCCCTCCACCTTAGATGCAGTTTGCACAAACCCGAGATTTCAGTGGCTGACTTCAGCACAGGGAGGAGGGAGAGAATACCAGCTTGGGTGGGCATGAATATTTCATTAACATTTACATACTATTGACTAGTGGGCAGTGCAAGTAATGGACTGGACTAGTGCAGACAGCTGCCTGCAAAGTGTGAAGATGCAAGAAAACTACAGAGGGTACAGTAATGATTTACATGTCTTAAAAGGGCTGCCCAAGAATCATCCTGAAAAATGACCTGATATAGTTCCTTCAATGGAGTCCGAGAATGGCTGGAAGGAGTCTATAAACATTCCCAAAGAAGAAACTGCAGCATTTTCTATCAACGTGCTTAGAAATAATACCAACTGACATATTCTAAAGATTTAAAGTGATCCTAAACCCAGAAACTGACCCCCCCGTATCTTTAGACCTGTCCCTGCACCCCTCTTATCATTTCTAGCCATCCCTTTTGCCGAAAAAAATCGCTTTTGTAAAGTAAGAGAAAAAGTTATATTACTATTTCCTGTGAGTTCTCTGTTTCTGTGGAAGCCGCAATAGCCCCGCCTGTCTGCTGCTGCCTTGTAATTATGCACGCCCTCACTGCTTCTAAGAGCCTGGCCGCGTCATGAAAGAGGCGGGGCTAAATCGTGTAATGTCGGAGCCCGCCCCCTTTCATGATGCGGCCAGGCTCTTAGAAGCAGAGAGGGGCGTGCTTAATTACAAGGCAGCAGCAGACAGGCGGGGCTATTGCGGCTTCCACAGAAAGAGAGAACTCACACAGGAAATAGTAATATAACTTTTTCTCTACTTTACAAAAGCGATTTTTTTCTGCAAAAGGGATGGCTAGAAATTATAAGAGGGGGTGCAGGGACAGGTCTAAAGATACGGGGGGGGTCAGTTTCTGGGTTTAGGATCACTTTAATCTCATAGATTGTTTACTGGAAAGCAGGGGCCTCACTCCTGTTGGTATCTGCTGAAATATGTTACTCTGTAATATCTGATGTAATATCTGACATACAGTATCTCCTTTGGATTGTAAAGTGCTATGGATTATATTGGTACCATAAAAATAAAAATGATTAATGTCATCTTACAGATCTAGGAGAAATTATAAACATGTAATAAAATATCTACAGATTGAAGATCCTTGAAGTGTACAATGCAAGATCTGACAAAACCCTACAACTGTAACATGTCCTTTTTGGTAAAGTTTCTTTTGAAATTAGAACTCCTTAAGGAACTTCAGCTGGAGTGCAACTAAACGCACAGCACTTACCTATTGTTAGTGCATATATTATAGCTATTAGCTCCTATTACATATTCTATGCCAAATACCCCAACCCTACAAATAATTTATTCTTAAGTGACGCAATAACTGGAATTCTTATTTTCAGTTGTGGACTTCCTAAGGTCACAGCAAAAATATAGAATGGTTATGGGACTAGAAACACATCAGGAAGTTGACAAACCTAAAAAGCCGTGTTTTCTGGCAACAGGAGACATGCAAATTTAGAGATAGAGGATATTCTCTCAAATTTCAGAAGAAGAGTTGTCCAGGATGTGTTGATGACATTTCCTGCACATCCGCAGGATAGCACCAAGTCCTTTATTCTAAAAAGGCAGTTCACCAAAAAGAGACTTCACTTTGCAAATAATCTTGGTTTCATGAATAGTAGTATACCCAGTGTCTGATTGGAGTGTCCAAGGCCTATAGATAAAATTCATTTTCGGGTTCTACATTACAACTACCTTCAAATACCGTAACTGTTAAAGTGTTTTCCCCATTGGAGTGGAGTGTCAAATGTAAAATACAGGTGGCTCCTACATATCTACTGTGCCCACATTGCAAATGTTAAGTACATTCACAGTGCTGTGCATTTAAAGGGTTATTTGGTGAAAACAGGTTATCAATGTAAGCAGGATATGTGGTACCATATTGATCACTGATGATCCAACCATTATATTCCTATACAGATCTGAAGAATAGGCAATTTTACTCCCCATGGGATACTTTTACCTCCATTTCAAAATGAAATAGCAGGTCAGATTTCTGACCATTGCTCCAGTCAGTGGTGTAACTAGAGTCCGAAGAGCCCCAGTGCAAAATTTGGACCTGGGCCCCCCCTTCCCCTGTGCGCCCACATTAGTCAGATGTATGGGCCCCATGTATCGTTCTAAATCCTATAAAGACTCACAAATTGACCCCAATCCCCTTCATAATGTATTTATGTCCCTCATCCTGCTATATATGGTCCTCCTCCTGGAATATGCCCTTATTCAGGCATATATAGCACAATGCAGCCTCACAGCCCTCCACATTGTATAATGTAGCCTCACAGCCCTCCATATAGTAAAATGCGGCCTTATACCCTTCCACATAGAATAATGCAGCCTCATAACCCTTCATATAATATAATGCAGCATCACAGCCCTCCAGATTACATAATGCACCGTCACAGCCCTCCAAATAATATAATGCAGTGTCACATCCCTTCATATAATATAATGCAGCGTCACATCCCTTCATATAGTATAATGCAGCCTCACAGCCCTTCATATAGTATAATGCAGCATCACTGCTCTTCAAATATAATGCGTCACACCCCTCCCAATAATATAATGCAGCATCACATCCCTTCCTAAAGTATAATGCAGCCTCACAGCCCTTCAATAGTATAATGCAGCATCACTGCTCTTCAAATATAATGCATCACACCCCTCCCAATAATATAATGCAGTGTCACAGCCTTCCATATAATATAATGCAGCCTCACAGCCCTTCATATAGTATAATGCAGCATCACTGCTATTCAAATATAATGCGTCACACCCCTCCCAATAATATAATGCAGTGTCACAGCCCTCATATAAGATAATGCAGCATCCCCACAGCCCTTCATATAGTATAACGCAATAATGCAGACTCATACCCTCCATATAGCATACATCCTCCCACACAGCACACACTGCCCCTGTACAACCTGCCCCACTCACACAGCCCTCTGTACAGCCCTAACCCCCACACACACAGACCCACTGCCCACGTACAGCCCCCACTCACCCAATCACACATACCACAGACACACTTCCCCCTGTACAGTCACCCCCCCACACACACACACTGCCCCCTGTACAGCCCTCCCCCCCAAACACAGACACATACACACTCCCACCATCCCCACACACACAGACACACACTCCCCTTCCCCTATCTCCCTCTCTAGAAGCTCTCACTCACTGTTACCCCACCCCCACACGCAGACACACACTCCCCCATCCCCTCTCTCTCTCCAGAAGCTATTCCTGCTCCTGAATGGAGCCTCTCACTCACTGCTCCCCCCATCCCCACACATACATTTCCCCCCTACCCTCTCCATAAGCTGCTCCTGTATGAAGCCTCTCACTCACTGTCTCCCGGCGGCCGCTGCCGCTGCATCTGACTCCTGACTGTGATGAGCTCGCAGCATGATGACCTCATCACAGTGCACACTGGGCCGCCGCGGGAGTTTGAAGGTATAGTGCCAGTCAGTGCTCTGGCGGCCGTGATCAGCTGCTGGAGACCGGCCTGGCAGACCGCGCACATTGACATGCATGTGCGCACATCCATGTAAAGCAGGCGCAGCCCAGGGGTTGCAGGGGTTCGGCGGGCACCGGGCCTCTGTACCTCCGGGGCCCAGTCGCACTTGCGACCCCTGCGACCGTGGTTGTTTATGCCACTGGCTCCAGTCATTCTCTATGGTGCTGTCAGAAAAAACTCAGCACAGCCTCAGAAGGAATTAATAAAGCTGTGGTCAAACAAGTTCCTAGTAATCATGTATTATATATATATATACACAGGGTGGGCCATTTACCGGTATTATATTTTAAGTCGGATACTTTGGATCCAACTTTATTTTTTTCAATGTGAAGAGGATCATGTGACACATCATATGTATTGAGAATTTCATGAAGAAAAACAATGGTGTGCTTGACTTTATTCTTTCATGAGTTATTTACATGTTGATGACCACTTATAAAAGTTCAAAAAAGTTCAAAGTGCTGCCCATTGTGTTGGATTGTCAATGCAACCCTCTTCTCCCACTCTTGACACACAATAGCAACACCGCAGAAGAAATGCTAGCACAGGCTTCCAGTATCCGTTGTTTCAGATGCTGCACATCTCATATCTTCACAGCATAGACCAGTGTTTCCCAATCTCGAGTCATCACGGCCCCCAACAGGTTACGTTTTCAGGATTTCCTTAGTATTGCACAGGTGATGCCTTGATAATAATTCCATTACCTGTCCAATCCTAAGGAAATCCTGAAAACGTGTCCTGTTTGGGGCCATGAGGATTGGAGTTTGGGAAACACTGGCATAGACAATTGCCTTCAGATGAGTGATGAGGCAAACTTTTTTGCAAATGGTGAAGTTAACAAACAAAACCACCACTATTGTCTGACACTAACCCACAGTGAATAGATCCCTCCAAGATTGCTGGAACACAAAAATTAATGGTATGGTGTGGTATATGGGGTACAAAGATATATATATATGGTATATGGGGTTCCTCATCAATGGAAACCTTAATGCCACTGGATATCTGAAATTGCTACATGATTCAGATATCCAGTGGCATTGAGGTTTTCATTAATGAAGAATGGCCAAGAAAGCAAAAAATCTGCCAGGGTATGTAAACATTTGAGCACAACTGTATACATATAGCTCACAGTCTCTATATTATATAAACAAAACCTCTAACACATACCACAATACTTGATATTATAATTACCCAAGCCCATAAAAACCTGAACTGACCCTTTAATACAGACAAATTATGGAGAGAGTAAATGGGGGAAGAAATTTGAGGACACAGTATGGGGAGCAAGGGGGCAAAAAATGCAGACTCAGTATGAGGAGTGAAAAGGGATGGGGAGGACACAGTGGGGGGAGGTAGGGGGGACTAAATGAGGACACAGTATGATGAGTGAGGGGGATGACTATGGAGGTAGTGAAGAGACAGTATATGGGGGTAGTTTGAGAGTGAGGCATATTGATGGTGAGTAGCATGGGGGACAGCGTGAGAGGAGACAGTATATGTTTGGGAGGGGCAGTATACAGACTGGGCAGCATAGAGGGAACACAGTAGGATAAGACAGTGTGAAGAGGGTGCCTAGTATGGAAAGGACAGGGCAGTGTGGAGTCCTTGTATCATAAGAGTGACAGTGTGAGGGTCATATTTTGCGCAGGGAAAACAGTGAGGGGGAATTATTTATTCCGGGGCACAGAATAGGGCAGACATTTTTATTCAGGAACATTACGATCATCCATTTTTAAGGGTATTGTGTGGGGATGTGCTGCAGAAGACCAAAGAAGATGAAAGTCTGCAGAGATGACCCATGGATATAAAAAGTCAACATGGCATCTGGAAAGATGAAAAAAAGAACAAACCCTACAAACGTGACCCTCATATACAGCGTTGGCCAAAAGTATTGACACCCCTGCAATTCTGTCAGATAATGCTCAGTTTCTTCCTGTAAATGATTGCAATCACAAATTCTTTGATATTATTATCTTCATTTTATTTGTCTTCAATGAAAAAACACAAAAGAGAATGAAGAAAAAAGCAAATTATTGATCATTTCACACAAAACTCCAAAAATGGGCCGGACAAAAGTATTGTCACCCTCAGCCTAATACTTGGTTGCACAACCTTTAGCCAAATAACTGCAATCAACCGCTTCCGGTAACCATCAATAAGTTTCTTACAATGCTCTGCTGGAATTTTAGACCATTCTTCTTTGGCAAACTGCTCCAGGTCCCTGATATTTGAAGGGTGCCTTCTCCAAACTGCCATTTTTAGATCTTTCCAAAGGTGTTCTATGGGATTCAGGTCTGAACTCATTCCTGGCCACCTTAGAAGTCTCCAGTGCTTTCTCTCAAACCATTTTCTAGTGCTTTTTGAAGTGTGTTTTGGATCATTGTCCTGCTGGAAGACCCATGACCTCTGAGGGAGTCCGAGCTTTCTCACACTGGGCCCTATATTATGCTGCAAAATTTGTTGGTAGTCTTCAGACTTCATAATACCATGCACACGGTTAAGCAGTCCAGTGCCAGAGGCAGCAAAGCAACCCCAAAACATTAGGGAACCTCTGCCATGTTTGACTGTAGGGACCGTGTTCTTTTCTTTGAATGCCTCTTTTTTTTCTCCTGTAAACTCTATGTTGATGCCTTTGCCCAAAAAGAGAGAACATTCTTCCAAAACGTTTTAGGCTTTCTCAGGTAAGTTTTGGCAAACTCCAGCCTGGCTTTTCTATGTCTCGGAGTAAGAAGTGGGGTCTTCCTGGGTCTCCTACTATACAGTCCCTTTTCATTCAGACACCGACGGATAGCACAGGTTGACACTGTTGTACCCTCGGACTGTAGAGCAGCTTGAACTTGTTTGGATGTTAGTCGAGGTTCTTTATCCACCATCCGCACAATCTTGCGTTGAAATCTCTCGTCAATTTTTCTTTTCTGTCCACATCTAGGGAAGTTAGCCACAGTGCCATGGGCTTTAAACTTCTTGATGACACTGCGCACAGTAGACACAGGAGCATTCCGGTCTTTGGAGATGGACTTGTAGCCTTGAGATTGCTCATGCTTCCTCACAATTTGGTTTCTCAAGTCTTCAGACAGTTCTTTGGTCTTCTTTCTTTTCTCCAAGCTCAATGTGGTACACACAAGGACACAGGACAGAGGTTGAGTCAACTTTAATCCATGTCAACTGGCTGCAAGTGTGATTTAGTTATTGCCAACACCTGTTAGGTGCCACAGGTAAGTTACAGGTGCTGTCAACCTGCCTAGCAGTATTCCCGAGTGTGACTCGGGGTTAACTTTTACTGCCAGAAGCGGTAACCCCGAGTCACACTCGGGTTTACCCGCGGCTGGTGCTGTCAGAGCAGCACCGCCACCACTGCTCCCTACTTTAGCCGCCCCTGCTCCCGATGCTGGGCCGGCAGGGAGCACCGCCGCCCGCCCCTGCTCCCGGTGCTGTGCCGGCGGGGAGCACCACCGCCCGCCCCTGCTCCCGGTGCTGTGGAGGCGGGGAGCACCGCCACCCGCCCCTGCTCCCGGTGCTGTGGAGGCGGGGAGCACCGCCGCAGGCCCCTGCTCCCGGTGCTGTGGAGGCAGGGAGCACCGCCGCCCGCCCCTGCTCCCGATGCTGTGGAGGCGGGGAGCACCGCCGCCCGCCCCTGCTCCCGCTGCTGAGGACCGGGGGCCGGGGTGCTGTCAGAGCCGGGGGGAGGGGGCTGGGGCATTGGGTCTTACCTGCCCGTTGCACCGGCGCCATGTGAGTGATATGGCACCGCCCCCTTCTCCAGAGCTAGGGTTAGGGCTAGGGTTAGGGTTAGGGCTAGGGCTAGGGTTAGGGCTAGGGTTAGGGCTAGGGCTAGGGTTAGGGTTAGGGTTAGGGCTAGGGTTAGGGCTATTGTTATGGTGCTGTCACACCTGGCGACGTCGCTAGCGACATCGCCGAAAAAGTGACGTATCAGCGATGTCGCTAGCGACGTCGCGCTGTGTAAACGAGCGGCGCGACCGCGTTTTATCACTGGTCGCAGGTTGTCAGGTTTACGGGAAGAACCATAAACCTGTCAACCGGCGACCTGCGATAAGGCTGGATCGCGCCGTGTGACATCGCCAGAGCGATGTCGGCAGCGATCCAGCCTATACCGCAGCATTGCTGCGGATCGCTCGCTGGGCTGAGCCCAGCCCAGCGAGCGATGTCACCGCCCGCATCGCTGCGGCATCCCCGGCCGCAGCGATGCTATGTGACAGCTGGCCAGCGATGTCGGAAGCGAGCGGGCACCCACGCATCGCTTCCGACATCGCTGGCCAGATCGTGCTGTGTGACGGCACCATTAGGGTAAGGGGGCGATATCGCTGCCCATTCATGTGGAGACGTGGGGGCGTCATCGCCCCTACGTCGCCACATGTAAAGGGGCGATGTTGCCGGTCCCGGCCAGTCGCCTGGTTTCACAGCAGTGCTGTGAAACCTGGCGACCATCATGGGGCGATGTGCACACATCGCCCCATGTAACCGGGCGGCAGTAACCTGTCAGGCGATGGGAGCCATAGGCTCCCATTGTCCTGCATCGCCGCCGGGGTTGTCGCCCTACAGGTTGCCGACACGGGGCTGGAGGAGTCACCCTGTCTAAATGGGGGACGGCGCTGGTGGCGGGGGCGGCGAGAGCGTGCGCGGCCCCGCCATTCACCGCCGACATCTCCAGCCCCGTCGCCCCGTGTGACGGGGCCGTTAGGGCTAGGGTGTTAGGGTAGAGCCTGGGCTGCAGACGAGAAGAGGGGCGGGAACACCCAAGGAAAGCTGGATGCTTCCCTCAGTTACCCTCCTCTCCTCTGTCACAGGGACATCCAGCGATGTTCCTGCTGTGATCGCTGGTGAGAGCCCCTTCGGATGCCTCCATATGACTTCCTGGTTCCGTCTCTGTGAGCCGCAGCGGCTCATTGGAGGCGGAACTGGGTGGGAAAAAAAAAAGTATAAAATTTCGGCCATTAAAAGAAATTTTTTATGAAAAAAAATGGTACCGCATTTAGGCTGCTTTCACATCAACGGTTTTTTTAAATCGCGGCAGATGCGGTGAAAAAAACGAATCTGCCGCGATTTCCAAAAAACGCTAGTGTGAAAGTACCCTTAGTACAAAATTCCTGACATAATCATACCGCCAGGTATAAGATTATTGATTATTGAATTAAATTATATTATTTATTTAATTATAATTCATGATTTTATGTTTCAAAGTTTATCACATCTGAGAGGTCTACTAGAGTCTTCTTTAATCAGGTAATTACTAAGAATTGCAGGCCGACAGTACATAACACCAAATTTCCATGCAAAAAAATGGTACCGATTTTAGCACAAAATTCCTGACATAATCATACCGCCAGGGAGGTTAATTACACAAATTAGAGAAGCATCACATGATTTTTCTAAGGGTGCTAATACTTTTGTCCACCCCCTTTTTTATGTTTGGTGTGGAATTATATCCAATTTGGCTTTAGGACAAATCTTTTTGTGTTTTTTTCAATGAAGACAAATTAAATGAAGATAATAATACCAAAGAATTTGTGATTGCAATCATTTTCAGGAAGAAACTGAGTATTATCTGACAGAATTGCAGGGGTGTCAATACTTTTGGCCATGACTGTAATAAAAATCATGCTTATTTATATTAAGATATCCATACAATTACCATAAAATTAAACAAAAATTGACAACGACTTAAAATACACAGCATTTAGCTATATTCTATTTCACAAATCATCTCTCCTCTGTAGATTTTCAATGGGAAACTATTTGTAAAATATCCAAAAAGTATAAAATAAATAAAAATAATTTTAAAACAAACCCCACATATGCAATCACAAGCCAATTGGCACGGAGGTAAAAAAGGAATGAAATACCTATCTACATATATAATCGCCAGTTGGAACTTTTGGCCGCTGTCCCCGAATTCCATAAGGCACCGTGGCAGTGTCACTTGCGCAGGCTCAGTTGTGGCTGCAAGGCCACGAACTGCACCTGCGCAAGTGACATACATGTCACCGCTATTCCCACGCAGGCACAATAACAGCCGCATCGTTACTACGCATGCACAGGAATAGCGGGGACATTCACGTCACCGCTATTCCCGCGCATGCACAGTAACAGCCATCACTGCGCGATCTACCTGCACGTGTGCGGTAATAACACGGCTGTTACTGCGCCTGCACTGGAATAGTGGTGATGTCTATGTTTTACTTGCACAGTCGCAGTAACAGCCTTAAGGCCACAAACTGCGCCTGCGCAAGTGACAGTTATATGTCACAGCTATTCCCAGTAACAGCCATAATTGAATGGTGTACCCGCGCATGTGCACTTATGATTTTTGATTACCAAATGCAGCACAAACTTCTCCACAGTCTCATACTGTGTATCAATTTTGTCTACTATCTGAGGCACAAAAATACTGTTTACTACTGGTATGTACGTAGTTCTTACCACTGTGGCACTGCTTAAGGATTTGCCATTTTAACTGTACTCAACAAAAAAATAACTAAATATATTTGGCCTCATCACAATTATGGCACAAAGAACGCCAGTACCACGCCAATATATACGTTAGTTTTATTACCTCAGGCAGCAGCAAATTCTCCACAGTCCTATACTGTATTACAATTCTGTCTACTATGTGAGATACACAAATTCTCTCTACTACTGGTATGTTCATACTTCATACCACCGATGCATTGCTTATGAATTTGCCATTTTAACTGTCCTAAAAAAAAATTAATAAAAGATTTTGGCCTTATCACCATTACGGCACAAAGAAAGCCAGTACCTTGGCAGCAGTAAATTCCGCCAGCCCCACATACACACCTATTTTTTACAAATCTACATAACTACTGCATGTCTAACTAGCATTCATTGCTGAAGGAATCTAACAACAGTGCCACTTATTGAAGTACAGGTTTTTATACACAAGATAGATTCCTCACTTCCCCAAACAGGCCCACATACCCGCCTGTACATTTAATTACATATCACTGCTCCTGGACTCCCGCAGCAGTGCCAACATGGCTCCTCATAAAAAAATACAAAAATCAACATGAAAAAAATAAGGCTGAGGAACAACATCTACGAAAATGCCATGCTAATGAGACTCCTGAACAAAAACGCCATCGTCTGGACAAAGATCATGTATATAAACGTAGATGTCTCGCTCAGAAGTCGTCTTGCTCTAAAGCTATTAGATGGGCTATTCGCCAACAAAAGCGCTGCCACAATATATATTCTATTTCCACATTTCTACCACAACCACAAGTTGATGCATCACAATCGGAACACCACACAACAGATTCCACCACTTCAAGGTGTATGACCTCTTGGCAACTATCTCCTGTAGCCACATAAATGCCATTGTTACACAATACTGAACCATGCTCTCTGCAGCCATAGGCTGAAACACAAACCGTCATACTACCCCAACTACAAAACAAATGACTAATCAACATTTGGCGGCAAACAGGACCCATTGACTCTTTGACTACTCCACTACTACAACAACAACAGTATTATTCCGAAGATGAAAATACTATTAAAGAACACAGCTGCGGTGACATGACTCATGTATGTGAAAGTTGCCAAGCTTTGCATTTTGCAAATAAGATGCCTCTTGATAAAAAGTTTACACAGTGCTGTCAGAAGGGTAAAGTCCATCTACCCATAATACAGTATCCCCATGTGCTGACAATGTTGATGACAGGAGAACATGAATACAGCAATAATTTCATGGACAATATTTGCTCTACCAACAGTTCTTTTGCTTTTGCGTCCATGGGAGCAAGTGTTTCACCACCTCCTGGATATGGTCCATACTGTTTTAGAATTCATTGACAGATCTATTATTATTATTATTGTTTATTTATATAGCGCCATTGGTTCCATGGCGCTTTACATAAGCAGTGGGGGTAACAAGGACAGGTACAGTACATATGAGCAGTCAATGCTTGCTGATACACGACGGGAGAGGGTCCTGTCCACGAGGGCTCACAGTCTACAGGGGTGGGCATTGAACAGGCACACTACATCCAGCTGACGAAGAACTACCTAAATTTACACAACTTTACATACTAGATACCACCCACGCTAATGAACAATGACTGCAATGTAAAGAAAATGAAAAATGCCATCCTACTTTAATGACCATTATTGCTGAGCTAATGCAAACAAAAAATCCTTTCACTGCTGCTTATTAAATGCTACACGATGTTGAAGGACAAGACATGTTCAGAGCTCTATAAAATGGAACTTTCATGCCAAACATCACAATGGCTTTTAAACAAGATAGGACTCAAAATCCCAGATGATACAATAAACCAACTGTGAGGGAAGTGGCAGTGGTCTTTCAGAATGATGATGGTGAGCCTCCCTTCCATAGACATCTTAATTCATTTAAAACCTCATCCACAAAATCGTCTGGCTCCAAAAACACAAAGAATCAACATTCTGCATTGAAATTTAGATGCCCTGATGTATCCTATCTTTTTCCCTTATGGAGAACAAGTCTGGCATGACACTCTAAAACACCAAGGACATAGTACATGAAGGATCACCCAACTACAGTACTATAGCTATGTATTATCAGCAACAAAGCATTTTAAAGGGAACCTGTCACCTAAACTAGCCCTCCTAACCCATGAATATCTGTCACTGCAGCCTCAAACAACTTTCTCAACCATCCCTGAACATGCCTACACAACTTCAGGAGATGTTCACTTACATCTGTGTTTTTGGATCACCTACAAATCCACTGGAATTGTGGAATGAATTTAAACAGCATTTTTTACAAGACTACTGTCACAGATACCACAACAACACTGAACTGTGCATCAATTGTGAAAGTTATGCTATGAAAGATGTTCAAGATGTGCTAATAATACATGGCAAGTCTTATTTGGATTTCAATTTACCACACCATGCAACAAATATACGCCAGCCTCAAGAAGACCATGATAAAGACTATGAATTAGCTACAGCAACTGAGATGAAAAAAACTCTTAATCCTGAGCAACTCTTGGCTTTTACTGCCATTTTGGATGCTCTACAAGACAACACATTGACACCCAAGTGCGTCTTTATTGATGATCTGGGTAGCAGGGGAAAAACCTACTTATATCATCTACTTATACATTATGTCAGAGGACAAGGACATGTGGTCTCACCTGCTGCCACTACAGGAATAGCTGCAAACTTGCTATCATGAGGACTAATGATGCACTCCCTGTATGGCATTCCAATCCCAATCAATGAAACATCAGTTTCCAGGATTAAAAGTGACACTAACGCTGCCAACAAGTTAAAAAAATACTACACTTTTTATACTTGATGAGTGTACTATGGCACAAAACCATTCTTTGAATGTCGTTGATAGACTTCTACATGATCCTATGACAACACATGTTGATGACAAAAATAATGTTCCCTTTGCTGGTAAAGTTTTCATACTTGGAGGACATTTCCGATAATGCCTTCCTGTACTTACACATGTCACCAGAACTTAAAGTGTGGATTGCTGTCTTAAGTATTGTCAACTCAGGAAACACTTCACAAGACTTCCGCTATTCAGCAGCATGAGATCCAGGGATCCAGACTACAGCACTTGGTTACTTAAACTAGGAAATGGTCAACTCTCAAACGAATACGGTACAACCTTGGAGAGGATGTTATTGAAATTCCTCCAGACATGATGTCCTCTGCCTGTTTAATCACAGACATATTTGGCACAAACATTCATATTAATGTTAATGACACTGAAAGTGTTATGTATGCAGCATCTCATGTAATACTCTGTCCAAAAAATGAAGATGTTCAACTTCTAACCTCTCAAATTATGGACCGAATGAGGCCAATATGTCTTATATACAAGTGATGATTCCGTGGATGGTGATGATGCTATTGAATGTGAACAATAACCAGTCGAATTTTTGAAAATCTCTGACACCATCTGGCATGCCACCACATCGCCTACAACTAAAAATGGGAACAATTGTCATGCTACTGCGAAATCTGAATACAAAAAAAAGGATTATGTAATGGAACTCGGCTCATTGTAACATCCTTAAACCCACATATCATACAGGCAAAAGTCATCACAGGATCAGCTGAAGGAGACTTTGTTTTTATTCCACGCATTGATTTGTGTCCATCTGAAACTGGGTTACCATTCAAACTATGAAGACAGTTTCCTGTTAAGCCAGCTTTCGCAATCACAATTAACAAGGCACAAGAACAGACTCTACATCGAGTGGGTATTTATCTACCTCAACCAGTATTTGGCCATGGGCCATATGTTGCTTTCTCCAGAGTCAAGCAACGCTCCCATGTCAAAGTCGGTTTTAGATACACCAGTACAAGGACAGTTGTTACATGGTAGTGATAAAGAGTTTACTATAAATGTAGTTTATAAAAATGTTTTAAATTAATTTATGTATTTTGTCATCTCAATAACATGTACATACTATTATATCACATAATAATCTTCGTACCCTAATCCAACTTATTTACCATTACTATTTCAAGTAAATCATACCCACGTTAATTCATAGTGGGCATTCTTATATACTCTTTGTACTTTCATGTAAGTAAATAGTTAAGTTACTGTTTAGCAACTTGCTATACATTAAATAACCAAAATACTGTAATATGAATGATATATATAAATCATTGACCGAGCGACTAAAGCCTTGAGTAGTGTTATATATTTCTGATTCATCCTCGGTCTATGAATATATAGATTGTACATCTTTCTTCATATTGTGCAACCTAGATTACTAATCTCCTTTTATTGTACTTCATTGATTTCTGTATCATTTATGCAAATCATACTGTATGTTATACCGTTCTTTTATTTCAAACCAATAAAAAATATTTGAACATAAATAGTGATTTACTTTTTTTACACACATTCATATGCCTTAGATACTGTACATACATGCATAGATACATAGCACAGCATACACGTTGCGATAGGATATATATAATATATATTTTGCTACATTAATTTTGTGCTAAATACTTATGCATATACAAGCATTTAAGGTCATCACAGGGGAGATATGTATCATAGACTTTGAAACAGTTGGTGATGGAAACCCACATTTCTAATTACAGTGTCAAAGATGCTGAGAGACTTATTTGTCTTTTCACTGAGCTGGGTTTTTTGTGAACAGCTGAAGAGATGGGTCGCCATATCTCCCCATCCGGCTTTAATCCATATGGATAGAGACATTGCTACATAGATATATATTCATACATACATAGATTTATACCTTAAATAATTGCAGATTTTATACATATATTATACATAGGCGGCCGTCACACGCTACAATATCGAGAGCGATATTGTAAGCCATCATGTGCACGCGCGATCGCTAACAATATCTCTCACATCGCTGGTGAGCTGTCACACAGACAGACTCACCAGCGATGTGGAGCAGCGAGATGGCTGGCAACTATGGTACACATCGGGTTACTAGGTGCGGCGTGGCGCTTAGTAACCCGACGTTTACCATAGATACCATCTACCAGCATAGGCTCTGCCGCTGGGAGATCGTTCATCGTGGTGTCACACACCACGATGAAGCAGATTGAACAAGCGATTATCGCTTGACATGAGCTCTGGCTCTCATATCTGCGATGTCACGATCAAGCGATTTTACATTGTAAAATCGCTTGATTGCACGCAGCGATGCACAAACGATATCGCTTAAGCGATCAAAAAGCAGATCGCTTAAACGATATCGTTCGCAATATTGTAGCGTGTGACGGCCGCCATAGATATATGATAGATATTATATACTTTAAACTAATGATTATATATTATTAGTACATATACACATCACAGCTAAAAATATAGATACCGTATTTCCAGGTATTTAGGTGCCACAGGTAAGTTACAGGTGCTGTTAATTACACAAATTAGAGAAGCATCACATGATTTTTCTAACAGTGCCAATACTTTTGTCCACCCCCTTTTTTATGTTTGGTGTGGAATTATATCCAATTTGGCTTTAGGACAATTCTTTTTGTGTTTTTTTCATTAAAGACAAATTAAATGAAGATAATAATACCAAAGAATTTGTGATTGCAATCATTTTCAGGAAGAAACTGAGTATTATCTGACAGAATTGCAGGGGTGTCAATACTTTTGGCCACAACTGTAGAGTTGATTGTCCTCACCAACAATCCATTCACGGATAGCAGACAGCGGGCAGAAATTAAATCACTGCTGATGGTGTCTTCCCAATCCGGAGGGCAGCTCCAGGGATGACACCGCTGATCGTTTCCTAGGTAGATCAATTAGTGCAATCTATTATGACTGTAGCATGCTAGCAATAGAGTATGGCCTCATCAAAGGGGCAACACCTTCCGCAATCCCAGTGCAAGCAGAGGGATAATGGAGCAGACATCAACACATTTCAAACACGCTGATGTGAACAGTTATCTTAGGTTCAGTAGTAGCCATCTTACCAAATGGATTTCCAACATTCCAAACGGGCAGTATTGGAGAATAAGAAAAAACTGTAGCACTGAAACAAGTTATTTAGAGGAATCCAGTATTATTACTAAGACATTCAGAGAGAAAAATATCTCAAAAAGGGACTGTATAGCTAAAATTCAGAATAAACATAGCAACGTGTCAGTTAGTGCCCAACAGCCAGAGAATAATACATTCAGAATGAATTTGGTTAGCACATGCAATAATTTCCATAACCAAACTAAATATCTAATGAGGAAATATTGGTTCATCCTTAAAAATGACCCATTACTGGTGAACATCTCCCATCTGTGCTGCAGGTGATTCTTAGACATCATTTTGGATCGAATCACAGGAGAGTAGGAGAGAGATTAATCTCCCTATCTCCTTTACTGCCGGCTGTGTGCCAAGTGCAGTGCGATGTTTCTCTTGCATCCATAGTCTTGTATGGGTGTGAGTGATCCAAGACTCGCAGCTAATCGCACCATGCTGTATAGGGCTGAGGAAAAATTCAAAGATCTGAGCTGCCTGATTCTCTAAGGCTAGGGTCACATTAGAGCCATGGAAGCAAAAAACTGCTTCCTTTAACACATCCTTGCAAAGGATGCACCCTCCCAAATGTGACCATAGCCTAACATGGGCACGAGTGCAATGTGAGATTTTCTTGCATTGCACTTGTGTGAGTCAAACGTTAGTGTGACTCAATCCTAAGTATGAAAATTACATATAAATGATTGGTCACATGATAACAACTCAAATTGATTGGGGAGGCGCCAAACTGAATTCTTGAATCCGGTGTTGATAAACCTAGATACACCTCTGAATGGTATATAATGTATAGTGTATGTGTATAGGTAATACAGATATCTTCAGAAACATGATACACAAGTGTTCTGTAGATAGTGTATGTGTAAAAATAAAACAGTAATCATCCTCATTTTACTCCAATTCACCATGTAAAGAAGGTAAGTGCCAAAGTACCACCAAAAACAAGATATGTTACAGTAGTGGTGTCCTTTGCAACTGTCTCACAATATAAATGTATTCCCCTGTGGCCCCAATAAAGTATTAATACATATGTACACTTTTGTGGATCCAGTACAGTACTACATTTGTCTTTGTGCCCCAAAGAGGAATTTTAGGGTCCATCTTTATGCTGCAATACAACTGTAATGCCCACTGCCCACACAGGGGTGCATCCAGCCCCCCTGCCGCTTGACCCGTTTTGAAGACCGGGGGGGGGTGTGCTATCAGACTTCAGCCTCGCCACCCATGTAGCCTTAGTTGACGAGCGGGAAGGGGGGGTGCTGTCACACTACAGCCCCGCCGCCCCTATAGCCTGATGCAGGCTGATGCAGCGCTGCCGCCCTCTCACCAGGTGACGCTGCGGGTGACACAGGAAGCCGGTCTCTGGTGCTGGCGCCACCCCTTTCTCCAATGCCGCTCCCCCTGGCTGCTGCCGCTTGGTACTCAGGGCTCACACTGTCCAATGGACGGTGCGGCCCTGTGCCCACATCTCCAGTGGCACCCATACCGTAATAGTGTCCACCTTTTATGGCCTGATACAGTTGCAACATAAAAAATTGTAACCCAGTAAATCAATTAAGTACAGACACAAGGGAGGCCAGTTCCAGCCTAACTACATTGTCCAACATTTGGGCAACAGGGGTAGTGGTTGGATTAGGTCCATGATCAATCATAATTGTTTTATAATCAAAACAGAGCTCTTCGTATTGTCCTGAGGACTGATTTACAAGAATGTTTAGAATAGTGATTCAAATGTGTGTTTAAGTAAGTTCAACTGGAAAAACTGCATTTCAAGAATTGCTGTGCATTTCAATCACTGCTTAAATGATGTCTACTAAACAGTACCACAATTTCAGTGTGATGGGGGAATCTTAAATAAGCCTTTGTTTCTAAGCAAACAAAAAAACACAAATATTTGCTTGGTGGCCCCATCCATGCACCCAAGCTTGGCGTGCTTGATCATTGTTATGCAATAGAAAATGATGTCTAGGTTGTACTTTTCACTTCAGATATAAAAAGCCTGAATCACTAACGGTACCGTCACACACTGCAATATCGCCTGGCGATATGAGGCGATATAACGTGCGCGCTCACGTTTTTCATACTCGCCTCAGATCGCCAATGGCGGCATCACATGCCGCAATATCGCCCTGAAGGAAAGGCGATGTGTCGCTCCGGAAATCGCCTCACCTATAGCGGAACCAAACTTGCCTCATTCCCTCGCAATCTCAAAGGCAATGTGGGCGTACATGTTCAGCGCAGCGAGAACATAGGCATGCCACAGTGTTTTACACAGCGCCCCATACGCGCTCATTGGACAACACAACAGTGTTGCGATTGGTCAGCCTGCTCTGCACTGAGTTTGCGGACTGTTATGTAGCTGAAGATGTGTGTGGTGCTGAACGGACAGCTCTTCAAATATGGCGCGGTGTCAAGTGACAGCCAATGGGAACACAGTATCCCACACCAATCATCTCAGACGGGGCGCGGACAACAGCACGCTGAGGCACGCCTACGGGAAATCATGGAAAGCGCTGTTTCCATCATTATCGCCCTGACACACGCCACAACACGGAAATATCGCCTTAAGGATTGCGGCTGATTACTGAGCACTGTTCAGGAATCAGGCGACAGCTATGGGGTGATTTATCGCCGCGAAATTCCCCAATCACATGCCGCAACCGTGAGGCAATTTCACGGCAATTGTTCCAGGGCAACATATCGCATTCATGATTTCCAGGCGATATCGCGGCGTGTGACAGTACCTTTAAAGTCAAGATAAATCTAAGTTGAAAAACAATGAATTGTAGAAATCTTTACATCATTCATTATCTTGGTCTTATTTAAGTAAACCTGTCACCTATTTTAGGCATTTTAAACTTTGCCCAGCACATTAAACATGCTGTAATTGGGGTTCCTGTAACCTCTTTATATCCCCAGACTTGCCCCTGCATACCTCATAAATCAACTTTTAATGTGTCCCGCGCAGTATGTTAACGGGTTCTTAAGGGTCTGATGGGGTGCGGCACACTTCAGTCAAGAGACGTCCCACTGCCGGAAAATGCCGTCTCTTCTGTGTATGTATGTGAATCATTCACAGCTCTTGCGCATGCACAGTGGCGTGGGCCACTGTATTTTATGAAAGTCGCATAGTGACCGAAGTGTCGCGAGATCCCACTGCACAGTCACGAGACTTCACAAATCTTGTGAGACTTTGGGCACTGTGCAGCTTCAATAGAGCATAGTGAACCACGCCACTGCGCAGGCGCGACAGTTGTGAATGACATTGTATGTAATTCAAAAACATACACAGGAGGGTGCGGTGTTTTCAGTGGTGTCTTTCATATGCCAGATCTGAGTGCCACGATTACCATAGTCACAAGGTTACAGTTTAATGTGTCACCATGGGAATCGTGTTAGCTGAATGCAATCAGATGGATAGATAGACAGACTGATATAGATAGAGCTCATCAGTCTCCTACTCTCCTGCTGCTTGCTTCCAGGGCCTTCTATTAGGCTTCATAAATATTCACTGCACTGATCAGCAATGGCCAATCACAGATGCTCACTCTGTAAGCTGTTGTACAACTTGTACCGGTGTCTATGCTTGGTTTTCATACACATTAGTGTATGGCAACCAAATGCTGTCATAGTGTGTAAAATAAATAAATAATGAAAAAAAATTATGTAGGGCTTCACTGTATTTTTCATTTTCAGCACAGATAAAGCAGACAGCTGTCCCAACAACATACCCTATGACGATAATCCACGACGAGGACCCACATTGCAATCTCAGCTCTGCTGCATTGGAACTCATGCTGAAGGAGAAAGAATCATATCAGTGCGATCTCTGAGGACACAATGATGGCACCGAGAGCTTCAGTCCTCTCTGCGGTCAGCTGACGTGATTACCATGGTGAAGTGGTCAGCTGACCGCATCACTATGGTAACGAAGACAGGGCCCAAGCTCTCGGTGCAGAGGATGTGTCCACTGAGTTTGCGCTGATAGGATGCTTCCTTTTTCAGCACAAGTTCCAATGCAGCAGAGCTGAGATTGCAAAGTGGGACTTTGTGGTGGATTATCGTCATAGGGTATGTTGTTGGGACGTTTAACAAATGGGTAAATTAGGACTGTCAGTGTGTTTTATTTCTAATAAAGGAATTTTCTCAGTGATTTATGGCTAATAAAGGAATTTTCATTGAGTGTGTTTCTTTATTAACTATTCACTTACACGATTGGTAATGGGAGGGTATAAGAAGATGCCTGACATTACTAATCCAGGGCTTAATGCTATGCTAGCAATATTCAGCTGTCATTAACCCCTTGATGCCACCACACCCAGGCATGGGGAAGAACCAGGTAAAGCGCCAGGAATTGGCGCTTCTAATACCAGCCCACAGCTGCCTAGATTTATCTTGGCTGGTAGTTAAAAACAGGGCAAAGCCCACAATTTTTTTTTTTTTTTAAAAGGGCTGCCCTGTATTTTTCATTGCTTGCCAAGGTAAAACTAGGCAGCAGACGGTGGCAGCCCTCAGCTGTCCAATTTATCTGTGCTGACAATGATAAATACAATGAAGCCTATGGCAAACTAAGCACAGACACCAAAACAGATTGTGGAAGCGCAGTCTGAGTGCGACTTCCAATCACAGATGTTCTCACAGAGAGTGAGTGTCTATGATTGGTCGTTGCTGGTCTGTGCAGTGAATATTCATGAATCTTGAATCATGAAGCAAGTAGCCAGGGAGCAGGAGACTAATGAACTCTATCTATCTATCTATCTATCTAAAAAAAAGAGAAAAAAAAGAAAAAAAAGAAAAAAAAACTGCACAGCACTCACAGACTAAATGTGAACTAGTGCCAGAAGGGACGCTGGTTCAAATAACTAGAAAAAGTTCTCTGCAGCACTCAGCTACTACCAATGACGTACAATTGCTAACAAGCTACATGTATATGAGAAAAAAGTTTAAAAACTGACGTTTTTTTCAGAAAAAACTCAAAAATCTTATCTTTATATTTCTGAAGTTCTTGGTACATACATTTGCCAATGTCTGTTTGCTCATCGACTGCGACAAAGTGACTTCAGGTCCGATGAGTCCTAACGCTGACATCCCTGTCCTCCTTGTCCACCCCCCACTTCTCAGTGGGCTGACTACATCTCGACCCTAGATCACCTGTGGTCAATGAGGGTGCAATTGCAGCATGGAGCCAGCAATTCCATATGATACAAAAAAGAGAAAAAAAACTGCACAGCACTCACAGACTAAATGTGAACTGGTGCCAGCAGGGACGCTGGTTCAAATAACTAGAAAAAGTTCTCTGCAGCACTCAGCTACTACCAATGATGTACAAGTGCTAACAAGCTACATGTATATGAGAAAAAAGTTTAAAAACTTATGTTTTTTCCAAAAAACTCAAATCTTATCTTTTTATTTCTGAAGTTCTTGGTACATACATTAGCACTGAAATCAAAACCAGGCGACATTGGTTTTATCGCCGCCAAATTCCCGAAATACACGCCGCAATAAGGAGGCAATTTGGTGGTGATAATTCCAGCGAGAAATATCGGTGCCAAAAATGTCTCCTCTGGTTGTAGCGTGAGAAGGTACCCTAAAAGGGAAAGTCTGCTGCAACACTACACAAGTTTCTTTATATTCTCAAGAAAGATTCTGCCATGTCCTTTTGCGCATACCTGTATTAGCTGTGCATATAGCCCTGCCATTCATTGTTAGCCATCATGCTATTTCACATGCTCATAATGTGTAGTGTTGCAGCAGAGTTTCACTTTAATGAGGTGACAAGTGCAAATTCACTAAAACTATAATGAAAGAATGACACCAAAAATTGATTTGGAATATTTATTAATAAAATAATTTCATCAATAAATTAAATAAATACAAACATTTTATTGTAAACACTTAGTTGGTCAGGTGCCATTGTAAGGTTCATAAATTCACCTTCAACAATAAACTGTCATCAAATGTCATAAATAACCGTATGGTCATCAAATTTACATTTATAAATGTAAACCTATAATTAAAACAAGAATATTTCCACCAGATCTACCCATACCCGGGTAATCGTACCTCTACTATGGCACCAAAACCTAACAATAGGGAAGGGAGGGCGGGGATCAAGAAACCAGCTGTTCTGACTGACATACCTCAAATTCCCCTCTATTTATACCTAAATCCCAACCTGCTACAACCAATCAGATATCATAAAAAAGGCGCAAAAACAGCCTATTGGTCAAATAATGATCCCTGTCCCTGAATACTAATATTGCCTTAATCTTTTACCTCACATCTACTGAAATTAACCCGTTCTTGCCCTGTCACCACATAATGGCCCATACTATTGCATGGGCCATTCTATGAGGTGACAAGTGCAAATTCACTAAAACTATAATGAAAGAATGACACCAAAAATTGATTTGGAATATTTATTAATAAAATAATTTCATCAATAAATTAAATAAATACAAACATTTTATTGTAAACACTTAGTTGGTCAGGTGCCATTGTAAGGTTCATAAATTCACCTTCAACAATAAACTGTCATCAAATGACATAAATAACCGTATGGTCATCAAATTTACATTTATAAATGTAAGCCTATAATTAAAACAAGAATACTTCCACCAGATCTCCCCAAACCCGTCGCATCTCAAAGAGAAGCGGCGCCCCCCAAACCAGCACCTAACCAATCTTCCACAATACTCTGCAAACCTAAATTAAATATATCATTACCTACATCAGAGAAATGTATAAGGTCATTCCGATAGAATCCAGACAAAAATCCTTCAAGGTCCCTATGCCTAAAGGAATAACCACCAACTGAAGGCATAAACCGCTCTAACTCCCTATTCACTTTCTTCCTAACTTTTTCCAAAAACTTCTGTTCCCCTGATTTCCACGCCAACCGTGGAATTATTTCAGAGAATACTAAAGAGGTTCCTGGAAAAAGTTCCCTAATCCTAATCCAGTCTTTCTTCACCTGCCACAATAGATCTACAGACCTCACCTTTCCCAAGTCATTACCCAAAGCATGAATAATCAATAACCCTGGTTCCGGTAACCTGTTTCGCAACTGAATCAACAATTCCACTATTTGTCTCCATCGTAAACCCCTAAACCCTTCCCACTCAATTAAAACCTGACTGGGATCTAAAAACAAATTAAGAGCAAATTCACGTTTACCGGCCCGTTGCTGCGCCCAGTAGACATATGAATGCCCAGAATCCAGACGGACTTTGGTCCTAAAAACAAGGAAATAATAAAGAAGTCACAGTTAACAGGGGAAATCTAGGTGAGGACGTACATAAAGCTTATAACAATTCGATTTCCATCTACCCACTTTCTTCACTAAATCATTATGTACCCCAGCCTTCGCTGCATCAGTTGCTGCTCCAATACGGAATGAATGAGACGACAACTTTAAATGTGCCAACCCCAATCTCTCCAAACACTTTTTAAAAATGAAAGAAAATTGATATCTAGTGGCTGGAGACTTATCTGCATGTACAAAAAATAGGCCCGTATCTAAAGGCCGCAGCCGGTTCCATTCACTTAAACATAACACGGGACAAATTGCGGAATTAAAAAGGGGGGCTAATGTAACAACCGTCCCCCTTCCCAATTGGTCATTCTTGGATTTCCGTATTCTTATATCCACCCATCCCCTTGTCCACGATACATCCGAAGAGCGCAAGCCCTCATCAGAATCCTTAGCCGAGGGAGTACCTCGCCAATTCTCAGCGCAGCAAAAAACATTAAGCTAAATATTGCTCTAAATAGAGTGGCTTCAAATGGCCCCGTGCACACAGCCTCAAGGACGTCACACAATCTAATCAGCATAGCCGCTAAAATAGGGCGGCGATTATCAGCAATAAAATGATGTTTTTTATAACCTTTCATAAATTGTTTAACCATGAAAATAGAAAACATAGATTGGCCTCCTTGCAGTTTCATAAAGAATGAAATCCCAGCAAGAGTCTTATGTATTAGAGAATAAGACAAGCCTTCTCTGCCCAATTCCTCCAGGAATTGCAATATTGGCTCTGTCCTAAGCAAAAGAGGGTTCTCCTGAAGAGTTGCACAAAATACAGACCAACGACGCCATGCCGTAGTATAATCTGTCCATGTACGAGGTGCCAGCGAATTAACCACAAATGCTGGTACTAATTGTAAATCATCTCCCATAGGCATGGAGGGCAACTTACTCCATCCCGGTCTGCATCCGGTACCATCATCTGAAAACGGTCTGACCGCTGACAAGAAAGGGTATTACCCAACACATTAGTAAAATCAGGTAAAAATGTGGCTTTTATCCAAATGTTATATTGTAAAACTACAAGAACTAAATACCGTAGCACTCTCAAACCAACTGAATCACTGCAATGCATAGTATTCAAGGAAAGACACACCCCAGGGGAATTACAAAACAATATAATTCTTGTATTGCGCAATTCTGCACCCCAAAGAGTGAAGGCTACTGCAATCACAAATAATTCTTTGGTATCACGCTCGCACAACACGTTCTGCGGCCACAGGTCACAAGACCAATGTCCGGCATATGAGCAACCATAGCCCACCTGAGAAACCCCAAAAAATAATCTAAGAGATACGGACGACACAAAATTATCCTGCCAACAAGAAATCCCGTCGAAAGTTGACAAAAACGTCAACCACACAGATAAATCCGATTTAACGTCCGAAGTTATAAAAATTTGTGCACTAGGAGAAGAAAAACCTTTAATGCATAAGTAAACCCGACGAAGAAAAACCCTTCCCATAGGAAGTATACGAAGCGAAAAATTCAGTAATCCTAACAAAGACTGGAATTCCTTGAGCGACGCAAAAGTGCGCAGCAAGAAATCCCTAATAGCAGCAGTTAATTTCAACAGCTTATCCATTGGCAAACGACAAATCATGAGGTCGGAGTCGATCTCAATACCCAAGAACTCAAGATTCTTACACGGGTAACAAGTTTTTTCAAATGCAATAGGGACACCGAATTCTTTCATAAGGGATAAAAAGGCAGACAGTAAATTATGACAATCATGGGAATCAGGTGGTCCAACAAACAAAAAATCATCCAGATAATGTACTGATTTGCCTCTAGGGCATACATCATGTATCGCCCATTCTAAAAAAGTCGAAAACATCTCAAAATAAAAACACGACAACGAGAAACCCATGGGCAAACAGCGATCGAAAAAATAAAAATCGTCAAAACAAAAACCTAACGACGAAAAACCACACGGATTAACAGGAAGTAACCTGAACGCCGATTTAATATCACTTTTTGCTAGTAGAGCACCACGTCCCAACTTCTTCACACAATCAAGCGCCATGTCAAATGACGCGTAACGGACTGAAGATAAATCCTTGTCCACCTGGTCATTCAAAGAATCACCAGGTGGAAAAGAGAGGTGGTGAATTAACCTGAAAGATCCATTTTCCTTCTTTGGGACTATGCCCAAAGGAGAAATTCGGAAATCCGGAAAAGGAGGAGAAACAAAAGGGCCAGAGCATCTGCCAGCCTCAAGTTCTTTAAATATTTTGTCTCGAACCTCTTCGGGAAATTGACAAACCGAAGATAAATTCTTGACAAAAGTACAACCAATGCCCGAAAAGGGGGGGACCCAAAAACCTTCGCTAAAACCCTTGTATAGTATATCAGCCTTCATTCTGTCAGGGTAACGTTTTAGGAATGGCAGCAGTGCCTGCAACCGTACTGGGGTCTGAGCCCTTGAGAAATGGCTCCTTTCCCGGGACCAATGAAGGCTGCAAATGCTTTTTGAAACATTTAACCATAGGGTGGTTACCCCCGCAGTGCGAGCATTCATGTTTGTATCTACAGTTATGTAGCCACTTACAGGAAGACTCGTTGAAGGCAAAACAATAACCTTTCTTGATATTCGAAGAAGGCACAGGCTTAGCAACTGTCGAGCGCTGAGGGATCATCAGGTTCAACCATAACCCGACGTCTTTTATCCCCCAGCTCAAAGACGGCTGCACTGAAAGTTTTTGCCGAAACGCCTCGTCATAAGACAACCATGCGTTTCCCCCGAAGTGTCTGAACGCTTCCAGCACGATATCAATGTGCTGAAAAAGCCCACAGCACAATTCAGGGAACCTTTCTCCTAACACTGCTCCATAAATCAAGAAGGCTTGAAGCCAAAGGTTAAAAGACCTATATGTCTTCTTTTTGTCATCTGAATCAGACTTTTCAGACTTGGGGTTATCTTTGGATGGTAAAAGAGTGAATAGGTCCACGAAATCTCCAGCCCACATTCGCTCTTTTAACGTCGCCGGAAGATGAAAACCCAGAGGCGACAGAACACATGGCAGAGCTTCCTTAAAACAAATCCCAGGGACTGAGACCATATAGGACCCACTACCCATGCCATTTAACTGACCATGGGTGCCAGACATTGCATCAGCAACAGCTGAATCTATATATTCCTTTACTAAATCCATCATATTAGCATTACCATGAAATAAAGTCTCACCCTCCTGAAGATGTCCAGTCGTCGTACTCCTAGCCACTGCTGCTCCACCTCTAGCAGATGTCCTCTCCGTCCACTCTTCCGACCCTTGACCTTCGGACCCTGACCCATGCAACGCGCCAGCCAACGACCGTTCTGAAGGTCCAGAGTGTCTCCTCACCTCCTCATTATGTCGCAACGCCTGGCGACTCCAGCGTTCTGATATGGCAGACCCCCGAGCTCCAGCAGCCAGGGTCCTTGATATAGCGCCCCTTGTTGCTGCTGTCGTCGTTGGTGAAACGACTGGTACCTGTTGCGCCTCAGGACGAATTCTTCCGTTCGAAGATCGAGCTCCAGAGGAATGGCCACCACCCAGATGTTCCGACCTCCTGATTGACTCACTTCCTATTCCCCTTTCAGCCCTACAGGCCAGCACTGTAGACCCTGCAGATTCACTACAGGTCCTTACCGGCCGTGAGCCAATACCCTCATCCGTCTCCTGTAGGTCATGTACATCCTGAGACCTGTCTGCCCCTGTGTGCATACAGTCATTGAGCTCTGCCGCCATCTGCTGCTGCGGTGCATGAATTACATTACAGCCCCTTAACGCAGCTCTCGTTGAAGACACTCCCCACCTCTGCGAGGCGTGCCCACCATTGTTAGATCGCTCCTCATTGGAATGAGCCCTAGACACCCTCCTTACCGCTGTGTCCTCCGGAACGCCTGCTCTCGATTCCGGGTGGCTCGCTCCGACAATAGCGGTCGCAGCCCTACGCGGCGGCTCCAAGCGGGACCGGGATGCACTCGCACCACCGCGTCCCTTCGCTGGCATCCTCTGTGGGGCTGTTGCCCTAGGTGAAGGCGGGGATAGACATCGGCGCTTCCTGGGCCTCGCACTGCGGCGGACTTCCTGATCCCGCCCAGACTGCTCAGCAGCCGCTGTCCGTTCCACTGCCGGTAAGCTGACTCCTTCATCTGTCGCTCCTTCAGCCAGGCATCGTTGGAGCCAGTCTAATCCCCCTGAGGCTGAAGCCCTCTCAAGGAGACGCTCCAACAGCTGTTCCATGATCAAGAAACCAGCTGTTCTGACTGACATACCTCAAAATTCCCTCTATTTATACCTAAATCCCAACCTGCTACAACCAATCAGATATCATAAAAAAGGCGCAAAAACAGCCTATTGGTCAAATAATGATCCCTGTCCCTGAATACTAATATTGCCTTAATCTTTTACTTCACATCTACCGAAATTAACCCGTTCTTGCCCTGTCACCACATAATGGCCCATACTATTGCATGGGCCATTCTATTCTCTAGAGGACAAGCTGATCACCAGGGGGACGTTGATTGTTGGGCAACCTCTCTATTACAATCTGTCAACTTAGAATTGCGTAGTAACATCTTTATTTACATTCAAAGTAATCTTCTTTTTTCCCTGGTTTCTCAGGTAATAAACCCATTAAACGCTCACTTTTTACAGTAACGTTGTCATTTGTTTGTGGAAATGCTTTGTTCTTCCCGTCTCAATGTAAATAATGAGTGTGTTCAAAAAAATCTTGTCCTACAACTTGCTACATGGTGGACTTTCCCTAAGCTGTCAAGGAAACTTGACTAATAGTTCTGTCATTGTCATTTTTGTCAAGATCAAGCAACAAAAGAAAATGGAGCAAGGATGTCTCACTTCGATTAGTGATGATAGTTAAGCAGTTCTATTGGGAATGCGCCAGAGATGCAGAATAGATACAGACCCAGAGTCCCTTTACTCTTACTGCTGTCTTCCTATCTACTATATAATCATCTAATTCTGTCTGTTTGTCTGTAATGGAAATCCCACGTCGCTCATTGGTCTCGGCAGCCGCCCGCGACCAATCAGCGACGCAGGATTTCAGAAACAGACGATTAAATAGTAGATGGCGACTGTTAGCAGTGCCGCTGCACAAGCACCCCTCTCCGCCCAGTCTCCACCCCCAGCAGTTCGGCCCACTCCACTCGGTCTCCCAAAACCAACAGTCCAGCCCATGTCCGCCCTGTTTCCCGCCACCAACAGTCTGGCCCTCTCTGCCCAATCTCCTGGCCCCCTCCACCCGCTCTCCCGCCCCCAGCAGTCTGCCCCCTCCGCCAGGGTCTTACCATGGTCCGTGGAGCAAGGATCTGTGTGACGTGACATCACATGACCCCCGCCGCGTCACATGACCTTTGCCATGTCACATGAGTAACTTATTTCTCCGCTGCCAGCGATAAAACCCTGGTGAAGGGGAGACTGTGTGTTTGTGTGTGTGTTTGAATCTGTGTAAGTCTGTCTGTCTGTGTGTGTGAGTGTGTGGATACCGTTACACGTCGCATCATTGCATGCAATTTCACTGGCAACTTACTGGTTGCAGTGAAATCATGGACACATTGTTACATTTCTACACGGCAACAATATGTAACAATGTGTCCATGATTTCACTGCAACCAGCAAGTTGCCAGTGAAATTGCATGCAATGTTGCGATGTGTAACGGTACCCTGTGAGTCTATGTGTCTGTCTGTCTGTGTGTGAATCTGTGTGTGTGAGTGTGTCAGTCTGTCTGTGTGTGAATCTGTGTGTATGAGTGTGTGTGTGAGTGTGCGTGTGAGTGTGTGTGTGAGTCTGTGTGTCTGTGTAAGGCTGGGTTCACATTGCGGCGTAATCCGGTCCGAAGCTGTCAGGGGTGACAGCCCGGGACCGGAGTTTTGCTCCATAGGATACTATCGTTGCATGCAACGTTTGTGGATCCGGCAGGAAAATCCCACTTCTCCAGGATACATCGGGCGAGATAGCAGCGGATGGCAGATAACTGCCATCCGGCTCCGTCCAGCCCGATAGTATCCTATGGAGCAAAACTCGGGTCCCGGGCTGTCACCCCTGACAGCCCCGGACCGGATGACGCCGCAATGTGAACCCAGCCTGAGTCTGTGCCCTCCCGATGCGATAGCATCGGGCCTCCATCTACTAATTATATAACAGTCCTTTAAACAGTAAAGGTACCGTCACACGCGGCAATATTAATAAATATTAGTTCCCAATGACAGCAATACATTTTATCAAAGGGCTCAGGATATAGCATCTATCCCTGTTCAACCCTTAATGGCAGACTCCATTTACATTACATACACACAAGGAGAAACAGTCTTTTTATGCTCAAAAAATACATTAAGTTTATTACACTGGCAATTTGCTGGTTGCAGTGAAATCATGGACACATTGTTCTATTTTGTTGCCGTGTACAAATGTAACATTGTGTCTATGATTTCACTGCAACCAGCAAATTACCAGTGAAATTGCAAGCAATATTGCCGCATGTGACGGTACCTTAAGACCCATTAGGGTACCTTTGCGGCGAGGAATATTGTCAGCGATTTTGCGACTTTGAAATATCGCTACCACATTGCGCCCTAATTACCTCCTTATTGCGACGTGTAATTCGGGAATTTGGTGGCGATAAGACAAATGTCGCCTGGTTTCGATTTCACATCACTGCTCTAAAATCGAAACCAGGCGACATTGGTTTTATCGCCGCCAAATTCCCGAATTACACGCCGCAATAAGGAGGCAATTTGGCGGCGATAATTCCAGCGAGAAATATCGCCGCCAAAAATGTCTCCCCTGGTTGTGTCGTGAGAAGGTACCCTTTGGCTGGCTTCACACTGCGGCGACGTCCGGTCCGGGGCTGTCAGGAGTGACAGCCTGGACCGGAGTTTTGCTCCATAGGAGACTATCGGGCTGCACGGAGCTGGATCGCGCCGGGTGGCAATTATCTGCCATCCGGCTGCTATCTCGCCGGATGTATCCTGGAGTAGTGGGGAATTGTCTGCCGAATCCAAAAACGTTGCATGCAACGTTTTTGGAGTCGGCAGACAATTCCCCACTTCTGCAGGATTCATCCGGCGAGCTAGCAGCCGGATGGCAGATAATTGCCACCCGGCGCGATCCAGCTCCGTGCAGCCCGATAGTCTCCTATGGAGCAAAACTCCGGTCCAGGCTGTCACTCCTGACGCAGTGTGAAGCCAGCCTTAGGGCCACGTCACACGCATCGATTTCTTGAACGATATCGCTTAAGCAATCTGCTTTTTTGATCGCTTAAGCGATATCGTCTGTGCATTGCTGCGTGTAATCAAGTGATTTTACTATGTAAAATCGCTTGATTGTTTGATTGCAGATTTGTGAACATGTTCACAAATCTGTCGTTGGTCGGCCGGTGGACACCGGCAGACGACTGATAAGCCAGCTCCCAGCGCCTTTCACAAGCGCTGGGAGCTGGTATCCAAGGTAAACTGTGGGTATCTACGCAGCACGCGCTGCCTAGATACCCAATGTGTACCTTAGTTACAAGCCTCCTCCGCTCACCGGCTGATGTCTAAGGTACACAGCGGGTAACTAGGGACCCTAGATACCTTAGATACCAGCCGGTGAGCGGAGGAGGCTGGTAACTAAGGTACACATCGGGTATCTAGGCAGCGCGCGCTGCCTAGATACCCGCAGTTTACCTTGGAGACCAGCCTGCTCCCGCTTACCGCAGGCTGGCAGCGGGAGTAAGACATCTTGGAAACGATATTTAAATAGTTTCCACGATGTCTCTGGTCTATTGATCGCTGGTGAGTCTGTCTGTGTGACAGCTCACCAGCGATCTGAACGATATTGCTAGCGATCGCGCGTGCATGTGATCGCTAACAATATCGTGACGGCACCCTTAGGGTATGTGCCCACAGGAAGGTTTTGCTGCGTTTGAGATCAGGTTTTGCCTTGGTTTTATGTAAATCTATGCTAATCTAATCCTGAGTTTTTGGTTTCCATCAAAACCTATGTGATCAGGGAAAAGCTTTCACACACACACTTTTTTTTTCTCTACAGAAAATGGAAATACCACAGGTGTTTCCACTTTAGCAAAAGTGCAGCAAAGAATTGACATGCTCATTCTTTCTAATGGTGGGTTTACACGCTCCAACGTCGGTCCGATCTTGGAACCGACGGCGCGGGAGCGCACTTTTTGTGGCCGGTTTTCTAAGAATCGGATCGGCGGTTTACACGTCCCAATATCGGGATACAACGTCCGTACGATGTCTACGCCCCCCGACCCAGGAACGACCATTTAACATGGTGGTGAATGGGTGACGTTGGACTGCACATCGGAGTTGGGCTGTCACACGGGACGATCCGGCTCCAATCGGCATCCGATATCGGGACGTTGAATAGCACGCTCATTCGACCCTTTATATCGGTTTGCCATCGTTCCTGCATCGTATTGGACGTTCACACTGTACAACGCAGGAACGATATCGGGTCCAACGCACGAACCACGTGACTTTTGGTTGGAGTTGGACGCCAATATCGCGACGTGTAAACCCACCATAAAACACAGCAAAACCTGAGGTGTTTCCACTTTCTTCACCAAACAAAAATCAATGTGTTGGGACAGCTAATCCTAGAATCATAGGTTTTGCTGGAAAACAAAAATGCAGCAAATCCTGTGGTGTTTACACTGTCTCCAGAGAACAAAAAACAATGTGTGTGCATAGCATTTCTGTGAAACACATTGGTTTTGCTGGGAATCAAAACCGCAGGAACAGATTAGCATAAATTACCATAAAACTAATGGTAAACCGCAGGCAGAAACTGCAGCAAAACCGCAGCAAAAACGCACTGTGTGAACATACCCTAATGGGCCCGCCACACGGGGAGATATCGCCGGCGATGTCGCCGAGATCTGCCTGTTCAGGCGATGTTGAAGCGACATCGCCTGTGCGTCGCCGCATGTAACGAGGCAACTGAACGGTGATTAATCTCTGTTTCTGAGTTCAGAGATTTCCCAACATTGTCGGGAAATCAGGCGATGTAGCTTGAGCGATCTGTATGGCTACTGCCGTGTGACGCGGCGATAGCAATGGCACAGGCGATGTCTGTGTTCAGGCAATCCATTCTGTATGCCACATTGACGGTGATGTGGTGCTGTGTGACACGGCGATCTGAAAAGCCAACATCGCCGGTTCGACCTGGGTTGACGGTAAGATTGCTACATGTGACGTCTCACGAGCGACGCTGCAGCGATGTGCGCGTTCTTAAGATCGCCGCAACATCGCCGGCGAGATCTCCCTGTGTGATGGTACCCTTAGAGTGAAGTATAGACTGATGTGAGATTGCATGTCTGACGCTGCATATGTAGTTTTTAACATTCAGCTATTCTCATTCATGTTGTTAGTACTTGGAAAATGAGATCTTTACCTCATCACAAGAGAATAAAAAAGATACAGGAACATACACTGTACAGATATATTGTAAGAATTCAGGCAAGGACAAACAATTTTTATTTTTCAAGGGCAGATTCAGTTAGGCTGCTTTCACATTTGCATTTGAGACGTAGCGTTTGTGAACACAGTCAAACACATGTGCACTGCTTCCCTATGTTTACCATGGGGACGCATGGTACCCGCATTTGGCTGCGTTCGCATGCATTGTGTTTGGATGCGTATTATATCGGCGGCCTCCGAACGCAGCATGTTTCATTTTTTTGCATCACAAAATGCTTGCTTCATTCGTAAGTATCCTGAAGTGCACAAACAATGCATGCAAGACAATGCAGCTGCAGTGCCATGCGCAGGTCAGCGCAGTCACCGTAGCATTTTAATTTTTTTTCTGTGTCTCCTCCTCCAAGCACAATGTCTGTTCCAGGGGTGTTTTCTGCTCTCTCTCTGTCCCCTCCTGACCATTGTATAACGGGTTCCTATGGCTGGAAATGTATTTTTATGGAAAAAATTCTGTCAACGCATGCAGATAATCAACGCTGCGTTGACAGAATTACAATGCGTTTTGGCATGCGTTTGCGCATACAGATGATCTGCAGCGTTCACAAACACTAATGTGAAACTAGCCTTAATTATCATTAAGACTCTGATTCCAGCAGTGGGTCACTCACGTTCCTTCCTTGCAGTTTCTTGCAGTCCACACAACACTGGACACTTTCATTAGTCCTTGATATTTAAGGTCATCATCTCACCCTGCCCACCTACCGCTACCTCTTTGTTTTCCTATACACATTAATTGCAATGATAAAGAGATAAATCTTCTTTAATTTATTTTGGGAACACAAGAGTAGCACAATTGTAACTTATTTCCATTAGCTCACTAATAAGGATGACATACATTATGTGAGAGACTGATGAAATTCATCATTAATGGGGTTGTTCATTATTTAGACAACCCTTTCTCAATTACTATATTTTCCCATTAAGGCTGGAAACACACAGGCGAGTAAAAATGCTGTCCGATTGTCGTTCCCGAGAGTAGTACGAGTGTCCTCTGTTTTTTGGCTCGTTTTGCATCCAACTGCGATACGACTGACCGACATTTTTCTCAGATCACATCTGTGAGTTGTCCGTGTGGAATTCTTTTTTTTCTCTCAGCAGCTACATTATTTACAGTATTTAATGTATAATCATTTACAGGAACATTTTACAGTTGTCTGAGCTACAAAATCGGATGCCTCTCGGATGGTCCGTGTGCGGTCCGTGATTTTGTCGGACCCATAGACTTGCATTGGCGAGTCTCGTCCGTGAATAGCATACGGTCGCAGAATGTTGTGATTGGTTTCTGGTCCATCTATCGGATGAGAAAAAAATGGCCGACACTCGAAAATGTGCTCTCAGACATTGAATAACATTGGTCCGAATGCAATGCGAGGAAAACCCGCA
This sequence comes from Allobates femoralis, assembly GCA_033576535.1. Taxonomy (NCBI): domain Eukaryota; kingdom Metazoa; phylum Chordata; class Amphibia; order Anura; family Aromobatidae; genus Allobates; species Allobates femoralis. Next base: position 116,858,236 of record JARQOC010000001.1, read on the forward strand.
TTGCAGTCATCTGAGTTTCATGCCAGTGTGTCCGTACCCTTAAAATAATAATAGTCTGTACTAAGATCTGAGCCGCTGCAGCACCAGTGATGTTGGTGTTGGGATTCCTGAGGATCGCATGACATTATGTCACATGAGCCCTGCAGCCAATCAGTGACCACTAAATTTTTCTCATCCGTTGATAAATACTGAAGCATGTAGGTTGTCTGAACTCTGATTTATCTATTGACTGTTAACAATGGATTAGTGAAAAATAGATGAAATGTGGATGGAAAACTGAAGAAAAAAGGATGTATTCTTATTTTGATCTGTGTCTGAAAGTTACCAATATAAGTGTCTCATGGATAAGGGGGCCGTCACACGCAACGATTTCTTGCCTGATATCGTTTAAGCGATCTCCTTTTTGATCGCTTAAGCGATATCGGGCAAGATATCGTTGCATGTAATCAAGCGATTTACGATGTTAAATCGCTTGATCGTGACATCGCTGATCTGAGGTCCGGTTCTCAGATCTAGCGATGAACGATGCCACGATCTGCATCATCGTGGTGTATAACACCACGATGAGCGATTTCCCAGCGGCAGAGCCTATGCTGGGAGATGGTAACTATGGTACACGTCGGGTAACTAAGCGACGCGCGGCCCTAGTTACCCGATGTGTACCATAGTAACGAGCGAGATCGCGGCTCCGCATCGCTGGTGAGTCTGTCTGTGTGACATCTCACCAGCGATGTGAGCGATATTGTAAGCGATTGCGCGTGCACGTGATCGCTTACAATATCGCTAAAGATATCTGTGCGTGTGACGGCCCCCTAAGAACTGACATGTATAATGGATTATTATTATTATTTATTTATATAGCGCCATTAGATTCCATGGCGCTTTTTGTATGGGAATGGTAGACGAGGACAAGTACAATATACATGGACAATCAGGCCATACAGATACAGGGGCGAGAGAGGACCCTGTCCGCGAGGGCTCACAGTCTAATGGTGAGTTTGCACGCTAGGATATCCTGAACGATATCCTTGAAACATCACAGATATGTGATCGTTCCAAAGATATCGTTTGTGCATCCTTGCGTGTAAATGAACGATATAGGATGAAAAGATTGTTGGATCGTTCATCCAAGATTTGAGATCCTGACCTCAAATCTATCGTTCGTCATCCAATTAACGTTGGTTCAAGAAGCAACATCGTTCAGTGTGACACCTTTATGAACAATGTTGTGCAAAAATCTCCTATTCCTGCCACTATCATTTGAGAAAGTGTATTAAAAACATTTTCCGTGTGTGATTTTACATGTAAATCCGCTCCTGCAGCTCTGTGCTACATGTCGGCACAGAGCTGCAGGAGCGGGTATATAAAGCCGGTGTTTAAGGGGTTAATGTTATTGAGCTACATGGCCCCAGAGAGTGCCCACACTCCCTGGAGCCATGTAGCCCAAAACATTGGCAGCGCAGCGGTTAAATCATGTATTCAGCAGAAGCCGCACACTGTCGGCTCCGCTTGATTCATTCATTAAAAACCGGCGGTTGTTAAGCCGGTGTTTAATGGGTTAATAACACTGAGCTACATGGCCCCAGAGATTGGCAACACTCCCCCGAGCCATGTAACCCACAACATTGGCAGCTCAGGGGTTAACCTAGCCACTTTGCAGAAGCCGCACTTTCCGGCTCTGCTATAATCCTGCATTAAAAGCCGGTGGCTCCTGTCATTTGACAGTGCGCCATGAAAATTTACTAAACAGCTTCCTGAATGGCCAGGTTACTAACATTAAATGTGTTCAGCACCCGTCACTCTCTGAGGTGCTGAGCGCTTTACCACTAATAGCTATGGGCAGCGCACCGTAGTTTCAGTGTGTGAGGACCATAGCTATTAGTGGTAAAGCGCTCAGCACCTCGGAGAGCGACGGGTGCTGAATGCATTCAACATTAGTACCCTGGCCAGCTCCCTATTCAGGAAGCTGTTTAGTAAATTTTCACGCCGCACTGTCAAATGACAGGAGCCACCGGCTTTTATTGCAGGATTATAGCAGAGCCGACATAGTGCAGCTTCTGAAAAGTGGCTAGGTTAACTCCTGAGCTGCCAATGTTGTGGGCTACATGGCTCCAGGGCAATGTGGCCACTCTCTGGGGCCATGTAGCTCAATTACATTAACCCCTTAAACACTGGGTTTATATACCTGCTCCTGCAGCTCTGTGCCAACAGGTAACACAGAGCTGCAGGAGTGGCTTTACATGTAAAATAAATAAGTGCATTATAAAATAAAAGTTTATTAATGACTTTGGCATACAATAATGTGCCAGTGCTGCTGTCACAGCACTGGCACATTAGTGTACAGCCATTGCTCTGCTTTTTGGACATCGGACAGAACATTTTCTGTCCGACTTTGGAGAGGTGCCAAAGTAAACATCGTTAACGATATCCTTGTGTGTGACAATGCATGAACGATATATACATATCGTTCGTAAGATTTCAGACATGTGACTTTTCTAAGGATATCGTTAACGATATCCTTGTATATAAACCCACCATTAGATGTGAAAAGGGCCTTACTTGTTTAGAGTTGTAAAGAGTTTGTATGACATCAATAAACCACTGGTTGTATGAAACATAAAGTACACAATAACTGTGAATGGTTGTAATCTGAAAACACCGAACTGCGGTCAACAATAAGACATCTGTATATTATCCACAATAAAGCTCCACAGCGATGTATAGTACTTCAAAGTGACTTTGAAGATTACATTATCATCCCTGTCCTCAGAAATCATCTTGAATATGTGATCATTGAAAGGTCCAACGGTGTGCCACAAACTGTCATTAGAATGAAAGCTCCAGGATATCAGTGTATGGCCTTGTTCACACATACCATCATTTTTGGCATTCTCTGCGTTTTTCAGCTATTTATAAAAAACGCACACGCGTTAACGCATGGTGCACTCAAGTGTAGCTGCGTTTTTTAACATCCCATGCGTTTTATTTCACCATTCCAAAAAACACTGCATGCAGCGTTTTTTGAGAGCTGTAAAAAAACGCATGGGTTGTTGAAAAAACGCATATGTTTATTTTAACATGGGGCCCTATGGGAAACGCATGCGTTAACACATTGCACATATAGGCACCTGCGTTAACACATGCGTTAACGCATATGCGTTTTTAATGAAAAAATTACTAAGTCCAAAAACTTCTCAAATGGCTAAAAAAACTCATTGGTATGTGTGAACAAGGCCTATGTTCACACTTGGTGGTGACAATATTTTATGTAGCATATTTTGTGCATAGAATATGCATTATTATTTTACAGTACCAGCATGATTGTCGTGATTTCTGAAATCTCATTCACACGCTGTTTTTTTTGGCGTATTTTGAGCCCTGCTGCATTTTTGATAAGACTCAGCATGTCCATTTTTTCAGCTGTAACTTTTACACATTCAAATGAATGGATGTAGTAATAAGTAAAAAACACTGCAACAAACACATGTAAATACAAGATAAAAATCAAATCTGCAGCATAAAAATTTCACCGGTTTGGTGACGTTGTAGCGATGTCGAAACGACATTGTTGTGTGTGACACGTATCAACGATAAGTCGTTGATCATAGATTTATGGCCAGGACCATAAATCTATCGTTGGTCTCCCACTGAGCGTCCAGCATCGGCGTGGGAGACCATCGATGAACGAGTTCCCAGCGCCGCACAGCAAGCGCTGGGAGCTGGTAACCATAGTAAACAGCAGGTAACTAAGCGCCACGCTCAGCTTAGTTACCCGATGTTTACCATGGTTACCAGCATTCTCGCTGGTCCTGATCGCTGGTGACAGGTCACCAGAGATCAGTTCACCACATCGTTGGTCGGATCGCTGCCACATCACAGCGTGTAACCCGGCCTTTAAAGTAAGTTTTAATACGAGTACCCCATTGTGTTGATTCATCATTTTTGACTGTGTTTTGTATTTGAATAATATTTTTAATAAAAATTAATATTTGAGGCCCAATATTTGTTGAAAATGTTTTTTGTTGTGAAATTATGCATTGAAGTTTAAAATGGTTGTCCGGTCTAAAATGATTATTCTGCAGTCATTCTATGTATCTGCAAACTTTTCAATCCTCCCAGTGCTGGCACTGTGAGATGCGAGGATTCACCATTTTGCAAGCCGGGAACAGACCACAATTATGCAGTATACAGGGGGTAACTGCAACAGTTGCAGTGGAATCAATCGCACCCAGGACCTAGTGCCTAGGGGTCCAAAAAGTCCCTATAGAAAAAGACTATTGCTTATTAATGAGTGGCAATAATTGGGGGCCCCGCTGGAGCTGTCACATCAGGGTCTATGAGCTTCATGTTACGCCACTGGATGTATGCATGTTCCTAGCAACAATACAACTAGTGAGCGTGGCCTCACTCAATAGAAGTGTATGGAGCAGGTATGTCCAACTAGTGGAAGCAGCCACCTAGTGGGCGCAGCCTCCATATGCTTGTATTGAGCGAGGCCGTCCCCAACAGTCAGAGGCTCTGGCCGAGAACATGTACCGTACATACTCGCGTATAAGCCGAGTTTTTCAGCCCAAAAATTGGGCTGAAAAGTACCCCCCTCGGCTTATACGCGAGTCAGTGCTGTATATCGATGTATACATCGGTACATACCGATGTATACATCGGTATACAGCAGCCCCCGCATCCCCAGTAATGCAGGGCCCCCCCAGCCTGACTCCGGTCACCTGTAAAGCAAAGTATACTTATCAGTGTCCCGCTGTCCGCGCCCGCATCTGCCGGCATCGCGATCCTCCATCTTCATGCGTCTTCTTCCTGTTTCCTGTGTTCGGCGCCGGCAATGACGTCATTGGCTGCGCCGAACACAGGAAACAGGAAGAAGACGCATGAAGATGGAGGATCGCGATGTCGGCAGATGCGGGCGCGGACGGCAGCGGGACAATGATAAGTATAATTTGCTTTACAGGTGACCGGAGTCAGGCTGGGGGGGCCCTGCATTACTGGGGCTGACTGTATACTACCACTGGGGCTGCTGTATATAGGGGCTGCTGTATACACCAGTGGGGCTGCAATACCACTGGGGCTGCTGTATAGGGGCTGCAATACCACTGGGGCTGCAATACTACTGGGGCTGCTGTATATAGGGGCTGCTGTATACACCACTGGGGCTGCAATACCACTGGGGCTGCTGTATATTGGGGCTGCAATACCACTGGGGCTGCAATACCACTGGGGCTGCAATACCACTGGGGCTGCTGTATATAGGGGCTGCTGTATACACCACTGGGGCTGCAATACCACTGGGGCTGCTGTATATAGGGGCTGCAATACCACTGGGGCTGCAATACCACTGGGGCTGCAATACCACTGGGGCTGCTGTATATAGGGGCTGCAATACCACTGGGGCTGCTGTATATACCACTGGGGGCTGCTGTATATACCAATGGGGCTGCTGTATATACCACTGTGGCTGCTGTATATACCACTGGGAGCTGCTGTATATACCACTGGGGGCTGCTGTATATCAAACTGCTGGGGCCTGTATACCACTGCTGGGGGCTGCATACCTGTGCTGGGGTCCACCCTCGGCTTATACGCGAGTCAATAGATTTTCCCAGGTTTTGGGGACAAAAGTAGGGGGGTCGGCTTATACACGGGTCGGCTTATACACGAGTATATACGGTATATCGCATAACCGTGGTCAGTTGCTGTTTTAGAAATTTTGAATCCTCGTAGTGCACAGTGGAGGTGCTCAGCGGATTGATAAGTCTGCAGTCACATAGAGACTGTACAATTATCAGTTTAGACCAGACACCCCTATAAAGCCTCAGTATATCTAAGGGTATCTTTACACGCCGCATCGGAGGCGAGGAATCTGACCGGCAATCTGTTGCCCCGTCACCATCGCCGTGAAATTGCCTCACAATTGCGGAGTGTAATTGGGGAATTTGGCGGCGATAAAAAAGGATGTGCCTGGTTCCGATTTCACAGCACTGCTCCAAAATCAGAGGAAATCATGGAGGCGAAATTCCCTGCTTTTGGCATGTGAAGGGGCGACAGGGATGGAATCTGTGTCGCCTACTGATTTCCCAGAAGTGTGCCACAGCGTGCTGGAGACTGCGCCCCATCAGCGATGATTGGTGGTGGCTACTGTCTTCCCATTGGCTGTCAGTTGACACCGCGCCATATTTGAGTGTGTATTGGTGCCAAACTCCGAAAGAAAATGGCGTCATGTATTAGCCAGCCTTCCAGCGCAGGCTGCCCAATCATAGCACTATTGCGTTGTCCAATGAGTGTGTGTTTGGGGCGCGGTGTACACCAGTCTGGAACACCTATGTTCTCGCACTTAGGTTGAGGGCGAAATTGCGGCGTGTAGAAGCGCCTTCGGCGATCTGAGGCAACCATGAAAAATGTGCACGCGCACGTTAGATTGCCTCCTATCGCCGCCAAAAGTTGCAGCGTGTAAAGGTACCCTCAGGGGTACTTCACACACTGCAACATCGCTAGCGATGTTGCTGAACCGTCACAGGTTTTGTGATGTAACAGCGACCTCTCCAGTGATATTGCAGTGTGTGACACGCATCAGCGACCTGGCGCCTGCTGTGAGATGGCTGATCCCTACAAATCATTCAGGACCATTATTTGGTTCTTGGTCTCCCACTGGTCAGCACACATCTCTGCGTGTGACGGCGAGAGACCAACGATCAGCGACCTCACAGCGCCGCACATTAGACGTTGGGCACTGGTAAGCAGGGTAAACACCGGGTAACTAAGCAGCACGCGCTGCTTAGTTACCCGGTGTTTACCCTGGTTATCAGCGATGTCGCTGGTGACTGGTCGCTGGTGAGTCTGCCTGTTTGACAGCTCACCAGTGACTGCAGTGAGACTTTCCAGCAATCCCAGCCAGGTCGGATCGCTGGTGGGATCACTGGAAAGTCTCAGTGTGTAAAGGGGCCCTAAGGGTGTGCAGTGCTAATAGTCTAACAAACAAAGCAGCTAGCTTTATTTAAAGATAGACATAACAAAAAGAAACAATAACCCCAGCATGAAAATCCCAATAAAAAAGCATGCGAAAAAATGCATAATAAAAAAACACAAGTAACCAAATTTATATAAGTGCAGAAAATCTGTAACATCAAAAACTCAGCAAAATGCAGCATAAAAGCACGGCTTATTGTATACCTTGTGTAGTGCCCCACTAATCAGTTTGCTACAGAGGGATACAGCACCCAAGACACAGAGTGCAGTATTCCTGTTATGGGGGAGGTAATGTAGGTCTGAGGCTCTCAATCTGCATTCTCACACTTATGGGGCTGTCACACGCGTCAATGTGGTCAGCGATCTGATCGCTGTCGACATTGACGAATGATCACTGGTGAGCTGTCACACAGGCAGACTCACCAGCGATCATTTTACCAGCGACATCGTGGAAATGATTTCTATATTGTTTCCACGATGTCTGCAGGCTGCTATCCAGGGTAAACTGCGGGTAACTAGGCAGTGCATGCTGCCTGGATACCCGATTTATACCTTAGTTACCAGCCTTCTCTGCTCACCGGCTGGTATCTAAGGTACACAGTGGGTCCCTAGTTACCCGCTGTGTACCTTAGATACCAGCCAGTGAGCGGAGAAGGCTGGTAACTAAGGTATACATCGGGTATCTAGGCAGCGCGCACTGCCTAGTTACCCACAGTTTTCACTGGATACCAGCTCCCAGCGCTTCCTGAGAGGCGCTGGGAGCTGGCTGATCGCATCTCCCGGTGTCACTGTCGAGCCCACTGGGAAGAGGGTACTCAGTACCGGACCGGGTTTGCTGCTGAGGGAAGTCACGGGGTCCTGGTCCGGACTGTGTCCCGGGCCCTGGCAATAATAAGAGGAATATTTACAGGGGAGAATAGAGTTTATCGTGACGCCACCCACGGTGTGTGGTCAGTAAGGGGGGACCACCGCTGCTGCAGAACCTCCGGGGATGATGTTAGGCAGCTTAGATGGTACTGCTCTCCGTAGGTAGAGGCAAGGTTCCCCGGGCAGTGATTGTTATAGTCTATTGTGGAGGTAATAGTAAAGGGATGAATAGTGGAGACGGGTTAAGGAACACACACTCACGTTTCTATAGTTTCCAAAGCTTTACTGCGATGTTGTTGCAAGTTATAGTCCACGGAGTCTGTACTGGGGGCCGGGTTGCTCCCACCCTGTCCGGGTCCTCAGCTTCCTCGTGCTTGCGCTGTGTGTGTCCTCGCTGCTGCTTCTAGCTGAGCTGCTGGCACTGTCTCTATCTCTGTCTCTCTCTTCTGGTACCCCTTGGCTAGGCAACTTGAGTCCTCTGTGCTGTACTGACCCCGCCGTGTTGCTTTGCTCTGGTACTGTGGTGGTCTAGAGACTCCACTACTCCTGGTTTCACTGTGCTGTGTGTGTCAGTCACAGTGTCAGATCCGGTGTCCGTTCTGTGCGCTCCTCTGGAGCGAGTGGTGATGGCACTCAAGCTCCCAGATGTGTTTCTCGGTCCTTTGATTCTCTTCTCCTCAGACCCTAGCTAGGCCTGGAATCTTGAACAGACTGTAGAGAAGCTTGGCACAGCTTCTTTGACACTACAGCCTCTCTCAGTTCTCCCAGGAACTGAAACTCTTCTAGAGCTCTCCTTTAGACTAACTAACTACTTCCTGTGGACCTGGAGTATTTACGGGAGCTGGTTGAGCTCCCCCTCATGGCCCAGAGGTGATAGTGTAGGTCAGTGTGTTGTGGGGAGGGAACTCGTGTGATGTTACTGTGGCACGTTAACCCCTGGGGTGCCACATTCCCCCTTTGTTAAATACAGTACTCCGGGACTGTGGAAAAACAAGTGAACAAGCAGTTAACACAATTACTATTTACATAGACTTAAAAGTAAAAAGTACAAAAATCACAAAAGTTTGAAAAAGAGTCCAAAAATTCTAAAAGCAGTCTGTCCGGGGGTTTAGTCTATTGCCTCCGGGCTGATAAATATATACAAAAGAGTTCTTACCACAACCAGTCCGTGGTATATATGGTCCATAAATAAAGAAGAAAAGTTCAAAGTTCATACAGGATAGTCTCTGTAGGTACTGGGCTTTTTAACGTTGCATTAACTATGTACATTTGTATACGGGCGTTTCTGCTTAGGAGGCCTGGATTCGCTACACCACCCCCAGGCACTTGCTTTCCCTAACTTAATGTGCATGGGGTCAATCCAGTTCCTCCACCCACTTGGACACAGTCTACCGGGTTCAATTTATATTCAAACATATTTACATTCTACAGTTAATGCTATTTCAATCTTTGTACCTAGCTGGTAACTGACCTTGGGTACTACACTCTGATCTGCGCAATGTTGGTGGACTTAGCCTGATGGTGTGAGTTGACATGTACGTATTTGGGGTGTTTGGTACAGTGGCAGATGAGGGTCTGACTGCAGGACTGGCAAGTTCGCTAGGACCAGGAATTAGTTCTTCCTCTTCGGATTCTACTTCCAGTTCTTCAAGTCTTGGGATTTCTTCTGGCATCACGGGTTCTGGTAACACGGGTTCTGCTGTTGGTTCCACCATTGAAGGGAATGCAATCATTGGTACTACAACTGCTCTGTAGTAATTTGGCCATGTTTTGGGGAAATCTCCTAGTACTGTATGGAATACTTCATCTTCCTTTTCTTTCTCTTTGATAGGTTGGACCTGTACGGGTTCTGTTACTTCAGGTGTCTTCAGGACACAATTTGAGTTGATCTCGGGATACAATTGCTGAAGTTCTTCCTTTGTCCTTACTTATTTACTTATTAGACAGGTTTTAACATTGTCCAGGTTAGATGGTAAGACTGTGTATGGGACGGTTTCCCACTGATTATCCAATTTGTTGGAGCGTCTCTTTCTCTTGAGAACTTGGTCACCAGATCGTATTGGTGTTGCTTGAGCATGTTTGTTAAAGGTTTTCTCTTGTCTTGCTCTAGATTGCTGAAGGTTTCTTTCTACACATTCTTGTACTTGACGATACTGTTGTTGACGTTTGGTATCCCAATCTGATTCTTCTACTTCTGCATCTGGTTTTACGACTCCCATTTCCAAATCAACTGGTAGCTTACCGGGTCTTGCACGCTGGAGTGCAGTTTGTAGAACTCACTGGAACATGGTTGTATAAGTCTACCAAATCGGGTAATTTTTCTGGTCACTGGTTTCTTTCAGATTCTGGTAATGTCTTTAACAGTTCAATTACAATATGAATCATCTTCTCGCATAAGCCATTTGTTTGGGGATGGTACGTTGTTGTGTGGATCTTCTTACAACCGTACATATTGCAGAATTCCTTGAATAGTTCTGATTCGAATGCTGGACCTTGGTCTGCAAGGACTTGTTCTGGGTAACCATGCGGTCTACAGAAATGTGTCTGGAATGCTTTTGCTGCTGTCTTCGCTGTTAAGTCTTTGACGGGTACCACCACTAAGAAGCGTGAGTAATGGTCCACGATGGTTAAGGCATAGACATAGCCTGACCGGCTTGGTGACAACTTGACGTGGTCTAATGCGACTAGCTCAAGTGGTTGCTTGGTGATTATGGGCTGAAGTGGAGCCTTCTGTGGATCTTTCCTTCTGAGGTTGCATGCAGCACATCTTCTGCACCATAGTTCAATTGACCTTCTCATGCCAACCCAATGGAATCTCTCTCTCAGGATTGCTTCCAGCTTCTTCCATCCGAAATGACATGCACCGTTGTGGTAGGCTTCTAAGACCATTCTGATGTCTCGCTTGGGTACAATTATCTGCCAGACCAGTTTATGTGTTTTGGGATTGGTATGCCTTCTGCAGAGCTTCCCTTGATACAGGGAACAACTTGCCTCTTTCTTTCCAGAGCTGTATAGTCTCAGCTGGGGCATTCTGATTAGGGTATGCACCTGGTTGTGGAAGCAGTTCTTTCACTAGCTTCACAGCAGGATCAGTATCTTGGGTGTCAGCCCATCCATGGTGTCTTAACGGGTTGAGATTCACCTTCTGTTCTCTTTGGTAGATGCCGGGTTGACAATCTTCTTCCTTTGAACGATGAAAGGCCGGTAGTTCAATCTCTTCCAACTCTTCCGGTTCCTCTTCCACGTCTTTCAGGTGTGGCATCCGGGATAAGGCATCTGCGTTCCCGTTCTTGCGGCCTGCCCTATATTTGATGACAAAATTGTAGTTAGACAGCTGGGCTATCCATCGCTGCTCCAAAGCACCTAACATTGCTGTATCCAGGTGAGTCAACGGGTTGTTATCCGTGTAGATGGTGAATTCTGCAGCTGCCAAGTAGTGCTTAAAAGTTCAGTTACAGACCAAACTACTGCCAGTAGTTCCAACTTGAAGGAGCTGTAATTCTCGGGATTTCTTTCTGTAGGCCGGAGCTTCCTGCTTGCAAAGGCAATAACTCTTTCTTTGCCTCCTTGCTTCTTTGACAATACTGCTCCCAGTCCCACATTGCTGGCATCCGTGTATAGAATGAAGGGTTGATGGTAATCAGGGTATGCCAGGATCTCTTCTCCCGTCGATGCACATTTCAGCTTGTTGAAGGAGTCTTCCTTCTCTTCACTCCACTGGAAAGGAGGATTACGGGTTGAGGACTTTCTTGACTGTCCTACCAGGATGTCTTGTAGGGGAGCTGCTAGCTTCGTGAATCCATTGATAAATCTTCTATAATAGCCTACCAGGCCCAGGAATTGCCTCACTTCTTTCACGCTTGTAGGTCTTGGCCAATCCCTTATCACTGTGACTTTATCAGGATCCGGTGCAACTCCCTCTGAACTCACGACATGTCCCAGGTACTGTACCTTTGGTTTCAGAAGGTGGATTTGGATGGCTTAATTTTCATGCCGTATCTGGACAAGGCTTCAAACACTTCTGCCCGGTCTTGTAGATGTTGCTCATACGTCTTGGAGTAGACTATGAGGTCATCTAGGTACAGGAGGACAGTTTCGAAGTTATTATGTCCTAGGCAGCTCTCCATCAGATGTTGAAAGGTACCGGGTGCGTTGCAGAGTCCGAACGGCATACAATTGAACTCACAGAGGCCCATCGGTGTAGTAAATGCTGTCTTCTCCTTGTCGGCCTTCGGCCACAGGAACCTGCCAGTACCCACTAGTCAGATCAAGGGTGGAAAAGTAGTTAGCAGATTTTAGTGCAGCTAATGACTCCTCAATCCTAGGTAATGGGTATGCGTCCTTATGTGTGATGCTGTTAATCTGCCGGTAATCTACGCACATTCTCATGGTCCCATCCTTCTTTTTAACTAACACTAGAGGTGCTGCCCAGGGGCTACAACTGTCTCTTATTACCCCTGCAGATTTCATTTCTCTGAGCATGTCTTTGGTGGTTTGGTAGTGAGCAGGAGGTAATGGTCTATACCTCTCTTTTATAGGCTGATGGTTACCTGTGGGTATAGTGTGCTCTACCCCTTTGATTTGCCCAAAGTCTAATGGGTGTTTACTGAATATTTGCTCATATTCCTGCATGTAGCTTTTGGCACCAATCCTCCAGCTTCTCTCCTGAGCCATTGTCATCCGCCTGACTTGACGGGTCCAAGGGCTCGACGGCTGTGATGTTGTTATTATCAACCATGTACAATTTAGCCATGGTAGCATACTTTGGTAATGTGATCTCATTCTCTCCGCAGTTTAATAGGCGTAATGGCACTCTTCCCCGGTGTACCTCAACCACTCCTCTAGCTGTGAGTATGGTGGATCTACTGTCTGAGTACACGGGTTCTACCAGGGCTTGATAGTCTCGCCCTTTGATGCCTATTGCGGCTCTACACCAGACCAACATTTCAGTTTTGGGAGGTATTACAATGGGTATTGGATCACTTACTCGTACACTGCCGATCTCACCTCCGGATATTTCTACCTGCTGCTTCAACATCAGGGCTTTGATCTCTCTGTGCAGGAACTTCTGCTGTCCGGTTCCGGCAGTCTCTGCGATTTGCTGCAAAACACATCACTTCGGAGAAACATTTCTCAATTACATTCATTCCTACCAGCATCACTGGCTCACGTTCTCGATGTTGTTGCAGGTTATAGTCCACTGAGTCTGTACTGGGGGCCAGGTTGCTCCCACCCTGTCCGGGTCCTCAGCTTCCTTGTACTTGCGCTGTGTGTGTGTGTCCTCGCTGCTGCTTCTAGCTGAGCTGCTGGCACTGTCTCACTCTCTCTCTCTCTTTTCTGGTATCCCTTGGCTAGGCAACTTGAGCCCTCTGTGCTGTACTGACCCCGCCATGTTGCTTTGCTCTGGTACTGTGGTGGTCTAGAGAATCCACTACTCCTGGATTCACTGTGCTGTGTGTGTCAGTCACAGTGTCGAATCCGGTGTCCGTTCTGTGCGCTCCTCTGGGGCGATTGGTGATGGCACTCAAGCTCCCAGATGTGTTTCTCTGTCCTTTGATTCTCCTCTCCTCAGACCCTAGCTAGGCCTGGAATCGTGAGCAGACTGTATCGAAGCTTGGCACAGCTTCTTTGACACTACAGCCTCTCTCAGTTCTCCCAGGAACTGAAACTCTTCTAGAGCTCTCCTCTAGACTAACTAACTACTTCCTGTGGACCTGGAGTATTTAAGGGAGCTGGTTGAGCTCCCCTCCTGGCCCAGAGGTGCTAGTGTAGGTCAGTGTGTTGTGGGGAGGGAACCCATGTGATGTTACTGTGGCACGTTAACCCCTGGGGTGCCACATCACACCGAGCGACCGTCGTCAGGTTTTAGAACAGGTTCTAAAATCTGGCGATCATCAACCAGCGATTTGTGCCCTGTCACACGCGTCAATATCGCTGCAACGTCACGTGCAGCATTGATCGTTCACGCGATATTGAAGCGTGTGACAGCCCCATTAGGGAAGGGCACTATAGGGTTAAATGCTTTGCTGAGAGACCCTGCCTGGGTGGGAGTAGTTTCAGGCTAAAGCAGTGTGAGTACGGGAAGCAGAGGAGTAGAACGTCTGTGGAGAGAGACAGAGAAGGACCCTTCAAGGGACACCACAGGGAGGGTGCCAAGAAGGAGCAGCGACCCAGACAAAGAGGGGCAGACAGAGGGTGACTGAACACCCTGGCCCAGTCCGAAGCAGGGTACCGGCTCCGACGTGGATCAGAGGTCCATCCCTGAACCACAAATTACCGGCATCGTCGATGTCTTCATAGGAGCACGATCCAACCGCCTAAATCAAGCACAGTCTCCACCAGAAGCACTAGACAGGGTTGGGTTTCCCTTTGGAGAGAAAAAAGGCTCCCATATCACCCGACGGGCCTGCTTCAAGAAGTGGGATTCGTGCAGGGCAGTGCAAGGAAGAAGGAGTGCGCAAGATGTAGGACAGAGCGAGTATAGAGAAGGAACATCGCCGGAGCCTCAGAGAGACATTGCTTCCTCCTATGACACCTGGTTCACTACCCAAGCCGTAACACCTGTGAACTGTGTACAAGCTGAAGGGAACTGGAGTAAAGACCCGTGCAGAGCAAGCAACTGTCTGTGTTTCCTTCTTGGTGAACTGTGACATTCCAGTCTCACAGCAGAGACTGCGCTGCCCTATTCTTATCATCATACTACACTGCCCCGGGGGACCCTGCTCTACGTGTAGGGAGCTACAACACTTTGCTGTCATCCATCCCCCCGGTGGTCTGCAGCAGCGCCGATGCCATCACCGGATCTACAGGTGGCTTCACCACATTTATCTATAAACTCTTATCCCTGTAAATACCCCTTTTTGTTGTCACCCCAGGGCACAGACTCGGGCACCGACCACCCGTGACATCCCTGCACCCAACTATCCGAGATCGGAGTACCCCAGACCCTTGTGGGCCTGACACTTGCTTGGATGACTGTAGCAAATCTGATAGGTTCTCTTCTAACTTCGGAAGATGAGTGGCTGCAAATGGTGCTGGTATACACTGAATTCAATTGGTGCTATGGAATAAGGGTAGTTTCACACTAGCGTTTGTGTCTGCATGCTTATGGCATGCAGATGCAAACGCAGTGCGATAACTGCCATACTGATGTGAACGCAGAGGAGATTCCAGTCAGCTGTCTCGGCAGGAGGAGATCAGCGTCGGAGATCTCCTCCTCCCTGCGGCTGCCACTGATCTCCCGACAGTGTCGACGCAGGAGATTTGAAGGAACAACTGACCTGACAGCAGTTTAAATCTTCCGCGCCGACATCACCTATTTTGTGTCGGCGCAGGAAATTTAAACAGCTGTCAGATCAGCTGTTTCTTCAAATGTCCCGCGCCGACACCACCGGGAGATCAGCGGCTGCTCCGGGTGATCTCCCGGGGGCCACAGCTGATCTCCTGTGAGATGAGCAGCGGCCACTGGGAGATCAGCGGCGGCCACCAGGAGAGATTTCAATGTGATCCACAGCGTTCTCCTGCGCTGTCATATGGAAGACACTGCGAATCCATTGACTTACATGCATTTTTCGTGCGCTTGCTGATGAAACAAGCACCCGCGAACGCACAAAAAATGCAACATGTTGCTTTCGTAGGGAGCACAAATCATGCGCATCCAAACGCAACTGCAACTGTTAAACATAGGAACGCAGTGCGCATGCATTTAGCTGCGCTCGATACTCTGCATTCATATACACAAATGTGAAAGCAGCCTAATTGAGTAAAACTTCAGGAACAATATTCATTTAGCAGAGTCTACCTTGGTGATAGGAATTTATAGCCTGCAGCTTGGAAACCCTTGATTACATTATGTACATTAGAGAGTTGCCTACCTTCAGATAAATTTGCTAATGAGCTCAAGGTAATCTAATGACTAAAGTGATAAAGTCCTTCATATATGGAAGATTCTGTCAGTATGTATAAAGTCCACAGAATTACCATTACCTTATCTGCATGACGAAACCAATGTCAAGTACATGTAGTTAAGAAATCTATGCCCTGCATGGAAGGTATGACTAAAAGGTTTTCAGAGAAGTAGTATATAAAATGTATTCACTTATATAGCGCTATTAATTCCACAGTGCTTTATATAACATCAGCAATTCTGTCCCCAATGGGGATCACAATCTAAGGTTCCTATCAGTATGTCTTTGAGTACCTGGAGGAAACCCAAACAAAGTAAAAACATACAGACTCTCCGGAAATTGTCTTTGGTTGGATTTTATCCTAGGCTCTCAGCGCTGCAGGACTGCAGTACTAATCACCGAATCTCTATGGCAATAGTCCTTCATGGTCTACAGCAGAACAGAACCATCCTTCTCCAAATCTCAGACAATCCGTAATAGGAACATCGTTCAAACATTTTTCTAGTTGCGCACTTTATCTCTTTCCTAGCTGTTTTAATTTTTACGCTTTCCAGATCTCTGCTTTTAAGGGCCGCTTTACACACACCAACTTCTGTGACCAACTTCTGAACAGATCTCTGGTTGCAGTGAAATCATGGACACATTGTTCCATTTGTACACAGCCACAAAATGTAACAATGTGTCCATGATTTCACTGCAACCAGAGATCTGTTCAGAAGTTGGTCACAGAAGTTGGTGTGTGTAAAGCGGCCCTAAGAGCCAATATATATATATATATATATATATATATATATATATATATACATATATATATATTACTAGCTGTGAGCCCGATGCAAATGCATCGGGATTCTAGAAAGTGCATTAATTTGATTATAGTAGTTATAGCTGTTAGCCTGATGCAAATGCATCGGGTATCTAAAATATGTTTATTGTTTTTTTAAAGATTTTTAAATAATAATCGCATCATCAATAGCAATAATATAAGCCATAGCATTATTATTAGCAGTAATAGCAGTATTAATAGCATTATTAGCAGTATTATGAGCATTAATAACAGTATTAATAGCATTAATAGCATTATTATTAGCATTAATAGCATTATTAATAGCATTATTAGCATTAATAATAGCATTAATAACATTATTAATAGCATTAATAGCATTATTATTAGCATTATTAGCATTAATAGTAGCATTATTAGCATTAATAAAAGCATTAATAACATTATTAATAGCATTAATAGCATTATTATTAGCATTAATAGCATTAATAATAGCATTATTAGCATTAATAATAGCATTAATAACATTATTAATAGCATTAATAGCATTATTATTAGCATTAATAGCATTATTAATAGCATTAATAGGATAAATATTAGCATTAATAGCATTAATAGCATTATTAATAGCATTAATAGCATTATTATTAGCATTAATAGCATTAATAATAGCATTATTAGCATTAATAATGGCATTAATAACATTATTAATAGCATTAATAGCATTATTATTAGCATTAATAGCATTATTATTAGCATTAATAGCATTAATAATGCCATTAATAGGATAAATTTAGCATTAATAGCATTAATAGCATAATTATATAATTAATAGCATTATTAATAGCATTAATAGCATTATTATTAGCATTAATAGCATTAATAGAATAATATTGCATTAATAGCATTAATAGCATAATTAATAGCATTATAATAGCATTATTATAGCATTAATCGCATTATTATTAGCATTAATAGCATTAATATAGCATTATTAGCATTAATAATAGCATTAATAACATTATTAATAGCATTAATAGCATTATTATTAGCATTTTAATAGCATTAATAATACATTGAATAGGATAAATATTAGCAATTAATAGCATTAATAGCATAATTAATAGCATTAATAGCATTATTAATAGCATTAATAGCATTATTATTAGCATTAATAGCATTAATAGGAGAAATATTAGCATTAATAGCATAATTAATAGCATTAATAGCATTATTAATAGCATTAATAGCATTATTAATAGCATTAATAACATTATTATTAGCATTAATAGCATTAATAATAGCATTATTAGCATTAATAATAGCATTAATAACATTATTAATAGCATTAATAGCATTATTAGTAGCATTAATAGCATTAATAGCATTACTATTAGCATTAATAGCATTAATAATACCATGAATAGGATAAATATTAGCATTAATAGCAATAATAGCATAATTAATAGCATTATTAATAGCATTAATAGCATTAATAGGATAAATATTAACATTAATAGCATTATTAATAGTATTAATAGCATTAATAGGATAAATATTAGCATTAATAGCAGAATTAATAGCATTAATAGCATTATTAAATAGCATTAATAGCATATATTATTAGCATTAATAGCATTAATAATAGCATTATTAGCATTAATAATAGCATTAATAACATTATTAATAGCATTAATAGCATTATTATTAGCATTAATAGCATTATTATTAGCATTAATAGCATTAATAATACCATGAATAGGATAAATATTAGCATTAATAGCATAATTAATAGCATTAATAGCATTATTAATAGCATTAATAGCATTATTATTAGCATTAATAGCATTAATAGGATAAATATTAGCATTAATAGCATTATTAATAGTATTAATAGCATTAATAGGATAAATATTAGCATTAATAGCAGAATTAATAGCATTAATAGCATTATTAATAGCATTAATAGCATTATTATTAGCATTAATAGCATTAATAATAGCATTATTAGCATTAATAATAGCATTATTAACATTATTAATAGCATTAATAGCATTATTATTAGCATTAATAGCATTAATAATACCATGAATAGGATAAATATTAGCATTAATAGCATTATTAATAGCATTAATAGCATTATTATTAGCATTAATAGGAGAAATATTGGGATTAATAGCATAATTAATAGCATTAATAGCATTATTAATAGCATTAATAGCATTATTATTAGCATTAATAGCATTAATAATAGCATTATTAGCACTAATAATAGCATTAATAACATTATTAATAGCATTAATAGCATTATTATTAGCATTAATAGCATTAATAGCATTATTATTAGCATTAATAGCATTAATAATACCATGAATAGGATAAATATTTAATTTTTTTATTATTATTTTTATTGAATTATTTATTATTTTTTATTTATTTTTTTATTATTTTTTTATTATTTTTTAATTATTTTTTTTATTATTAAATTTATTATTTAGGCTGAGACCCAGTTCTCTTTCAGGTCCATTTCTTTTTTAATTATTTTTTAATTATTTTTTTTTTTATTAAATTAATTTGTTCGCATTGAAATACATTAGCGGTGTGTCGGCGATTTTATGGCCGCCGACCTGGTTCTATTTGTCGGCCCTAAAATCGCGGACACACCCCTAATGCATGTCTATGGGCAGTGAGCTCGAATTCTGATTGGTCTGCGTCCAATCCGAAATAGGGCGGACTGCCCATAGAGATGCATTAGCGGTGTGTCCGCGATTTTAGGTCCGACAAATAGAACCAGGTGGCCGGCCATAAAATCGGCGACACACCGCTAATGTATTTCAATGGGATCTGAGGTGCTCTTCTGATTGGCTGAGGGCATTAGACAGCGACCAATCAGAAGAGCAGCTCACATCTCATTAAGATAGAATGGCGGATTTGTCGTCCATTCTATGTTAATGATAACTGAAGAGGACGTCGGAGATGGAAGTTGGCGGAAAGAAGACAGAAGACCCCGGGGGCCGGACGAAGAGCCGGAGATGGCGGAAAGAAGAGAGAAGAGCGGCGGGGCCGGAGGAAGAGGACGGCTGGCCGGACGAAGGGATTGTGGATCGGACGGACGATCAGATGACTAAGAAGGCATGTAAGTGATCGACGGGGGCGTTAGGTTAGGGGACGGCGGGGGCTTCGGGTGTAGGGCCTTAGGTGTTAGCGGCGGGAGCTTAGGAGGCGGCGGGGATTAGGGGGCAGGGGGGGTAGGGGTTTAGGTGCGGATTCGGGGGTAGGGGGTTAGGTGCGGCTTAGGGGGTAGGGGCTTGCGGCAGAGGGTAGTGGCTGCGGCGGGGTAGTGGGTTAGGGCGGCAGGGGGTAGGTGCTTCGGCGGCGGGGTAGGTTAGGGCGGCAGGGGGTAGGGGCTTGCGGCAGAGGGTAGTGGCTGCGGCGGAGTAGTGGCTTAGGGGGGTAGGGGCTTCGGCGGCGGGGTAGTTGCTGCGGCGGGGTAGTGGGTTAGGGCGGCAGGGGGTAGGGGCTTGCGGCAGAGGGTAGTGGGTGCGGCGGGGTGGGGTAGTGGGTTAGGGCGGCAGGGTGTAGGGGCTTCGGCGGCGGGGTAGTGGCTGCGGCGGGGTAGTGGCTTAGGGCGGCAGGGGGTAGGGGCTTCGGCGGCGGGGTAGTGGCTTAGGGGTTAGGGCGGCAGGGGGTAGGGGGTTGTGGCAGAGGGTAGTGGCTGCGGCGGGGTAGTGGCTTAGGGCGGCAGGGGGTAGGGGCTTGCGGCAGAGGGTAGTGGCTGCGGCGGGGTAGTGGCTTAGGGCGGCAGGGGGTAGGGGCTTGCGGCAGAGGGTAGTGGCTGCGGCGGGGTAGTAGCTTAGGGCGGCAGGGGGTAGGGGCTTCGGCGGCGGGGTAGTGGATTAGGGGTTAGGTGCGGCAGAGGGTAGTGGGTGCGGCGGGGTAGTGGGTTAGGGCAGCAGGGGGTAGGGGCTTGCGGCAGAGGGAAGTGGGTGCTGCGGGGTAGTGGCTTAAGGCGGCAGGGGGTAGGGGCTTCGGCGGCGGGGTAGGCGGCGGGGTAGTGGCTTAGGGGTTAGGTGCGTGAGAGGGTAGTGGCTGCGGCGGGGTAGTAGCTTAGGGCGGCGGGGGTAGTGGCTTAGGGGTTAGGTGCGGCAGAGGGTAGTGGGTGCGGCGGGGTAGTGGGTTAGGGCGGCAGGGGGTAGGGGCTTCGGCGGCGGGGTAGTGGCTTAGGGGTTAGGTGCGGCAGAGGGTAGTGGCTGCGGCGGGGGTAGTGGCTTAGGGCGGCAGGGGGTAGGGGCTTGCGGCAGAGGGTAGTGTCGGCGGCGGGGTAGTGGCTTAGGGCGGCAGGGGGTAGGGGTGTTTTAGAGCATGGCGCTGTAGAGTACAGCGCGATGGTATACTACAGTCCCATGGGCATACGCGTGTCGGCCCTTATGGGACTGTAGTATACTATAGCGGTGTACACTACAGTGGTATGGGCTTCTGTGGCTTGGTTAGCGGTGGGTGCAAGCGACTCGCAATGCCCGCTTCGCGGGCATTGCTTCGCAAGACTGCAACGACTCGCAATGCCCGCTTTGGGGAGTCGCCGTGGCCGCGTAGCGGCCACGGACAGAGTCCAGGATAAGAAACCTGGACTCGCTAACCAAGCCACCGGAAGTCGCGCCGCTCCGACGGAAGTCAGCTACGGCAATAATATAATAGATTTTTTCCTATGAATGCAGCCAAACGTGGGCTTGTTTTTTGAGGGATGAGTTGTAGTTTTGAATGACACCATTAATTTCATCCAATAACATACTGAAAAACGAGAAGGAAAATTGCAGTGAGATGTAAAGCATTTCCGTAAGTTTTTTAATACTGTTTATTGTGTGGTAAGTATGACAATAGGGGCATAAATACAATAAGTGCAGGGGTTGCAATCGCACCCAGTTCCCGGAGTATAGGAGAACTCCATTTGTCCTATAGAAGAAGACTATTGGTATTAACGATTTGCAATAATTGGGGGCACCATTGGAGCTTTTAGGGCTGCTTCACACTGTGGCGTGATACGGTCCGGGTCTGTCCGGGAGGACCCAGACAGCCGCGGACCGGATCAGCACACAGGACTGGGGGGCTATTATGCCCTCCGGTCCGGTGTGCAGCGCACACAGCTGCAACTGCTGACAGGTCAGGACCGTGGCACCCGCGGTCCTGACTTATCAGCAGCGGGAAGTGAGTGCGCTGCATACCGGACCGGAGGGCATAATAGCCCCCCAGTCCTGTGTGCTGATCCGGTCCGCGGCTGTCTGGGTCCTCCCGGACAGACCCGGACCGGATCATGCCGCAGTGTGAAGCGGCCCTTACATCGGGGCCCATGAGCTTCATGTTACGCCACTGCCTGACAACATGATTTTTCAGGTCAGTATGATTACAGTGTTTTAAACTTTTTGAGTTTTTTATTTAAATTATGAAAAAAAAATCTGAAATTTGTAGAAAAAAATAATTGGTTTGTCTTCATTGTCTGACACTCAAAACTTACCGTACATTTTTTCGTTGTTGAAGCTGTTTGAGGGTTGGCATTTTGTATGACAGTTTTATTGATACCAATTTAATGTTTCAATAATTTTTACTGCATTTTGTTAAATGGGTGAAATGGTGAGTGTTCATATATACAGGTGCATCTCAGTGAATTAGAATAGCATCAAAAAGTTAATTTATTTCAGTAATTCAATACATAAAGTGAAACACATATATTACATAGTCATTACAAACAGAGTGATCTATTTCAAGTGTTTATTTATGTTAATGTTGATGATTATGGCTTACAGATAATGAAAACCCAAAGTCATTATCTCAGAAAATTAAAGTCTCCTCGCTCCAGAAGTTGGTCCGCAGGCAGGGGCGGACTGGCCCAGGTGGCAGGGGGGCAAGTGCCCCCTGGGATGGTGGTGTAGTCCACATCTAGGGCCGCCCCTCTACAGAAATGGAGAAATGGGCCGGCCGCGGGCGTCGCTTTGCGGCCGGCGTGGCGATACCGCAGCATATGGCGCCGGAGCTGGTAAGAGAGCCGCGGCACCACCACCATCCCCGATAGCACCCCCCCGTTCCTCAAAAATTTTTGATAGCACCCCCCCCCCCGCTTCTCAACTAAGGGATGGCAGTGCGAAACTGCCACTCGGGTACAGAGGCCCCAGCCAGCCCCTGTCCGCAGGGCAATATTCCAACATGATAACAACCTCACGCACACTTCCAGGACAACCACTGCCTTGCTAAATAATATGAGAGTTGCTGGGCTGGTCGAGCATGTCTCCAAACTTAAACCCTATAGAGCACCTGTGGGGCATCCTCAAATGAAAGGTGGAGAAGCGCAAGGTCTCTAACATCTACCAGCAAAGTGATTACATCATGGAGGAGTGGAAGAGGATCCAGTGGCTTCTGTGAAGCTCTAGAGAAATCCATGCCCAAGAGAGTTAAGTCTGTGCTTGAAAATAATGGTGGCCACACAAAATATTGACTCTTTGGCAGAATTTGGCTTGAATTATTTAGAGGACACACAAAATTTACACTATTATACAAGCTGTACACTGACTACTTTACATTGTGTCAAAGTTGTGTATGTTCAGTGTTGTCGTATGAAAAGATATAATAAAATATTTACAAAAATGTGAAAGGTGTACCCACTTTTAAGATATACTGTATATCATGTACTCAATTTTTGTTACCCATGACAGAACCTGAACTAACAGTTGACTGCTTGTTCTGTATTATGTAATGCCGCAATATAGCTTAGTGTAGTATAGTAGAGAGAAAATGTTTTCCTATCTTTCTCAGCTTGAGGGCTCTCATATGAGCGAGTACATTGGACAAGTGCTATCTTCTGTTTTATCGGTTAGCACCCCTATCAATGTTATTTTAGGATGCAGTGACCATCAACTTTTGTTTTCTCACGCCAATTTGACATAAAAAATATCACACCATGCTACAATTTCCTGGCAGTACCCTCTGATTATCTCATTGGAAAGAAATGAATTAAACTAAGCTCAAACAACGAAAAAAATTCTCCAGCGAAGGCAGACAGGGTCAGATGTGCTAAAACCAGTCGATTTTTATTTTCTTCAAGTTAAAACATCTTGTGGCAGACAGTGAAGTGAAGTGACCCAGCAGAAGATTATTCCCAAGCGTGTTGACTAAACAGTCTTAGTCATGGAATGATTCCATGAATCCATGAGTAAGACTGTGGCATTAATCTTCTGTTGGGTCACTCCACTGTTTGCCACAAGATGTTTTAAGTTGAAGAAAATAAAAATCTACTGGTTTTAGCACATCTGACTCTGTCTGTCCTCACTGGAGAATTTTTTTCGTTGTTTGGGATTGCTGCACGCCAGGACCGGGGCGGCTCCGTGTGAGGAGTATCATTGACCATGTAAGCCAGGAACATTGAGGGGTGTGCTAGACTCTTTATTAAATCAAACTAAGGCTGGGGTCACACACACAGATATTTGTGCAGATATTGTTCACAGATCTCTGGTTGCAGTGAAATCATGGACACATGGTTCCATTTTGTGGCTGTGTACAAATGGAGCAATCTGTCCATGATTTCACTGCAACCAGAGATCTGTGAACAATATCTGCCCAGATAGGCTGGGGTCACACTCACAGATAAGTTGACACTTTGATCAAACTCCGATCAGAGTGTGATCTGAGTGTCATTACCATAATTGATCCAATTCTTTCCTACAAGAGAATCAACGCTTGTGCAACCTGAACCTGAAGCTAGACTTTACAGGAGAACTAAAATGTCATTGATATGGGCCTTTGTGTCATTGATATGGGCCTTTGAGTGCCCTGACTGGCCTTAACATCCCCTTTTACAAAAAGTCTTTATGTTAGGGTGATGTGACCCATGTTCAGGCAAGGAGTTGTGGCTTTCATGACTATTCTAAAGGCCCCGTTAGGGTACTGTTAAGGGGGAGTCACACGCGTCAATATCGCCTGCACGATATCGGCTGCACGTGACGTTGCAGCGATATTGACGCGTGTGACATACTGAATCAAACAGCGATAAATCGCTGGTTGATGATTGCCAGGTTTTAGAATCTGTCCTAAAACCTGGCGATTGTCGCCCGGTGGACACGCAGCATCGCTGGGAGCTGGTCTCCAAGGTAAACTGCGGGTATCTAGGCAGCGCGCGCTGCCTAGATACCCGACGTGTACCTTAGTTACCAGCCTCCTCCGCTCACCGGCTGGTATCTAAGGTACACAGCGGGTAACTAGGGACCCTAGTTAGCCGCTGTGTACCACCTCGGATGACCCTCATACACTGTTAATATGTGCCCCTGCAGCCTAGTAAACCATTTGCAGCACTGCTTTTGTGTGAAAAGTGGCTGCAGTAGAAGTGAGATAATGATTTTATAAACTTACATGCCTGTGTACTTCTGGGCGTCTCCCTGTGTGTGCTGGCACTTGTGGGCTGTGCTCGTCATGCCTGCTCTCCCCCTCCCTTATGCACGCCCCCTCTCAGCCTGCTATACTGTGTGAGGCTGATTGCGTCATAAAGGGGCGGGGCTAAATCGCGGCATCCCGGTAGCCCCACCCCCTTTATGACGCAATCAGCCTCACACAGTATAGCAGGCTGAGAGGGGGCGTGCATAAGGGAGGGGGAGAGCAGGCATGATGAGCACAGCCCACAAGTCCCAGCACACACAGGGAGACGCCCAGAAGTACACAGGCATGTAAGTTTATAAAATCACTAGCTGTGAGCCCGATGCAAATGCATCGGGATTCTAGAACGTGCATTAATTTGATTATAGTAGTTATAGCTACTTTTTGGGGGAGTCCAATTTTACTTTTTTTGGGGGGGTCCAATACTTTTTGGGGGGGGTTCAATACTTATTGGGGCGCGTTCAATGCTTTTTGGGGCGCGTTCAATACTTATTGGGGCGCGTTCAATGCTTTTTGGGGCGCGTTCAATGCTTTTTTGGGGCGTGTTCAATACTTTTTGGGGGGCGTTCAATACTTATTGGGGTGTGTTCAATACTTTTTGGGGCGCGTTCAATACTTTTTGGGGCGCGTTCAATACTTATTGGTGTGGTTCAATACTTATTGGGACGCGTTCAATACTTTTTGTGGCGCGTTCAATACTTTTTGGGGCGCGTTCAATATTTATTGGGGTGCGTTCAATACTTTTTGGGCGCGTTCAATATTTATTGGTGTGTGTTCAATACTTATTGGGCGCGTTCAATACTTTTTGTGGCGCGTTCAATACTTTTTGGGGCGCGTTCAATACTTATTGGGGTGCGTTCAATACTTTTTGGGGCGTGTTCAATACTTATTGGGGTGTGTTCAATACTTATTGGGACGCGTTCAATACTTTTTGGGGCGCGTTCAATACTTTTTGGGGCGCGTTCAATACTTATTGGGGTGCGTTCAATACTTTTTGGGGCGCGTTCAATACTTATTGGGGTGTGTTCAATACTTATTGGGACGCGTTCAATACTTTTTGGGGCGCGTTCAATACTTATTGTGACGCGTTCAATACTTATTGGGGTGTGTTCAATACTTTTTGGGGGGTGTTCAATACTTATTGGGGCTGAGTGCTGGCCGAAAATAGAACCAGAGGCTCGGCCACAAAGTTAGCGATTTACCGCTCAGGCAGCGACTCGCAATGGCCGCGACCATTGCGAGTCGCTGCCTGAGCGGTAAATCGCTAACTTTGTGGCCGAGCCTCTGGTTCTATTTTCGGCCAGTGACTCGCAATGGCCGCTTTGCGGCCATTGCTCGCGCGTGGTGACGTCACAGTGTGACATAGCCACGGCGTTTTCGGGGGCCGACACGAAAATGCCTACGGCAATTATAGAGTAGATTTTTTTGTTGTTTTTTATTATTATGTTTTATTTTATTGTGTATTATTTATATTATTTATTTATTTATTTTTTTAGTATTTTTATTATTATTAAAGTTAAAAAACCGCACTTGCTGCACCTGCCGCAAGTCCCCCTATACTTTCTATGGGGATTACCGCAACCGCGCCGCAACCGTTACACTTGCGGAGCGGTTGCGGTAATCCCCATAGAAAGTATAGGGGTACTTGCGGCAGGTGCGGCGGCTGAGGTAGCAACTCGCAATGGCCTCGCGGCCATTGCTCGCGCTACCTCAGCGGTAAATCGCTAAGTTTGTGGCCGAGCCTCTGGTTCTATTTTCGGCCAGCGACTCGCTGAGTAAAACAGCTGAGTGTGAGTGCTGAAGATCCGATACATTCATGAGCCTAATGAGCGGCTGAACCTGTGGGGATGAGTGCTTTGCTGGGCTAAACCTGAATGGTGCACAGGGGGTTAATCACATGTCAGGTCTGTGTGTGAGTGAAGATGTGCTGATTGACTCACTGGGTTGCAGCTGGGAGTGAGTAGGCTGGATAGGAACCTGCCAGGTGTCTGAGTGAGGAGAGGACGATTCAGAAGTTCAGAGCACTGCCATGTGAAGAGGTGCTGGAAGTGATCCGTCCTCAGTGGGTAAGTGATGGGAGCCTACCAGCTGATGTGTGCATGGCAGCCAGTGTCCAAGGGCCAGGCGGTCACAGCTGACTTTGGGAGTAGTAGTAGTAGTAGTAGTAGTAGTAGTAGTAGTAGTAGTAGTAGTAGTAGTAGTAGTAGTAGTAGTAGTAGTAGTAGTAGTAGTAGTAGTAGTAGTAGTAGTAGTAGTCCCCATTCAAAGTATAAGGGAACGTGCGGCGGCGCTCGCGCTACCTCAGCGGTAAATCGCTAATGGTGTAGCCGGGCCTCTGGTTCTATTTTCGCCCAGCGACTCGCAATGGCCGCTTTGCGTTTTCGGGGCCCGACACGATTTTGCCTACGCCAATTATAGAGTAGATTATCTCACTTCTACTGCAGCCACTTTTCACACAAAAGCAGTGCTGCAAATGGTTTACTAAGCTGCAGGGGCACATATTAACAGTGTATGAGGGTCATCCGAGGTGGTACACAGCGGCTAACTAGGGTCCCTAGTTACCCGCTGTGTACCTTAGATACCAGCCGGTGAGCGGAGGAGGCTGGTAACTAAGGTACACGTCGGGTATCTAGGCAGCGCGCGCTGCCTAGATACCCGCAGTTTACCTTGGAGACCAGCTCCCAGCGCTTGTGAGAGGCGCTGGGAGCTGGAATATCGCTAGTCCCGGTGTCACACGCAGCGATACTGCGTGTCCACCGGGCGACAATCGCCAGGTTTTAGGACAGATTCTAAAACCTGGCGATCATCAACCAGCGATTTATCGCTGGTTGATTCAGTATGTCACACGCGTCAATATCGCTGCAACGTCACGTGCAGCCGATATCGTGCAGGCGATATTGACGCGTGTGACAGGCCCTTAAAGGCCTGCAAAGGTTGTAAAGTACAGAGATAAGATATGTTTTTCTTATGGACAGTTCACTGCACTTTATTTCCACACTATCAGCACAAAACAGTCAAAGAAATTCACAAAAACATATGGAAACTTTTGTCTGTCGAAAGATTGAAAGTATCACAATTATGAGGGAAGACAAATTGAAATAAGTTGTACTCATGAAAGAAATCAGAGAATGCATTATCACATTATTTCCTAAAAGTTTTAAGGTACCGTTACACACAGATATCTGTGCAGACATTGGACACATTGTTCCATTTTGTGGCCGTGTACTATGTAACAATGTGTCCATGATTTCTCTGCAACCAGAGATCTGCGAACAATCTCTGCACAATTATCTGTGTGTGTAACTGGGCCTTTAGTGTATGGCAACCAATCTGGCATCATAGTGTGAAATATATTTTAGTTTAATTTTTTTTATGTTCACTAGGGTTACAGGAAAAAATGGACCCAATAGTCTGTTGTGCAATTTCTTCTGAGAATGCCGATACCCTGCATGTGGCAGAAAACCACTGTTTGTTCGCAAAGCATTGTTCGTAAGGGAAGGAGCGCCATTCAAACTCAAAATTAGCTATAATCATTAGCAGACACCATGTCGTGTTTGGAGAACCCCATGATGTGCCTAAACAGTAGAAACGCCCCAGAAGTGTTCCCATTTTGGAAATCTGACCCCTCAAATAACTCATCTAGATATGTGGTGAACACTTTGAACTCCTAGGTGCTTCACAGAATTTAAGAACTTTGAGCCGAAAAAATAAAAAACATGGAGTTTTCTACACAAAAATGTTCTTTGATCTTAATTTTTTTTACTTTCGCTAGGGTAACAGGAAGAAATGGACCCCAAAATTTGTTGTGCAAATTCTCTAGAGTACACCGATACCTCATATGTGGCAGTAAAACCCTTGATGGGCGAAAATGCACCATACAATTTGTTGTGCAACATCTTTTGAGTACATAATATCTCATACACTATGTGATTGAAAACAACTTTTAAGGTACAGTGCAAAGCTCAGAAGGGAAGGAGCGCCATATTGGATTTGCTATTTAGCTGAAATGGTTTGTGGGTACCGTGTCTGCTAAAAGATGATGGGTGGGGACTTGTGTTTTTTTGTGGGTTGAGTTGAATGCTATTTGGGTTCAAAATATTTGGGATCAGTTGACATTTATCATAGATAGAAGAAAAAATAAAAGCATCACTCACCATTTGCCATAAAACCACCAACTTTATTCAAATTACATTAAAAAGACATAGGGGAACAGGAGATCACAGAGCTGTATTGTGAGGACACCTGCACTTCTATGGGTCCATACATTGTTATGGACCCATAGAAGTGCAGGTGCCTACACAAAATGGCTGTTGCCCTCACAATATAGCTCTGTGATCTCCCGTTCCTGCTTGACTTTTTAATGGAATTTGAATAAGGTCGTTGGTTTTATGGCAAATGGTGAGTGACACTTTTATTTTTTCTTCTATGATGAACTATGAGCTTGGCTAAAGCTAGCACCATATTTTTTGTCTTATTCGCTAAGCCTGCTTGGTTCCATGTATAATACCATTATAATGGGTGGCCATTGTTAAAACTAGCGCGGAACATTTTCTTATCTTTTTATTTCAGTTCACATTTATCCTGTTCTCTATGCTGAGCACTTACATTCAGGTTTCCATCTACATCTGCGAGATACGTGATTCAAGTCAAGCCCCCAATGGATCCCTTTTCTAATGAGGCAGCAGAGTTACTCTGGACTCAATGTGGTCTCTGTTCAGCAGTAATCCAAGTAATAGTTTTCCTACAATCCACGCTGCTGTTTCAGGAGAAAAGGACCACACGAGGTCTTGATAAAATGATGTTTATTTCCGGATGCTGTCCCAGCTCATTCATCAGGGGTACCAATGAATGCTACCCCAATGAATGCTATATGGGAGTCTATGGGCGCCGGATCTGGGAAAAAATTGGATAGTTTCCCGGATCTGGTTCTAGTGTACTGAGCATGCTCAGTACACTAAAACTGCTCTGTTCCCTTAATTTCACTTTAGCAGTATATCTACATACACTGCTAAAATTAAATGAAATAAAGGAATGGTTAAAAATAAATGCTCACTTGTCCGCCGAGTGTCCTGCGATGTATCCACCTCCGATGGCTAAAGGACCTTAGTCAGCTGACCAGGAAAGGGCGGGGCAACCCGATCAGCTGATGTGTTGTGGCGCCCCGCAATGCAGGCGTCACAGAGGGGTACTGCACCCATAAAAGCGGTGCAGATACTCCAGCTGCAAGTAGATTTCAGGCTGATGGGTGGAACCTACACACAAGCACCCCCAAACTAGATCACATGGTGGGAGGTACCTGGGAGGGAATAATACCACTTCCAGGGGGAGAAAGAAGGTCTTTGGCCGGAGGCCTTTCTGGCTTCAGGTCTTTGCCTCAAGGTCTTTGACCGGAGTCAGCCAGGCAGTGAGCCTGAGGGAGCAAGGAGGGTCTTTTGGCTGAGGGACCCAGGAAGGACTAAAGGCAGATCCCAGGCGCAGATAGCCAGTTGGGGATAGAGGAACTTCAGGAGGTCGCCCCAGGAAAGACACCGGGCACCGGAGCCCGCACCTGTGGGATCCTCCAAGGACCACAGAAAATTCTGAGGAGTATATCTATATACTGCCCAGGCTCTTAAGCGACCAAAAGAGGAACCAAACACAGCAGGGCGAAGCCACAGTGTTAAGAGGAGGTTACCTGACGGGAGCGAGGAGAGTGAGAGACAGCAGGAGGCCAGATCCACTCTATGGGGTCAGACTTCACACCTACTACTGGAAAGCAGGGAGGGATTCATCCTACCACCTGAGATCCGCTTGCAGACACCAGTTAGCTACTTGTCTGTTTAACATCTTGCTGAACTGAGAACTATAACCATTGCTGCTAAAGTTCCAGTAAAGTACCCGGAGTGAAGTGACTTTGACTCTGCTGCATCTTCTTTCTGTGAACTTATTCCTTCACAGGATTGCTGCCCCAGAGGTCCGGTCCTACCTGCGGAAGACTTCACCATCTCAGCCGCAATACCACCGACCTCCAGCGGACTGTGGTGGCGCTGGTGCCACTTCACCAGAAACTGCAGGTGGCGTCATGACAACTAACTTTGTAATTAATCCCTTGTACATAATCCCCTTTACAAAAGAACCGTCCCCAGGGTTATGGGATCAGGCGCGGCCGCCATTCCCCGTGACACAGTTAACTCCTTTTGCCGCCTGATGCCCGATTACCCCACACCCTGGGGCGACACAGTGTCACATGACGGCATCAGCACGGTTTAAATCGCCCGCCCACCGATTGGTTTTGGCGGGCGATTTAAACTGCGTTGATGTGGTCATGTGACCCATCAGCTGATCAGGGTTGCCCCGCCCCTTCCCAGTCAGCTGATTAATGTCCTTTAGCCAGCGTAGGTGAATGCATCGCGGGACACTCATTGGACAGGTGAGCATTTATTTTTTACCATTCCTTTACTTAATTTCACTTTAGCAGTGTATGTAGATAGTGTATGTAGATACACTGCTAAAGTAAAAGTGAACAGTGCCGACACCACTTACCAGGCTCTGCTCCCCCAAGCGCTTTGGCTAGGGTCAGACTTGCGTGTGGCCCTAGCCTGGCGTATCCGTTTAAAACGTAGTCCCAGGCAGGCATAGTATTAACGGCAGGTAACGCTATGCGCCACCTGCCTGTGCACTGCTATGGTAGCCTTATGCTTCCCGCACCTGCCGGCTCCACTGAGAAGACACGGATATGCGCGTTTGATTAACGCACGGGAAACGCGGTCTGCAACATGTCATTTTCAAGAACGGAGCTCTCCTAAGGTGAAAAAAACAGATCACTTTAGAAGAGCACAGTCTGAATGGGAAAAATGAAAACCCATAGAATTTTTAGGGGTGTCACATGAGTGATCCGTTTTCTCCAGTGCACTTCAAAAAAGAGATAAAAAATACGCACAGTGTGAATGTAGCCTTAGGCCACGTGCACATGCTGAGTATTTGATGAGTTTTTTACCTCAGGATTTGTAGACAAAACCAGGAGTGGGTGATAAATACAGAAGTGGTGGAGGGGTTTCTATTATACCTTTCCTCTGCTCCACTCCTGGTTTCGTCTACAAATCCTGAGGTAAAAAACTCATCAAATACGCAGCGTGTGCAGGAGACCTTAGTGCCACCATTATAGTACTAAAGTTCGGATCCCCATAGACTTATATGGGTTTCAGACTCAAGTCCAGTCCTGATCCTCCTAACCTGTATCTGTGGGTTCACCCATTCATTAATGGTACCTTTACACGCCGCTACTGGATGGTGGCAACAACCGGGTACATGAGAGAAATGTATCTTGCACCGCCAATTCAACCCGAGGTAGCGGCGTGTGAAGACGGTTGTAGCCACCCGCCAGTGGCGGCACCTGTTTCAGAGCACTGCCCTAAAACAGGTGGTTACCCAGCCGATGGTAGCGACCTGTGTCGGTGTGTAAAGAAGGAACAGAAGGGTTGTTTCGACACCCTGCTATATACCTGATATGTACCTGGGGCGTGACACAGGCTCCGGGAAATCACCCCCCTTCAGCGATCATTGGAGGAAGCTCCTGCGTTACGATTGGTAGTCGCTGCATAAGGAGGCATATTTAAGGAGCTGACCACTCACACTACACAATTGCTCGAGCGTCATGTCTTAATCAGCCTCCTGCGCTGGCTGGCCAATCATGATGCTATTGCATTGTCCAATCATCGTACGAGCGTCTCGTAATCCACAATTGTGGCACGCCTATGTGTTGTCCCTGCTGCACCAGGACCGCCCATATTACCTTGTTATTGCGGCGTGTAAATGAGGTAAGGTGCTCTGCAGAAGGTAACTTGAGACACCCGGCGGTGTATCCAGAGATAGATGTAACCTACCGTAGCGCACCTTGTTGCGGCGTGTAAAGGTGGTGCGATTACCGTTTGCAACCGTTTGTGCGTGCTCGTGCACGTGAAGTAGCCGGTTGTTGCCACCATCCAGTAGCGGCGTGTAAAGGTACCATTACTCCTGGTGGATATGTTTCTCAGCTTCATGAAGATTACAATGAACAAGTGAATGCAGATAATACTGGGGAACACAATTTTTTAGGAGTTAGGTCTAGACAACTGTTCTTAATTAATTTTTGGATGCTGAATCCAGAAATGATCTCAGTTTTTCTCTATCACGTCAAGTTTTTGAACTATAGGATTTTTGTCTTCTCAAAAATATGTAAACTACTGTACCTAAAAAGTGTTTTTTTTTTTTAAATTGTACAAATATGAACAAAAAATGAAATATATAAGAAATAGGCATGACAAATATGTTTTTTAACATGATCATGTTTTTTACAAAGGATATATATATATATTGTAATCAGATAACAAGTCTTATTACAGATATCAGTGCAATTGTGCTTCTCTGGCAGGAAAGTTGTGGAGGAAAAACTTGACGTGCTAGAAAAAAACTGACTACATTTTTGGAATCAGCAGGACAATTGTAGTATAAATCAGCTCAAAAACCGAACTCAACAGAAAATGTTTTTCAAATTGTTCCCCAGTGATGTCTTCAGATCAGAATTCTGGGCTGTACATATCAATTATTTGTTGCAGTTGTCCTGTGTCTGTAGAAAATGCTGTGTGTGATTTTGTTTAGATTTTTTGTTATTTTTCGAGAAAAAAAAAAGTTGTCCGCCCTGCTTGTCCCAAGAGCTTCCAGTCTACACTGCTCCATGTGGAGCTGATGTTTGTAGCTGCTTGATAGTATGAGAACAAGCGCAGCCTCAGATTATCACAGCCCTGGTGGATGACAACAAACTGCTGGTTTCTAGTTTCGAATTCCTGGATGTTGTGGACCCCCCCTACAGCCCATCCCCCCTCGTATCTCCCTCCTGTCTTGGTGCCCCTCTCCTCCTCCTCCTCCTCTGGTGACGCTCCCCAGGCTCCTCCTGACCATTCTTATTACCTGCAAGCGGACCGCAGTGAGAACAGCACTGACAGGAGCAGCTGCACAGCAGAGGTGAGAGGAGCACACCCCGGGCTGGGGCTGTATGGTGGAGAGGATCTCTGTATGTTGGGGGATCTCTGTGTGGCAGAGAGGGATCTCTGTATGGTGGAGGGATCTCTGTATGGTGGAGGGATCTCTGTTAGTAGATTTAGTGGGGATCTCTGTATGTAGAGGGATCTCTGTAGTGAGGGATCTCGTATTTTGGGATCTCTGTAGTGGAGGGATCTCAGTGTGGTGGAGGGATCTCTATGGTGGAGAGGGATCTCTATATGGTGGGGACTCTGTGTTATTTATTGGCTGTGATGGGATCAGGACTTGTTGAACATCATAGATAACAAAACAAATCTACAACAAATAGACGATGGTAACATGAGGCTGTATTATGTATTCCACTGTATATCTCTCTATTACAGCATGAGGCTGTATTATGTGTTCCACTGTATATCTGTCTATTACAGCATGAGGTTGTATTATGTTTCCACTGTATATCTCTCTATTACAGCGTGAGGCTGTATTATGTATTCCACTGTGTATCTCTCTATTACAGCATGAGGCTGTATTATGTATTCCACTGTATATCTCTCTATTACAGCATGAGGCTGTATTATGTGTTCCACTGTATATCTGTCTATTACAGCATGAGGTTGTATTATGTATTCCACTGTATATCTCTCTATTACAGCATGAGGCTGTATTATGTATTCCACTGTGTATCTCTCTATTACAGCATGAGGCTGTATTATGTATTCCACTGTATATCTCTCTATTACAGCATGAGGCTGTATTATGTATTCCACTGCATATCTGTCTATTACAGCATGAGGCTGTATTATGTATTCCACTGTGTATCTCTCTATTACAGCATGAGGCTGTATTATGTATTCCACTGTATATCTGTCTATTACAGCATGAGGTGTATTATGTTTCCACTGTATATCTGTGTATTACAGCATGAGGCTGTATTATATATTCCACTGTATATCTGTGTATTACAGCATGAGGCTGTATTATATATTCCACTGCATATCTGTCTATTACAGCATGAGGCTGTATTATGTATTCCACTTATATCTGTCTATTACAGCATGAGGCTGTATTATGTATTCCACTGTATATCTGTCTATTACAGCATGAGGTTGTATTATGTGTTCCACTGTATATCTGTGTATTACAGCATGAGGCTGTATTATGTATTCCACTGTATATCTGTCTATTACAGCATGAGGCTGTATTATATATTCCACTGTGTATCTCTCTATTACAGCATGAGGCTGTATTATGTATTCCACTGTATATCTGTGTATTACAGCATGAGGCTGTATTATATATTCCACTGTATATCTGTGTATTACAGCATGAGGCTGTATTATGTATTCCACTGTATATCTGTCTATTACAGCATGAGGCTGTATTATGTTTCCACTGTATATCTGTGTATTACAGCATGAGGCTGTATTATGTATTCCACTGTATATCTGTCTATTACAGCATGAGGCTGTATTATGTATTCCACTGTATATCTGTCTATTACAGCATGAGGCTGTATTATGTATTCCACTGTATATCTGTCTATTACAGCATGAGGCTGTATTATGTATTCCACTGTATATCTGTGTATTACAGCATGAGGCTGTATTATGTATTCCACTGTATATCTCTCTATTACAGCATGAGGCTGTATTATATATTCCACTGTGTATCTCTCTATTACAGCATGAGGCTGTATTATGTATTCCACTGTATATCTGTGTATTACAGCATGAGGCTGTATTATATATTCCACTGTATATCTGTGTATTACAGCATGAGGCTGTATTATGTATTCCACTGTATATCTGTCTATTACAGCATGAGGCTGTATTATGTATTCCACTGTATATCTGTCTATTACAGCATGAGGCTGTATTATGTATTCCACTGTATATCTGTGTATTACAGCATGAGGCTGTATTATATATTCCACTGTATATCTGTGTATTACAGCATGAGGCTGTATTATGTATTCCACTGTATATCTGTGTATTACAGCATGAGGCTGTATTATGTATTCCACTGTATATCTGTCTATTACAGCATAAGGCTGTATTATGTATTCCACTGTATATCTGTCTATTACAGCATGATTCTGTATTATATGGGGTTTATCTCTGTATTATAGCAGGCTGTATTAGGGGTATATGTGTGTATTATTCTGTATTGTGTGTATGTACACTGGTTTGTTGCTGGGTGTACTTACTTTGCTGGGTTATTTGCACGCTGGTCACCTGGGACCATTTGCTTTGACTGTAAATCCATTGTGTGCATTGTGAGTATCTGTATCATGAGCACAGATCCCTGCAGGTGGATCCAGATCAGATCTACTCTCTGTCCACCCTGCAGTGGATCCAATCAGATCTACTCTCTGTCCATAGTCACCAATCACATCTTTTCCTATAACATTGGGTGATAATAGGTGAGACTTAACCCCTTGCTTTCAGCAAGGCGTTTCCTTTTAGCTAAATGTAAATGTGGTCTGATGGATTTCAATGAAGGAATGATTGACAAGGTCACACAATGAGAAGGACAGGAGATCAGCTGTATACAGGAGAATCCCTACCGCACCCATACAGGAGATCACCCGTCACAGGCGCCATAGTGAGGAGGTGATTCCCCCAGTGTGGGGGCTGATGGGTGTCACCTCGCCGTCTCTAGAGCAGCATCCTACCCCAGAAATTAGGGCTGATACCAGTATCCAGTTGCAAAATCATTTGTAGTGTGTCCTGTCATCTAACATCTCCCATTTTCTATGGTCTCCACAATAAGGCCATGTTCACACACCATTTTTGCAGCAGGTTTTCAGACAGAATAACGCTGCATTATGACACATCTTTACGTTCGCTTAGTATTGTTGTTTGCATTTTCGTTAGGAGGGCTGGAAAAACAATGCAAAAACGCTGTAAGAATTAACATGCTGCGAATGAAAGAAAAATGTAAAGAAAAAATGCAGCGTGTGAATGAGATTTTAGGAGTCTCGTACTTTGCATCTACAGTCATGGCCAAAAGTTTTGAGAATGATTCAAATATTAATTTTAACAAAGTCTACTGTTTCAGTTTTTCTAATGGCAATTTGCATATACTCCAGAATGTGATAAAGAGTGATCAGCTTAACAGCAAT
Source organism: Allobates femoralis (assembly GCA_033576535.1). Taxonomy (NCBI): domain Eukaryota; kingdom Metazoa; phylum Chordata; class Amphibia; order Anura; family Aromobatidae; genus Allobates; species Allobates femoralis. The sequence goes on from JARQOC010000001.1 coordinate 116,895,302, forward strand.
TACTTGCAAAGTCAATATTTGCCTAGAAAATGAACTTTAACCCCCAAAACACATTTCAACATCATTGCAGTCCTGCTTAAAAGGAGCAGCTAACATCATTTTAGTGATTGTTCCATTAACACAGGTGTGGGTGTTGATGAGGACAGGGCTGGCGAACAGTCAGTCATGATTAAGTAAGAATGACACCACTGGACACTTTAAAAGGAGGCTGGTGCTTGGTATCATTGTTTCTCTTCAGTTAAAGGATCCTGTCACCCCCAAAACACCTGTAAACCTATTAAAAGCTGTCCCTACAGCATAGTAACACTTTCCTACACTCCTTTTACCTCCTAAAGGGCAGCAAGTGACATTGAAGAAAAACGTTATAATAGTACCTCATTAGTGATGATAATGAGTGACTATGCTATTCATAGTCACTCATCCAGGCTGCCCCTCTTCTTCATATCAAGCCTGAATAGGCGTGATCTTCCTCATGGATTCAAATTGCCGCCTCCCTGCGCGCCTCCGATCTCTCCCATTGCGTGCGGGCTTCAGTGTGGGGCTCTATGACGCGATACGCGTCATACCCGCGCCGGGTGACGTATTTACACCGGCGCCGCGCTGTCAGCTTCAAAATGCGCACTGCAAGCGCCAGGACCGTATCTTAAAACTTTCAGCTGCGGGATCAGACTACCAGCAGTGCCGAGCTTGCTCAGGAATGGCAGCAGGCTGGTGTGAGTGCTTCTGCACGCACTGTGAGGCGGAGACTCTTTGAGCAAGGCCTGGTTTCAAGGAGGGCAGCAAAGAAGCCACTTCTCTCCAGAAAAAACATCAGGGACCAACTGATACTCTGCAAAAGGTACAGGGAGTGGACTGCTGAGGACTGGGGTAAAGTCATTTTCTCTGATGAATCCCCTTTTCGATTGCTTGGGACATCTGGAAAACAGCTTATTCGGAGAAGAAGAGGTGAGCGCTACCACCAGTCTTGTCTCATGCCAACTGTAAAGCATCCTGAAACCATTCATGTGTGGGGTTGCTTCTCAGCCAAGGGAATCGGCTCACTCACAGTCTTGCCATGAATAAAGAATGGTACCAGAATGTCCTCCAAGAGCAACTTCTCCCAACCGTCCAAGAGCAGTTTGGCGCCCAACAATGCCTTTTCCAGCATGATGGAGCACCTTGCCATAAAGCAAAGGTGATAACTAAATGGCTCAAGGAACAAATCATAGAGATTTTGGGTCCATGGCCTGGAAACTCCCCAGATCTTAATCCCATTGAGAAGTTGTGGTCAATCATCAAGAGACGGGTGGACAAACAAAAATCAACAAATTCTGCCAAAATGCAAGCATTGATTATGCAAGAATGGACTGCTATCAGTCAGAATTTGGTCCAGAAGGTGATTGAGAGCATGCCAGGGAGAATTGCAGAGGTCCTGAAGAAGAAGGGTCAACACTGCAAATATTGACTTGCTGCATTAAGGCTGCGTTCACACATTTGCGTATTTTGCTGCGCTTTTTTGCCGCGCTTTTTGCCGCGTTTTTCGGCCGCGCAAAAAAGCGCAGCAAAATACGCAGGGGCTTTCACACACTGCGCTTTCTTCCCCCCAGAAAGCGCAGTGATGTCACAGAGGGGAGGAAGAATCCTGCTTCCTCCTCCCCTCTGTGACATGTGTGACCGCCCCATTAGATTCCACAGTGTGTTAATACACACTGTGAAATCTACATTAAACAGAGGCAAGTTAATGAAAAATAAAAAACAATCACTACTTCACCTCTCCGACGCCTTCTGCCGCTGTGCGATCTCCGATTCCAAGTGAGCTCTCTTCTGACAGGACCTGTGATGACGTCAGAGGGGGGGCGTTCCCGGGGCGGTCCCATCGCTGATTGGCTGCTCGCGGTCACATGACCGCGAGTGCCCGGGAACGCCCCCCCTCTGACATCACCACAGGTCTTGTCAGAAGAGATCTGGACTTAGAACCGGGGATCGCACAGCGGGAGAAGGCACCGGACAGCGGGAGAAGGCGTCGGAAGGTAAGTATTGATTCTTTTTTATTTTTCACACACTTGCTTTTGTTTAATTTAGATTTCACAGTGTGTATTACCACACTGTGGAATCTAATGGGCGGCCACAGCTGTCACAGAGGGGAGGAGGAAGCTGGATTCTTCCTCCCCTCTGGGAGAATACGCAGTAGTAGCTGCGTAAACAATTGACATATCAATTGTTTACGGAGCTGCGTTTTCTCCCGGAAAACGCACTGCGTATTTTTACGCAATGTCTGCACTGCAAAGTGAATTTCCCATTCACTTTGCAGGCAGACAAAAGGCACATTGCGTATTTTGAAAAGCGCGCGTAAAAAAACGCGGCAAAATACGCAATGTGTGAACGCAGCCTAACTCATTCTAACTGTCAATATAACCTTTTGGTACTCATAATATGATTGCAATTATATTTCTGTATGTAATATAAACATCAGACAAACACAAATAAAAACCAGAGGGCAGCAGATCATGTGAAAATATCATTTTGGTGTCATTCTCAAAACTTTTGGCCATGACTGTACAGTTTCACATTTGCGTTTGTCAACGCAGCGTACCGAACGCAGCCAAACACATGTTTAACATGGGAACACATGCTGCCTGCGTTTGGCTGCGCATAATTTGTGCGCCCTCCTCCGCCCTCCGCCTGTGGCATTTTTTGTGCGATCACTGGGCGCTTGTTTTATCAGCAAGCACACAAACAATGCATGGATCTCAATGGATCCGCAGTGTCCTCCGCATGACACCACAAGAGAACACTGCGGATCACATTGAAATCTCTCCCGGTGGCCGCCGCTGATCTCCTGACAGCGCGGGAGATTTGAAGAATCAGCTGATCTGACAACTGTTTAAACCTTCCGCGCTGACATCACTTCTTCGGCGCGGGAGATTTAAACAGCTGTCAGATCAGCTGTTTCTTCAAATTTCCCCACCGACACCGTTGGGAGATCAGCGGCGGCCGGGAGGAGGAGATCTCTGCTGCTGATCTCCTCCTCCCGGCCGCAGCCGAGATTGCTGATTGGCTGGCTGGGCAACATACTAATGTGAACGCATGCGGAGATTCTCATGCTGCGTACATATCAGTATGGCAGCGTTTGCCCTCCGCATGCAGACACAAACGCAAATGTGAAACCGGCCAAACACAGTTTGTTCTGCACAAAAAAAGCACTGAAAAAACCTACGTGTGAACATACCCTTGCTACAATCCTCATCAAATGCTCCTGCAACCCAGTTGGGTTGGCGTGTGATGCCAGGTTATTGCGGGCAGGATTACCCTATAGTGGCCCTTGGCTACTTGATGTTTGATGCTCCTGGGATTTGGTCACCATGGCGATACCTAGTTTGCTAAATGAGGCCCATTATGTGCCCCGTCTGAGGAATTTCTGGATTTCTTTCATGAGAATAATCCAATTCATGAGAAGGAAGTCGTGTTTACATCGGAATTTTCCCTAAAGAAATGTGAAGCTTATTTCAGCTAATAGAAGCCAGGTTCATTGCCATAAACATAGGGCAGGAATGTGAGGGCAGCGATTCTGTGTACATTGATCCAAGGATCTGTACTCCATGAAATGGTGCTTATCTTCTCCTCCTCCCCTGGAATACTGCAGGATCCCGTATCTAGTAAAGCTGGATTCACCCTTTCAGTAATGCAAAACAAAGATATAAGAATGCACTACAAACTTCACCAGCAATTACTAGTGCATCTCAATGACTTAGAATATCATCAAAAGATCATATTATTTCAGTAATTCAATACATAAAGTGAAACACAGAAATTATATAGAGTCATTACAGGGTGATCTTTTTCAAGTGTTTATTTCTGTTAATGTTGATGATTATGGCTTACAGCCAATGAAAACCCAAAAATCATTATCTCAGAAAATTACAAAAAATAACACAAAACACATGCAAAGGCTTACTAAGCGTTTAACATGGTCCCTTAATTTGGTTCAGTAGGCTACACAATCATGGGGAAGACTGCTGAGGCTGATTTCACATTGCGGGTCTGATCCGATCCATGGCGTCAGGGTGAACCTGACAGCCCCGGACCGGATCAGCACACAGAACCGGAGGGCTAATATGCCCTCCGGTCCGGTGTGCTGCTGGACGCAGCTGCCGCCGCTGATGAATCAGGACCGCGCTGGCAGGGACCTAGCCGCGGTCCTGAAACAACAGCCGCAGGTGTCCGGTTCCCAGATCCTCCCGGAATGGGCAATCCAGCCCCATAGGCTCCCATGTTAGGGAGCGCCGGATTGCCCCGGATCCGGGATAGGCAATTAGGGGAGATTTTTCTCCTCTCAGACATAAAAACGTTGCAAGCAACGTTTTTGTGTCCGTGAGAGAAATCTGAGTTCTCCCGGATTGTCCCAGAGAGATGGAAACTGGATGGCACAGAACTGCCATCCAGCTCCATCCGGCCCCATAGGCTACTATGGGGCCAAAATCCCGTCCGGGGCTGTCAGGTTCACCCTGACATCACGGATCGGATCAGACCCGCAATGTGAAGCGGCCTGACTTGACAGATGTCCAGAAGGCAGTAATTAACAGATTCCACAAGGAGGGTAAGGGCTCGGACACACTCATCGAGTTTTACGGGTGAGACTCTGAACTGGCTGGAGCAGTGACCCTGAACGGCCTCTCTCTCTGGACGGGGAATGCGATGCTGCACAGAAACACAAGCAGCTGTCATTCCCCGTCCAGAGAGGGCGAAGCTGTTCAGGGTCACTGCTCCAGCCTGTTCCAAGTCTCGTCTGTCAAACTCGGATGTAACTAGGAGAGTGTGTCCGAGCCCTTAGACACAAAAGGTCATTGCTAAAGAAGCTGGCTGTTCACAGAGTGCTGGATCCAAGCATATTAATAGAAAGTTGAGGGTAAGGAAAAATTGTGGTAGCAAAAGGTGTACAAGCGACCGGTATAACTGCAGTCTTGAAAGTATTTTAAAGAAAAGGCCACTCAAAAATTTGGGGAAGATTCACAAGGAGTGGACACTGCTGCTGGAGTCAGTGCTTCAAGAGCCACCACAGATAGACGTATCCAGGAAATGGGCTACAACTGTCGCATACCTTGCGTCACGCTACTCATGACCAATTGACAACGCAAGAGGCGTCTTACCAGGGCCAAGGAGAAAAAGATCTGGACTGTTGCTCAGTGGGCCAAGGTGTTTTCAGATTAAAGTCAATTTTGCATTTCATTTGGAAATCCAGGTCCCAGAGTCTGGAGGAAGAGTGGAGAAGCCACAATCCAAGCTGCTTGAGGTCTGGTGTGAGGTTTCCACAATCAGTGATGGTTTGGGGAGCCATGCCATCTCCTGGTGTAGGTCCAATGTGTTTTATCAGGACTAAAGTCAGCGCTGCCGTCTACAAGGAAATTGTAGAGCTCTTCATGCTTCCCTCTGCCGACAAGCTATTTGGAGATGGCGTTTTCATTTTCCAGTAGGACTTGGTACCTGTCCACACTGCCAAAAGTACCAATACCTGGTTTAATAACCGCAGTATCACTGTGCTTGATTGACCTAAACCCTATAGAGAATGTATGGCATATTATCAAGAAGAAGATGAGAGACACCAGACCCAACAATGCAGACGAGCTGAAGACTGCTGTCAAAGCTACCTGGGCTTCCATAACACCTCAGTAATGCCACATGCTGATCTCCATGCCACGCCGCACTGATCCTGTAGTTCATGCAAAAGGTGACCTGACCAAGTATTGAGTGCATTTACTGTACATGCTTTTCAGTAGGCCAACATTTATGAGTTAAAAATCATTATTTCAGTTGGTCCTATATAATATTCTAATTTTCTGAGATAGTGATTTCCAGGCTTTCATTGGATGTAAGCCATGATTATCAAATTGTCACTTCAATGAGGAACTATATTTCCCAGAGGAGCATTGCGGCTATAAGGCTAGGGCCACACTTCAGTTTGCAGTCCAGTTACTGGATCCAGTTTTTCATCCTAAAACCTGATCAGGTACCTGACCCATAGACTCCAATGTTAATAATTGTTTGCCAAAGTGCAATAATTTACTTGAAATAGATCACTCACTTTGTAATGACTAATATAATATATGCGTATCACTTTATGTATTGAATTACAGAAATAAATTAAGTTTTTGATGATATTCTACTTTATTGAGATACACTTGTATATGTGATTCTACCTAATAAGCATCTTTGTTTTTTGTTTTTCCTAGAAAAAAACGCTGCAAACTTTTCCATGGAAAGTACCCTACATACTTAAAAATACCAAGAGTAGGTAGAGAACAGTTTCATTTCTCATTTTTGGTCAGTGAGTTAAGTGTAGGGCCACGCTACTCTTCCTGCATAGGTGAAGAACACAACTGTTTTCACACAGCTTCTTTAAACAGAAGATCGACAAAATTAGAGAAAGCTTCGATTCCCAAACCCCTCGGCCCTCCCTCTCTATCACCCAGCCCCCCTCGACCAAAAGTAACTTCTCCTCCATGACTGAAGTGCGCCTCTCCTCCCTTCTAGCACAATCACACCTCACCACTTGTGCCCTCTCCCCTCCCATCTCATCCCTAACCTCACCACTGTCCTTATCCCCGCCCTAACCCATCTCTTGAACATATCACTTACCACCGGCGTCTTCCCCTCATCCTTCAAACATGCCCTCATCACACCCATCCTCAAAAAACCCTCCCTCGACCCCGCAACAGTCTCCAACTATCATCCCATATCTCTCCTCCCCTTTGCCTCAAAATTGCTTGAGGAACATGTCTACTCCGAACTGTCCTCCCATCTCTCCTCGTGCTCCCTCTTTGACCGCCTGCAATCCGGTTTCCGAGCCCACCACTCCACTGAAACAGCCCTAACCAAAGTCACCAACGACCTACTGACTGCCAAGAGCAAGCGACACTTCTCCATCCTTCTCCTCCTCGACTTCTCTGCTGCCTTCGACACAGTCGACCACTCCTTCCTGCTTCAAATTCTAGAATCCCCTGGCATCACTGACCTGGCCCTCTCCTGGATCTCCTCGTACCTAACAGACCGGACCTTCAGCGTCACCCACTCCCACACCACCTCCCCACCCTACCCCTATCTGTTGGAGTTCCCCAAGGCTTAGTCCTGGGACCCTTACTCTTCTCCATCTACACCCTCGGCCTAGGCCAACTCATCGAGTCCCACGGCCTCCAATACCACCTCTATGCCGACGACACCCAGCTCTACCTCTCCAGCCCTGACATCACCTCCCTGCTATCCAAAATCCCACACTGCCTGTCCGCCATCTCATCCTTCTTCTCCCCTCGTTTCCTCAAACTCAACATGGATAAAATCGAATTCATCGTCTCCCCACCCCAAGTTGCTCTTCCCCCTCCCCCCCCACCCGACCTAACCATCACTGTCAACGACTGCACACTCTCACCCGTCCCCCAAGCCAAGTGCCTCGGTGTAATCCTCGACTCTGCCCTCTCCTTCAAGCCACACATCCAGGCCCTCACCACCTCCAACTTAAAAACATCTCACAGATCCGCTCCTTCCTTGACCATGACACTGCCAAAACGCTTGTCCACATCCTCATTATCTCCCGCCTTGACTACTGCAACCTCCTGTTACACCGCCCTCCCCGCTTCCTCCCTTGCACCCCTCCAAACCATTCTCAATTCCGCTACCCGACTCATCTACGTGTCGCCCCGTTACTCCCCTGTCTCTCCCCTCTGCCAAGCCCTCCACTGGCTCCCTACTTCCCAGAGATCTCAGTTGAAAAACTAACCCTGACATACAAGGCCATCCACAACCTATCCCCTCCATACATCTCCGACTTGGTCTTCCGATACCACCCCTCACGCAATCTGCGCTCCTCTCAAGAACTCCTTCTCGTCTCCCCCCAACCCCCTCCCCACCCCTTCCCCGAATCTCCACCTCCCACAACCGCATACAAGACTTCTCTCGTGCATCCGCCATACTCTGGAACTCTCTTCCACACCACATCAGACACTCCCCTGGGAACTGTCAAGAAAAACCTAAAGTCCCACCTCTTCCTTCAAGCCTATAACCCACACTGAGATCTAATCCGCTGCACCATCTCACCTCTCCCCTTCCTACTGCTCTCTCCCCCATCCCCTATAGACTTGGAGCCCTTGTGGACAGGATCTCTGCCCTAATTTACCTGTATGATTTATTCGTCGTTATTTATGTTCTCGTCCTTGTTCTGCCCTTACACATGTAAAGCGCCATGGAAACAATGGCGCTACATAAATAAATAATAATAGTACTAATAACGGGACCACTGAACGTGCAGCAGAACACAATGTGAAGCATCCTAAGGCTGGTCTCACATAACGTTTCATTGAAGTGGCGGCTCCGTTGGGGCTTAATCCAAACCTCTGTAAAACAGGATTGAGGAGTATGCACCGAGGGGGCCATTGACCATACTAATGCAGATGGTGTCACAATTTCTCTGTCATGCATAGTCTTCAGCTGTATCCACCTATTAGAGGCAGGCAGCAAGGAGTGGTCAACTGCTTCTTGGTGCGTGCTTCAACTAGGCGTATATGGCCGAAAATGATGCTCAACATAGCACAGTGTGACTCGGTTCATAGCATTTGTAGCTTGAAAATCATCTAACTTCAATATCTAAGAACAGAAGTATCTGATTACCATAGGGGCCCTGTGTAGGAAATATGCTTGAAAATGGGCGAGTGAGACAAAGGAACGTGCAGATGTATATGACCTTCCTCATTATACGGGAAAGTCAAACTTCTCTCACAACATTGATAACTAGAACCATGTGGCTGAGCTTGTGTGTTTACTTTTGGAATAATTAGATCCATGATGAATAACAAGCCTGGAACATAATTAAATCCCTTTCCATGCTCAGATTCTTCTCTGAAAGTTCTCTAAACCTTTATATACCCCATCTCTTTGAGGTTCAGTGTTATTTGTCTGGGAACCGCTCAAAAGCAGTGATAAGAAACCAGAAACCCAATACACAAGCTAAAAATGGCCAAACCCATTGGTTTCATCAGGATTGACTGGAGTGCTCATGTGGATGTTGGTTTCAATAGGCCTTTTCTTTACTGTTAATACTTTAAAATTGGCGGGTCCATGTATTGATGGTCCAGTCTTTCCATTAGGATAAACATGCACGCTCAGCTAAGTTGAGTATAGTAAAGGCAGATATCTGCTTTGTTTGGTCACACGAGCGATCTTATGGTTGATTTTTGCCTCAGGAGGGTCTGGCTATAGATTTCTAGGCTACATTCATTACACTTTAGCATCATCATCATCAATAGGCTACATTCACTCCACTTGGCATCATCATCAAGATGCAGCTGTAAACTAAGATGAGAGATTGAAGGATCCGTTTTGTTTATGGCAATCGGTGTAACCATACCATATAATGGTAGTGTCAGTTCTGGAGGGGGAGAGAGAGAGGGAGAGACAGAGAGATCCTGGACAGATATGGGGCTGGGAGGACCTGTGCATTTGTTTTGAGCATAATCCGTACCTGAAACCGGATTCGGGAAACTATCCTTTTTTTTCCCCCGGATTTATATCCCGCACCGTAGACCCCTATGTTATGTGCGTCGGACCTGTGCCTGATTTGTTTTTGTCCGGTGCCCCCCAGATCGGAGCAGTCTCCGATTTTGGGTACAGGAAAAAAACAGGACTCATAAAACTGATCCCTGACTGAATTCACACGAACGGATGGCCATATAGGACCAATCCGGGACCATAGGGATACATGGGAGGCAAAAACGGATCCTGGACTATCCATTTTAAAACTGATAGCCCCGGATCCCCATAACGTGGTGTGAAGCCAGCCTTAGAGTTAGTTCAAAGGCAGCAACTAGAATATTACAATGTTTTGAAGACCTCCCATATAATGAGAGGTTGGAAAAGTTGGGCTTGTTTAGCTTAGAAAAAAGACGTCTACGGGGAGAACTCATTTATATGTATAACTACATGTGCCATCAATACAAAGGACTGGACGTGACTTATTCCTTCCAAAGACCAAGGCTGTGGAGTCGGTAAGCCAAACCTCCGACTCTTGACTCCTTAGTTTCCCTAACTCTAAGGGTATGTGCGCACTGGTCGGGTTAGGGCCGGATTAGGTGTGTAAACCGCCGGTCGGTTTGCATAAATTTCATGCAAATTTATGTTAATCCAAACCGGCGTTTGGATTAACATAGAAACCTATGTAAACCGACACCCGCTGTGCACACAGCGGCGGTTTACACATGCTCATCCGTTGCTAACCCGCTGGGTTCCCAGCGGGTTAGCAAAGAATGAGCTTGCTCTATATTCCGGCCGGTTCTGCAGCGGCTGCAAGCAGAATCATGTGCTGCTTCCAGCCGCCGCAACACCGCCGGCGCTAACCCCGCCCGTCTCCCGCCGCACATACCCGACAGGAAGCCGGTGGACGGCTCCGGAGCTTCCTGTCGGGTCCCGCCCAGCCGCCGCCGCCACTAACCCGCCCCCGTGTGCACATACCCTAACTCTGACTCGAACTCTTTCATTCATGGCTCATGTTTAAGTGATAAATTTATTGTAGCACAGTGGTAACATCAGGCTTTTAATCATGATTATGATACAATAATTAAGCTATATAGATAGAACACAATTAATAATTTATAATAATAATATTCAGTAGCACATAATGCATTGAACTACTGTACCCTATGCATTACCGTGTATATTTTAGGAGTCCGCAGCACTGCTAAAGACGATATTAAGGACCAGGGGGCACTCACTGTAGGTGGAAGAACTTCGATTCCAGCAACAGAATAAGAAAGGATTCTTTACAGTTAGAGCAGTGAGACTGTGGAATACTCTACCACAAGATGTTGTAATGACAGAAACTATCAGGCCGGTTTCACACTGGTGTTTGGGTCCGTTGCGCTAGTATGCACCCCAGTGTGGTAGCCTTCGGATCTGCCCTGCCTCTCTATGTTTAACATGAGGACACAGGTTGGATGTGCAGGCATCTGTATGTGCTTGCATGCTGCCACGTCTTTTTGATGTGACCGCGGGAAGCAACATGCTGAGATTCTGTGGTGCATCAGGCTGCACGAAATGTCAAACACGTATAACTGGAGGAAGGTTGAACTTGAAGGACCTGGGTATTTTTTCAACCAATGTCACTATGTAGCTATGAAACTATTTTCAGTATAAGGCCATGTGCACACGTTCAGTATTTGTTGAGTTTTTTACCTCAGGATTTGTAGCCAAAACCAGGAGTGGATGATTAAATACAGAAGTGGTGCAGGTGTTTCTATTAGACTTTTCCTCTGATTGCTCCACTCCTGGTTTTGTCTACAAATCCTGAGGTAAAAAACTCATCAAATACTCAACGTGTGCACATGGCCTAATAGAGCAATGAGAGATTGAGTATTTTTGACACCCAAGAATCTCGTTGCAGACTGTCTTGAGCCTTTTCCTAAAAGTGGAGACATTGATTATTACTGACCCAAACAGAGCTGAAGTAATGATAAGTCCATAAAAACGTCCCTGCGATCATCGCTGGATACAACTATGGCAATCAACCTCTTATATCATTGGTGTCTGACTTAAAAAGTTTTTCTTTAGGCCACGTGCACACGTTCAGTATTTGCTGAGTTTTTTACCTCAGGATTTGTGGGCAAAACCAGGAGTGGAGCAATCAGAGGAAAAGTCTAATAGAAACACCTGCACCACTTCTGTATTTATCACCCACGCCTGGTTTTGGCTACAAATCCTGAGGTAAAAAACTCATCAAATAATCAGCATGTGCACGAGGCCTAAAAGAACGTACCATCGGAAAAAGATGTATTGTTTCAATCAGGCTTTTCTGTTAAATCTGTTTCTTATTTCTATTTAATTCCTGTTCTTAGCAGCCTTATTTCCATCACTGGCAGCAATATAATCTGAACACATCTAATAACACAGAGGCCATCAATCACAATCGATGATGTCACAGCCGACCTTGCTCCTCTCCCTTCACAATGACCTTTAAATGGATCATGAGATACAAAAGCTAGATATGAGTCAGTTGCTGCCTTCAGACTTGCAGATGCATCTGCAGCGTTTTGCAGATGCAACTGCATGCAGACTGCGGCCCCTATGTTTATAATGGAGCGCACGGCGGTCTGCTCTCATTGCCCGCCATTAATGATCTGTGCGCAGGCGGATGCCTGCGTACAGATCACACACTCTCGCCCACACCAGAGACGCGACATGCTGCGTCACGGGTGCGGACGCGGGACACCGGAAGGAGCAGATATGGTCCGCATCCGCACCCGAACGCAGCAAACGCTGCCAAACGCAGGCACTATGCGTTCCTATGTTAAACATAGGAACGCAGTGCGCATGCGTTTGACTGCTTATGGGAACGCAGCATACGCTGCGGCGCCAAACGCTAATGTGAAGGCAGCCTTATTGCTGATAACCCACATGTGAATCCTGTAAGAACAAGACGTAGGGCTAGCCCCAGAGGCCAGTGTTAGGCTGTGTTTACACCGTACATATTTTCCAGTTTTCTTTGTCTTTTTGGCTGTGTTTCTGCACCTAAAACGCAGCACCCCCAGCTTTGTAATGAAAGTTAATGTGATTTTCCAAAAGCTGTGCCCACTGTGCGTTTTTGGTGCAGAAATCGCCTGCGCTTTTTTAATGTCCCTGCAATTAACTTGCCCATTTTTGGGCTGCGGTTTCCCCATAGACTTTATTATAAACCCCTGAAAAAAGCATTATAAACGGATGGCTATTGCCGTAGTCTGTGAAGCTTTTATTCCTGTGATTTCCAAAATACAAAAGCACCAATACTCACCCTCCCCGGCGATCTCCAGTGATTCTTCCTCCGCGCAGGGGCAGCAGCTGTGTTTATTGATCTTCCAGGATCTTTGCACCAACTGACTGGACATGTGATACAAACTGTCACATGGTGCGCTGCATCTGGAAGATTGATAAGCACAGCTGCTGCCGCTGTATGAAGGAAGAATCACCGTGTGATTGCCGGCGAGGGTGAGAAAGTGACTGTGTGTGTGCATCTCACCCGCCCCAGGGCCGTGGGGTACTCAGTTTCGGGCGTTGGTTCACGGGGGATGTCACGGGGGCCTGTGCCAGATCCCGTGGCCCTGTGGTGGTCGCTGAAAGTCCAGTAAAAATAATAAAAATAAAAATGGTTCATGACGCCACCTACAGTTCCGGTATGGTTACCAGAGCTGCAGGTCAGACCTCCGGGGTGATGGTAGGGCAGCCAGATGGTTATGCTCCCGTAGGTGGAGCGGGATCCCCGGGGCAGGTGTAGAAGCTATTAGTTGCAAGACTGTCTATTAAGGGCGCAGGATCAGGGGCCGCAATAACAGTCATACTCAGGGTTGATGTTTCCGTACCTTTACTGATGTTGTAGGTATAGTCCAGGGTACCGTCTCTGATGTTACAGGCCCGGGTGGTGTTGAAGCAGTTCGGGATCTCCATACCCGGTGAGTTGTGAGGCCTCCCTGTGGTGCTGTGTCTGTTTCGGTCCTAGGCTGCCTGGAGCTTAGGCCCTGACCCTCTCCTACTGTCTTCACTTGTATGGCAGGCGAAGGGAGCTCTTCTGCGGAGTGCCGCTGTATCCGCTGCGGTCCCTGAGCTCTGAGAAATGGCTTTGCCTTCAGATGCTGCTGTGGCCAGGAGATCTGGAGTCTCCCTGGCCTTCGGTCTTTACTGCTGGGCGGTCAGGTCCCTCACAGTCTCGGACACTGGTGTCTGGGTTTAGCACTGTTCCTCTGGGGTGAACCGGTATGGCTCCACTCCCCCTGGCAACTACTCTTTGCCCCTGACCCTCGCTCTGGGTTACTCACGCTGGCTAACAGCTCTCACTGGTATGGGCTTAGCACAGCCCCGTCGCCAGCATGTCTTCACAGTCCTCCCTTGAACTACACTAACTGTCTCCACCTCCAGGCCTGAATTTATAGGGGACCTCACCTGAACTCTGTTTGTAGAGCTCCCCCTTCAGGTCTGGAGTGGAACGTATTGTGTGCGGACTTACCTGATGTGGAGATCCTTCTCTGCCCCAGCTGTATCAGTGGCAACCGAACCCTGGGGTGCCACACATCTGTGGGTACCTTTATTTGTGCTGTGTTTGTGTGCACAAAGTAGCACAGACGCACTAGGTTTGTGCTGCTTTTGTTTATAGACAACTACGTTTGTGTACCTGACAAACAGAGTACAAGTTCAGCACAAAAAGCACAGTGGGCACATAGCCTTAAACTACCTTCATTATTTCTAAACCGCCGGGGATTTTTCATTTTTCATTTTCCAAGAGTCATAACTTATTTATTTTTCCATCAATATAATAATAATAATAATAATAATAATAATAAGATTTATTAATTTATATGGCGCCATTAAAAGGGTTGTTCGGGCTATTGCTATAATTCATGTGTGTATCTAAGCTGCAAAATGTTGACAGTTTGTAATGTACATCTTGTCAACATTTTGCAGGGTTACCTAAAGCCTTATTAACGAATTTAATAAAGTTTTGATATTTTGTGAAGTCATGCGCGGCTGCGCCACAGGACTTCTTGTTGCTTATGGATGTGTCTACCTGGATCATGGGTTTCTCGAGTTGAGCACCGCTTCTTTTCCACACTGCTACAAGAAACCTGTAGATAGGTGGTAAGTGTAACTGACCACAGACGGTTCGAAGTTTAAGGCCCTGTTCACACAATGCGTATTTTGATGTGTGTTTGGTTTAGATTCACAGCAGATCTGCACTAAATATGCAGCAGTGTGTTTTCCCAGCAAAGTCTATGGGATTTGTGAAGTCCTGTCCACATAGTGCTTTTTTTTCCGCAGTGGATCCGCTGAAAATTCTTGCTGCAGATTCTACTGCGTTTTCACTCGCAGGCTCTCATGTTAGCTCAAAATATGCAGCAGATACACTTAGTGCGAACAATGCTGTGTATGTGTTGCTTATTTTGTGTCTAATTAGCATTAAAATCCGCAAGTAGTGATAGTGATGAAGGGGGGGAAGGATTTCACATGTTTTTTTGTGTAAGAACATTGTTAAATTAGGAATCTCTTTGCCTACATCATGCTGCTTGCAGATGAGGTAGCAAAAACCCGCTGCCAGATTCCCTTTAAGGCTGGTATCACATTGCGTTTTCTGGGGATCTGTGGCTGTCCATTGTAAAACGGACAGCCACGGATCCGATTTAGCCCCCATGTATCCCTATGGGCAACAGATCTGCACAGATTCATCCTTAATGGCATCCGATTTGTGGGATCTGATTCTGTCCGATTTTTTTTGCTGTACCCAGAATCAGAGACTGCTCTGATTTTGGGCACTGCGGACCAAATCGGACATAATCGAATCCGACACTATCCGTGGACATTAACATGGGGGCCTATGGAGCGTGGGTCCGGGAAAACACAGGTTTGTTTCCCGGACCCGATTTTATTGCACTGAGCATGCTCAGTACACTAAAACTGCTCTGTTCCTCTTTAATGTCACTTCCGCAATGCATATACTGTGCATACATTGCGGAAGTAAAATTAACTAAAGCAAGTATTAAAAATAAAAAATATCCTCACTTCTCCGGCATGTCCCACGATGCGCGCCATCTATCCCGAGCTTGAGAACCTGGCTGGACGGGGTTACCCGATCAGCTGATCGGTCACATGACCGCACCATCTGAGCGGATTAAATCTCCCACCCACCAATACCGATCGGCGGGCAGGAGATTTAAACTGCTCAGCTGATGCAGACATGTGACCAATCAGCTGATCGGGTAGCCCCGCCCCGCCAGGTCCTTAAGCTGTTTTTTTTAATTTTTAACCCTTGATTGACTCCCGCAATGTATATTACACATTGCAAAAGTGAAAGTGCCCTACTTTGTCCAGATCCGTGAAAGTCACGGACCCAGACACAGAACTGGTATCCGTGGGCACACATCCGATGCTGCCCGTGGGGTCCTGCAAAAAACAGGATCCCCACGGACAGGAAAAAAAAAGAAATAAAAAATGAATCGCTATGTGAAACCAGCCTAAGTCACATGTTCATTTTAACACACATTTTTTTTTTTTTTTTTTTTTAAGTACACAATCAGTGTCTTGCAATCCTTAGCCGGTGTTCACACATTACATTTTTTCTGCAGCCAGAACCTGCCCTCTCGGCAGTAAAAATAGCTGCTTCCAAAAATCATTAGAAATGTCCAGCCTCAAAAAAGAAACCCTCACACAGCCCCAGACCCCGAAAAATGAGAAGACTACAGATCTCAGAAAATGGCGCTAGAAGCACAAATTTGATTTACAACATTCTGAATTTTTTTTCACCACTCAGATAAAAGTATAAGTATACCTGTTTGGTATCTATGAACTTGTACCACCAGTATCATACTGACATATAAGTTTACCATATATCGAATAAGGTGAAAAAAAAAAAAGAAACCATTGTGGAATTTCATTTTTTTTTTGCAATTGCACCTCACTTGGGATTTTTTTTCCAGGACACTATATGGTAAAATAAATGATGTCAGTCAAAAGTACAACTAATCCTGCAAAAAACAAGCCCTCATATGGCAATGTTTCTGTGTTTACGTGGGTTTCCTCCGGGTTCTCCAGTTTCTCCAGTTTCCTCCCACACTCCAAAGACATATTGATAGGATATTTGGATTGTGAGCTCCAATGGGGACAGTGATGCTGTTGTATGTAAAGCGCTGCTGAATTAAAGGGTTTTGTCCAAGCTTTTCCCCCTGTGCACTGAGCAGTTCATTCATTTGCTTCAGAGGAGGCGGGGCTGTCAGGTTAGATGGGGGGGCCTAAGCAGCATCAGGGCATCATCATATCAGCGCCAGCACAGGGGAAGATGCGCGCACTCACACACAGCACTGACAGCGGTTCAACTCTCAGAGGCTGACCGCTCTTATTGCAATGCGGCAGTTCTATCGAAGACGTCATATGGCAATCCGGTGTGGAATGGTCGGACATATTTTGGAGACTGGAGGGAGCGGGAATACTGAGACAGCAGTGGCCGGATATACTGACACTAGGAAAGGCAGGCATATTGAGACTGAGGAGGGTGGGCTATGCATGTTGGAGATGGGGCGGGGATAGTGAGAGTGGAGTGGCCAGGCATACTGACACTGGGAAAGGCTTGCTGCTGTGTGGGGAGGTTTGTAGGAGAGTGGGTGTGAGCGACCAGTTCCTAAACACACGTCCCCTGGATGTCTCCTGCAGACACAGTATAGTTGATATGATGTGGTAAGCATCTCAGTACAGGAGAGACAGAGCTCAGCTGTGCCTAGTGCAATGGTGAGCTAACAGACTACCGCCGTTTCGCACATGTGTGCACTTCAACCTCTCTGTACAGACAGTAGATTGCATTTGGTTGTCCGCCTGCAGGAAACTTATACAGTACTCCTGAAAATGGCTACAATAGAGCACATAGTGACTCCACCTGCACCAATAATGGCCTCGACGGCACTTATGTTTGAAGCCTGCTTTGCAGGGGGTCTGGACATAAGCCTCGACGGGACCACTGAACATGTGTGAGTACACAAAGTGGAAGCACCCCTAGCCCTGACTATTTACCATTCATCTGGAAATCGGAGCTGTAGCATAGCAGAAATAACAGCTTCTGTGATCAGAAATAGAAATGCCTGTATGCTCGCAGAGCGTGACCTCAGATAGATCTTTACACGCTAACATTCCATTACTTATTTTAAAAAAGTAATAGATAATAAGGAAACGATTACAGAAAAAGAATATGATATTACAGCACATTTTCATATAAAAGGTTTTCCCCTTTATTCTTTTGAATTGTGCTAAGTAGAAAGTTAAATATTACCTTGTAATCCTCCACTGCTCCTCTAATTCTCCAACCAGCTCCCTCGTCTACCAACATTGGCTATGGTGACTGCTGAATTGTCACTTGTGGCAACAGTAACACGTTGGTCACCACTGCAATAAGTAAATAGTTGCGCTGGTCAGATGTTTGTACTGAAGTTTACTCTGTTCATGCCACAATAAAGCCCCTTTCACATCAGCGGTAAACGCTGAACGCGGCAGTTGTGGTGAAAAAAACGCAACTGCACACTTGCGGCAAGCCCCATACAATGTCTATTGGGCTTGCGGTAAGTGTGCGGCAGGTGCGGCAAGTACGGTTTCGGCACTTGCGGCAGGTATGGCCGTGGAAAAACCGCACCTACTGCCCACTTACCGCAAGCCCTATAGACATTGTATGGGGCTTGCTGCAAGTGTGCCGCGATCGCGGCCGTTATGCGGTAATCGCGGCAGTTGCGTTTTTTTCACCGCAACTGCCGCGATCAGCGATTACCGCTGATGTGAAAGCAGGCTTAAAGGGTTTTCCCACTAGCAAAGTTAATTTTACAATAGATCATGAAATAATAATAATTTCCACAATTTGATGTGTTTAAAAAAATGTCCTGTCCTGAGATAATCTCATATATGTGTCCCTGCTAATCACTGTGTAATGGATGTGTCTGACCGTACAGGGACATGGTCTGATCATACCACATCTCCTGTGCTGAGATAATCTTATATATGTGTCCCGGCTATGTACGTGTAATGGATGTGTCTGACCGTACAGAGACATGGTCTGACATCCAATGTCTGGCTGAGATAATCTTAAATGTCCTGCTATACGTGTATGGATGCTGACGTACAGAGACATGGTCTGATCACAGCACATCTCTGGCATGAGAGGAAGTAAAATAAACTATACAGATATTACAGTACAGGATCACAGCTAATTCTTTTTGTGTGGTAAAAAAAATTCCCTACCTGTTTTTAAAATAGAATTATTTGTGATCTTGTGTACGATTAGACCATGTCCCTGTATGGTCAGACACATCCATTACACAGTACATAGCAGGAACACATATATAAGATTATCTCAGCATAGGAGATGATGTATGATCAGCCCATGTTCCTGTACAGTCAGACACATCCATTACACAGTACATAGCAGGGACACATATATAAGATTATCTCAGCACAGGAGATGTGGTATGACAAGACCATGTCCCTGTATGGTCAGAAACGTCCATTACACTGTACATAGCAGGGGCACATATACAGCCAGGGCAGAAAGTATTGGCACCCTTGAAATTCGTCAGGAAAATGAGGTATTTTGCACAGAATAGTATTACAGTTAGACATGTGTATGAAAAAATGTGTATGTCCTTTGTTTTTATAGGAACAACACACAAAAAAAAAAAAATACTGAAAAAAAGTACGGTATCCTGGACAAGATTTCACAAAAAAAATCCAAAGATGGTCCAGACAAAATTGTTGGCACCCTCAACTCAATACTTGCACACCCTTCGGAATAAATAACTGCAGTCGATCACTTCCTGTGACCATCAACAAGTTTCTTAGTTTCTTTCAACCCTCATCTGGAATTTTGGACACTTCTTCTTTTTCAGACTGCTCCCTTTCTCTCATATTTGAAGGTGCCTTCTCCTAACAGCAATATTAAGATCTTGTCACAGATTGTTCAATGGGATTTAGAAATAAACTACAGTAATGTCTGGACACTTTAGGACTCTCAGTTTGTTTCCATCCATTTCTGGGTACTTGTTGAATTATTGTATTTTTCAGACTATAAGATGCACTTTCCTCCATTAAATTAATTTGGAGGAAAGTGGGGGGGGGTGCGTCTTATAGTCTGTATGTACCTGGCTGTGACTGCGAAGTGGAGTAAAGCCCCGGTCTCACATAACGATGTGTCAGCGATGCCGACAACGATCAGCATCGTTGATGCATCGTTGACACATCGTTATCAGGTCGCTGGTGAGCTGTCACACTGACAGACTTCACCAGCGACCTCTGAGCAGCCAGATCGTTGGTACCCAGCGTCCGCTCGTTCCCTGCATCCTGGGAGCGGACGGACGCTGGTAACCATGGTAACAGCGGGTCTCTCCTGCACTTAGAGACCCGCTTGTTTACCATGGTTACCGGCACCCGCCCGCTTCCGAGTTGCGGGGATTTCTTTATTTAGAACAAGGAGAGGGATAGGGTTAGGGTTTAGGATAGGGGATAGAGTAGGGAACAGGGAAATAGCAGGGAGAGATGAGAATAGTGAGGGACAGGATAGGAGAGGTCGGCACCCGCTCGCTCCCCGCAACTCGGAAGCGGGCGGGTGCCGGTAACCATGGTAAACAAGCGGGTCTCTAAGCCCGCTTGTCACCCTGGATGCCATGTTACAGCGCTGCTGTGCGGCGCTGTGACATGGCGGGGGATCCTGACAGGTCGCTGATCGCTGCCCCCGCCGGTCACACACACCGATGTGTGGTGACCAGCGGGGGGGCCAACGACCAAAAAATGGTCAGGAGCCCTGTGCAACGATCAGCGACCTCACAGCAGGGGCCTGATCGCTGCTATCAGTCACACGCAACGATATCGGTAAGGATATCGTTCCTACGTCACAAATAGGACGATATCGTTACCAATATCGTTATGTGAGACCTAGCCCTAAGGGTAGGTTCACATTGCGTTTATGCTGTGCATTACAACGGATCCGTTGTAAATGAGTATAAACACAATGTAACCAGATACATTAACGAATCCATACACTTGCATTGCCCGTTACACGCTTCAATGTCCCAGCAATCCGTCCAACGATCCGACGACCTGGATCACTGGAACGTTGTTCAATGATCGCTAGTGAGGGGTTACACGTGCAGATATCGTGAACAACGCAGCAACGATTCCGCAACAAGTCAACAATACTTGCAGTTGTTTGGTCGCCTAAGTCCTTCAGTTCTGAATAGGCGACGTCGTTACTGACATCGTTATTAAGGTGTCACACACACTGATGCTGCAGGTTTAACGAACAATGAACAACTGATTTGTGGTCCGACTCATAAACCTCCGATCAACGATCAGCCGACTTATCGTTGGTTGAATCTACATGTCACACGTAACGACGTCGTTGCTCCGCTCTAAAACCTGTGACGTACCAACGATATCGTTAACAATATCGTAGCTTGTAACAAGTCCTTAACACATGCAAAAATAGGCATGTATTTGAAAGTATCAGTTATTTGCAATGCACAGGAAAACACGATCTATCGCACAGCATAAACGCAATGTGAACCTAGCCTTTCAGGAGACCGGAACTGGTGCTAGGGCTAACATGTGTGCCAGCTGTTTTAAGAGTATGAATATTGACTGCTCCCAATGCCCATGATCTCCTGCCCACCACTCTGCTCTAAAGCCGGTGCCAAGAGGTGGGTGTTATTACGGTTGTGGGGAGAAGTGATAAAGCATTGCACTGTCTTCAATAAAATAGAGCCAGGGCAGCTCATACACAGACCTCAGTCTCCTGCGCCATTTTGTTGAAGACAGTAAAATTCTCGAGTCGCTGGCAGCAGTGCATGTACAGTCATATCTGAAAATCCAGTCTAGGCTTCTCAGTCTTTAAGATGTGACTTTGTATGTGCTGCTTTCAGTACCATTTTGGTAGTGACCTGAGGATTCTACAAACCGTATTAAATATAATGGCGCCAGAGATTGTGTCCTGCGCATGCACCGCCCCGAGCCACTTCATTGAAGATACAATTCATTATCACTGCTTCCCCCTTGTTGATATTTTCCAAAAATGTGGGTTCTCAAGTCCTCAGACAAGTTTTCTTCTCTTTCTGCTCTCATTGCTTAGCATGGCACACACAAAATATAAAGATTGAGTCAACTTCTCCTCTTTTTATCAGGTTACATGTATGATTTTCATATTGCCCACATCTGTTGCTTTACAAAGGTGAGTTTCAACGAGCATCACATGCTTGAAGCAAAGCTCTTAGCCACAATTGGAAAGGTGACAACTATTTTGTCTGGCATATTTTGGGTCTATTTTTGTAAAATTATGTCCAATTTGCCTTTTTTCTCAGTTGTTTTTTCAATACACAGAAAAGAAATATGTGTATGGCAAAACATGTGATTGCAATAGATTTTTAGGAGAAATACTTACGGTAATTTTCTGGAACAATTTAATGAGTGCCAACACTTTCGGCCGTGACTGTATAAGATTATCTCAGCACAGGAACACTTTTTAAAGGGAACCTGTCAGGTGGTTTATGCCCCTCCAGCTATCACTGTCTGTAGCTGCAGCTTTATAATACTATTCTAACCAACCCTGTCTGAGCTCATAGTGTAATGTGAAAGGTGAAAGAAAAGCTTTTATACACTTACATTTCAGTCCCCATCTTGGAGGAGGGAGACTGTCTGGCAGGATAATAGTTAACTCACTTTTAACTTGGATAGCTAAAGGACCTGTGTGATGTAACGATCATGTGACCATAGTGGGTGGAGCTAAGCAAGCAAACTTATTATGTTCTATGAGAACTTAGCTCCGCCTATTGTAATCACATGTTTGTGACATCACATCAGGTCCCCTATCATGTTCTAGCACAAGGCTGAAATGTTAACTATTAACCTGCCAAACAGTCCCCGTCCTCCAAGCTGGAGACTGACTGCCTCATTTACATCAGATAATGTAAGTGTATAAATGCTTTTTTTTCACCTTTCACATTACACTCTGAGACCAGACAGGGATGATTAGAATAGTATTATAAAGCTACAGGTGCAGGCAGTGATAGCTGGGGGGGCATAAACCACCTGACAGGTTCCCTTTAACACATCTAATTGTGGAACTACTCCATGATCTGTGATTAATACTTAACTTTGTGGGGAAATCCCTTTAAGATAATTTTTGGGAGTGATGGAATGGAAAAAGAAGAATAGTTATAGGGTTTGAGGCTAACAATTAATGCAAGTCTGTACATAGAGGTGCTTTAATGTCTTGTGTAACATGATTGGAATGCTTTTTGTTAAGAGAATTTAGTTGTCAAGCGTCCAGCAAACAAATGCTTCGAGGAAATCTCACTCGAGCAGCTGAACAATGTCTTATATCTTATATATTTGGATTTCAGTAGAAAGATTCTGAGAATCTATTTGATTTTGTTTTTTAAGATCACTGACGTTATTACATTCCGCTGTGTGTTGATTTGCTGAGTTAGTGAAATCCCATAGAACCCATACGAAATGATTGATGGGGCTTTCTAAATACTCCACCTGGCTAGGTCTTATTTTTAAAGGTTGATGCCACTCCCTTTATAAGTCAGGAAATGTTTTCTGCATGATGACTCTCAAAAATGTGAAAAAGCTTCTATCTCATGCCATGCCATGTGATATTATTTAATACTAAACCTTTAGGGTATGTGCTCACGATCCGAAAGGACTGCATGTTGGACGCAGTGTCTCTGGACCTGCGGGAAGCCGAGGGTGATCGCAGGGGGACCGCAGCCGCCCTCTACTCTCGATCTCCATTGGGTGAAACGGGTTCTCCCTGTGTTCACCCGATGGTGATGGCTTCCAAAATGAACATGCTGCGGAGATGCGGAAGTCCGGCAGACCACACTGCATTTAGAAAGTGCTGCGGCGGGGAGATGCACAGTGAGCATGGGATTTCTACAAATCCCATCCACTCCGCTGTGCTAGTACTGTAAAACACAGCGTATTGGACGCAGTAGTAAGGGTGGGTTTACACGTTTCAATATCGTTGCGATATCGCAATTCAATGTTGCGGGAGTGCGCCTTTAGTGCACGTTTCTCCCGCATCACATCGGAGGTTTAGACGTTGCGATTTCTGGATGCAACGTCCGTACGATGTCTACGCCCCCCCAACCAAGGAACGACCATTTAACATGGGAGTAAATGGGTGACGTTGAACTTCACATCGGAGTTGGGCTGTCACACAGCACGATCCGGCTCCAATCTCCATTCAATATCGGAGCATTGAATAGCACGCTCATTCAATCCCCGATATCGCATTGATATCGTTCCTGCATCGTATTGGACGTTCACACCATACAACGCAGGAACGATATTGGCTCCAACGATCGAACCACGTGACTTTTCATTGAAATTGGACGCCGATATCGCAACGTGTAAACCCCCCTTTAGACATGTCCAAAACGCCGCTAATCCAGATCATGTGCATGCACCCTTACATTGTTTCAGTGTAAAAAAAAATAATGTTGTCTTGATGTAGATGACTCCATGTACCTAAGGCGGCCGTCACACGCTGAGATATCGTGCAAGATATCGCTTGAAAGCGGCAGATTAAACATCGCGCAAGCGATGTCTGTGCGTGTGACGGCCAGATACGACGAGCGATATCTGATCAAATCTCTAAATCGTGATCTGAGGTTCGGTTCTCAGATCTGACGATATCGGCCAATTAAATACGCACAATCGACACGTGTAAATTCCCGACATCACACGAAACGTGTGATTTCAGCGATGGCAAAATCCATCACGTAGGCGTGTCAGGAGTTTCCTATTGCCTGACCTCCTCAGTGGTGATTCGTGCAACGAAATGGTTTCGGATTGGCTGCTTCACCACTAGCTCGCATTGGTGGAAGATGATGCGTTGCCATTGGCTGCCCTCACAGGGCGCCATTTTGAAAGCGCTGTCTTCAGCACCACACATAGGCGTCGGCTGCACAATATCTCCGAACTGTGCACCCAATTGCGTCAACTTGATAATCGATTCTGCGTGGTCCCCGACCCTGCTATATAGTGTCCACCTTGTCATATACCCACACAATGTTGGCGGGCGCGGCACACATAACGCGGCTGTACGTTTTGCCCATTGCAATTTATAGTTATGTGCTACAGCACATATATACATTACGATCAATATCACAGGACATTGTGGGGATGAGGCCGCCATGTTTCAAAGGACATCTGACCCAATGAGGACGCAGTACTGAGCACCAATGGTGTAGTGAGGGGCGCAGCTTGGAGCCCATGTACCACGCCTATCGGCTCCGATAACGCCCACATTTGCTCCCACATCGTTTAGGAGATTTCTGTGTGACTTTAGCTGAACGATGTCCACTGCTGATAACTGCATCTCTCAGACGATCGCTGGATGGGTGGATCGGGGAATCGTCTGAGCGATGTCTGTGGGTGTAGCGTCGTGATGAGCGATTTTGCGCGTCGTTCGCACGATATGCAAATTTAACATCGTCTACGATATCTTTAGCGATATCTCAGCGTGTGACGGCCGCCTAAAAGCTACCAACACACATAAGACTAAAGTTGGCAGCGCTGATTCCTGTCAGTCAGGCTCATTCCCAGAGTAGTAACTACAACAGGTGCAGGGTTGCATTCACACTTGGAGCTTAGGGGTCCCCAAAAGTCCCTTTGGCCTATAGAAAAGGACTAAAGGCCACTTTACACACACCAACTTATCTGTCCAACTTCTGACCAACTTGCTGGTTGCAGTGAAATCATGGACACATTGTTCCATTTTGTGACTGTGTACAATGGAACAATGTTTCCATGATTTCACTGCAACCAGCAAGTTGGTCAGAAGTTGGACAGATAAGTTGGTGTGTGTAAACTGGCCTTAATGCTATTAACGATTTGCACTAATTTGGGGCCCCATTGGAGCTTTCACATTGGGGCAAGTGAGCTTCAAGTTACACCACTGCTCATTCCAATAATATCTGTAAAGTCAGCTCCTCTTCTGTTCGGCGGCCGTCACACGCTGAGATATCTATAGCGATATTGTAAGCGATCACGTGCACGCGCAATAGCTTACAATATCGCTCACATCGCTGGTGAGATGTCACACAGACAGACTCACCAGCGATGTGGAGCCGCGATCTCGCTGGTAACTATGGTACACATCGGGTAACTAGGCGCCGCGTGTCGCTTAGTTACCCGACGTGTACCATAGTTACCATCTCCCAGCATAGACTCTGCGCTGGGAAATCGCTCATCGTGGTGTTATACACCACGATGAGACAGATCGTCAAATCGCTCATCGCTAGATCTGAGAACCGGAGCTCAGATCAGCGATGTCACGATCAAGCGATTTAACATCGTAAATCGCTTGATTACATGCAACGATTTCTTGCCCGATATCGCTTAAGCGATCAAAAGGAGATCGCTTAAACGATATCGGGCAAGAAATCGTTCCGTGTGACGGCCGCCTTCCTTATACCAAATTACCTGATATTCCCTTGTTGTCTACTCTTACATTTCTTGGGAGTTTTCGGTTTTTCCTCCCCATCTCTCTTCTGTAGGCCAAATTCAGAAGCAAAGAACTGTCTCCTCAGTATTTAACCTTCCGCCCTTTTTTATTTTCAGTCTGTTAATATTGATTTTACAGTTATGTAGGAATAAATTTGCAGAAGGTTATAACGAA
This sequence comes from Allobates femoralis, assembly GCA_033576535.1. Classification (NCBI taxonomy): domain Eukaryota; kingdom Metazoa; phylum Chordata; class Amphibia; order Anura; family Aromobatidae; genus Allobates; species Allobates femoralis. The sequence goes on from JARQOC010000001.1 coordinate 116,921,484, forward strand.
ATAATTAGTCGTAGAAGACGTTCAACAGTAGCTAATGAGCATATAAAGTCTATGTGCCCACGCTGTGTATTTGGTGTTGAAATCCCCTGCACCGAATACGCATCTTCTGGCAGAAAAATACGGACGCAAAACAACACATCTTTGGCGCATAATTCTGTCTTTTTTGTTTTTTCTGTCATATTTGGTGTGTTTTTTCTTGCATACTTTATAATGAAGTTAATGACTGGAGGGATTAAATACGCTGTAAAAAACGGATCATAATTAACATGCTGCCAATGTTTTGTGCATCTAAAATCTGCACCAAATACGCAAGAAAAAATGGCCGTGTTGGCACAGCACATGTGAACTCTCCGAGACTTTGCTGGCTTCAAACTATACCTACAGATTTCTTAAAATAGTCATTAAAAATACCCCAAATATGCTACTCATAGGACAAGCCCTTCTGATTTCACATCTTTCCACCGCTAAAAATAATAGACCCTGTACTCACCTCCTGTGCTGCCGCCGTTCCAGTATTGTAGGTGTTAATAGTTCAGGGCTCATGTGACATCACGCAAGCCTCACATCCAATCCCTCCCCGCCTTCATACAAATGAGCTATGAATAGAAAGTGATGCCACAGCTGCAGTGTCACTTCCTGTTGATTGTCCATTTGGTGCGAAGGCGGGGAGAGAAGCCGGTGGTGATTGGACGCAGGGCTTGCGTGATGTTACAATGTCACGTGAGTCCCAGGAGATGAGTACAGGGTCTATTATTTTAACTGGGGGAAAGAAGTGGAATAGGTAGGGGTTGTCCTAGTAGTGGACAACACCTTTTAATGAAAAAACTTGTCTATAATTTAATGTATAAATGAGATATCATAATAACAGACCACTGAAATTTTGTATAATAACACTTAGAAAAAGAGGACTTCCAAAGGAAGATCCCTAGAGAAAGAATATGGGAAAAATAATAAAACGGGGAAAGAAATTGAAGTGAGGAGGAGACAGATCCTGATTCACAATAAATATTCCATTACAAAGCCAGCCTAAAACCAACAGCACCAATGCAGGTCCACTCCAGCAAGATGCCACCATGTCGGAGAACAAACTGAACATCTGAGTCCTGAAACCCAATCAGACCACTTCATGTCCTTCTAAACTTTCTTGAAGGCACAGTACTATCAGCGGTGCATGTTTCTTTGCCATCCATGTGTCATCATCCTTTTTTTCTCACTTGGACAAAAATAGCTTGTAGAATGTTTCCCGGGCTTCTCCTAGCAACCAGACCGTCAAAAAAGGCCAGCACACGTATAGGCGTGTGGAGTCGGAATACCTCGACTCTATACACTATATAGAGGCTGTTCTCAGACATTGCTTGACACTCATCTACTATTCATCTCAATATCAGCTGTGCTCTAGCGGCTACAAGTGTAGGACTGATGTGATCTTGATGGCCTTTCCCAAGGATGAAAGTACAAGACAACACCTCTAAAGGTATCTTTACACGCAGCAACTTTTCTAGGAATTTCACTGGCAACTAGGGATGGGCGAATCTACTCGCTAGGACTCGTTACTCGGCGAGTAGTAAGGGACTCGCAGGACTCGGTACTCGGCGAGTTTCCCAGTGATGACTCGCACGAGTCCAATGCAAATCAATATCAATCCTAGTTTTGTCAGAAACGCTGACAAAACTAGGATTGCCATTGTTTGCATTAGACTCGTGCGAGTCATCACTGGCTACTGTGCCAGTGATAGCAGGGAAACTCGCAAAGTAACTGCTGTTTCTTTGCGAGCCGAGTCCAGCTGTCTTCTCTGTGCAGCTCCAGGGTCCTAGAGCCCTCCTGCTCACAGACATGATGTAGCAGTGCTGAGATTGTTCTCAGTCTGCTCATTCCCTGTGCATGTAGCAGAGAGGACATCGCGTTTTGGACTACGTCGGACGGAAGAGGATTTTTTTAATTAAAGATGGAGTCCCTAATGGCTTTTTTTTTTATTTCAAATAAAAAATTTTCTCTGTGTTTTTTTAACCCTTTATTGGAGATTCTTAGTGGCTGGGTCAAACGTGGTCTGACATTAAGAATCTCGGGCTTAATACCAGCTTGTATAACAAAGCTGGTATTAACCCCTTTATTACCCAGCGTGCTACCGCCACCAGGGCCGCTGGAAGAGCGGGGTTCAGCGCCAGAGGATGGCGCTTCAATGAACGCGCCATCTTCTGGGGCGGCTGCGGGCTGCAATTTGCAGCGGGGGGTGCCCAGAAAGCTTGGGCATCCCTGCGCTGCGGATTCCAGCCCTCAGCTGCTTAGCTGTACCTGGCTAGACATAGAAATTGCGCGGAGCCCCACGCATTTTTTTAAAATTATTTAATGAATTTCAGAGTCAGAGTCTCAGAGTCAGAGTTAGAATCTCAGAATTTCATGAAATAATTAAAAAAAAATGCGTGGGGCTCCGCGCAATTTCTATGTCTAGCCAGGTACAGCTAAGCAGCTGGGGGCTGGAATCCGCAGCGCAGGGATGCCCAAGCTTTCTGGGCACCCCCCGCTGCAAATTGCAGCCCGCAGCCGCCCCAGAAGATGGCGCGTTCATTGAAGCGCCATCCTCTGGCGCTGAACCCCGCTCTTCCAGCGGCCCTGGTGGCGGTAGCACGCTGGGTAATAAAGGGGTTAATACCAGCTTTGTATTATCAGCTGGCCCTAAGCCCGAAATTTATGGTGGTCACGCCAATATTAGACATGACCGCCATGAATTTCTATTAAATTGTTTTAAAAAAAACACAACACAAAGAAAATTTTTTATTAGAAATAAAAAAAAAAGCCATTAGGCACTCCATCTTTAATTAAAAAAATCCTCTTCCGTCCGACGCAGTCCAAAACGCGATGTCCTCTCTGCTACATCCCCTGTGTATAGATATAGATCTCTATGCACAGGGAATGAGCAGACTGAGAACAATCTCAGCTCTGCTACATCATCTCTGTGCACAGACATTCATGTCTGTACACAGGGAATGAGCAGACTGAGAACACTCTCAGCACTGCTACATCAGGCAGCAGGCAGGCTCTAGGACCCTGGAGCTGGCAGTCAGCACAGAGGAGACAGGACTCTTATCTGTGCGAGTCAGCGATTACTTACAAAGTAAACGAGCAATGCAAATAAATGACAAAACTAGGATTGCTTCAGGCTGAAGCTTCCGACACACATCTGCGATTTGTAAATCTCACACTACTCGCTATTACTCGCTTCCCCATTCATTAACATTGGACTCGCTAGACTCGCAACGAGTAGCGAGTCCTGGGCTCGGACTCGCTAGAGTCAAGCGATTCCGAGTAATTTAGGATTCGCCCATCACTACTGGCAACTTACTGGCTGCAGTGAAATCATGGACACATTGTTCTATCTTGTTGCTGTGTTCAAATGGAACAATGTCTCCATGATTTCACTGCAACCAGTAAGTTGCCAGTGAAATTCCTAGAAAAGTTGCCGCGTGTAAAGGTACCCTTATGAGTTTGCTGTGGAGGAATTGTAATAGCCTACATATAGCCATGAGCTTAACCCTTTTCATCACCTTTCTTTTCGAAATTAGACTGCTAAATGAGAAGAAGACATTTATCCAACTTCTTTGGCCACATGGTGGATACATGATACAGCATCACACAACACTTTTGGGAAAATGTATATTTGCATGTTCTTCTGTTGCACAGCAGGAACATTTGGCTTTAAGCCTTTAAATACCTTGTAGTTGGTAGCACAGATTTACAATATGTAGCGTGCAGTGAAATAATGAATGGCTTACACCTACAGTATTTACACTGTAAGAATTAACTTTACCAAGCTTTTTATAAAACTAGTACACATGCTTCAGGGGAATGACAAGCCACATCCTAGTCCAGACTTGCATTTGTGAGGTGTCTGACTTTCTATCTGGTACTCCTGTTACTATAGCTTTTGATCGTAGCACCCACAGGGGAACAGTTCTGTCAATGGGCGAGAGCCCAATGGTCATCCAGAGCTGGACGATGTTGATGGCAGATTGGGGAATTGTTCTGTGCAATGATCCAGCATCCATAGTGGAAGGAAAACTTTGCTACAGCAGCAAAATCAAAAAAGTTGCATGTAGCAGTCAGTGACTGAGGACATGGACATAGGGAGTCCTGCACTTCAATGACGGAGCTAAATACAGTACATCAGCAGTAACTGCTGCAGTGATTTGCTCACTGGTGAGTGTGTTGGGGGACACTCAAATAGAAGCAGGATTGAGGCAAACAGGAATTTTTACAGTAAAATAACGTTTACATCATAAACTTCATACATGATACAGTCCATTAACATCAATGGAGCATTCATGACCTTTGGTCTGTTCCAATGGCGGATACGTCCGCCTGGCATTATATACATTGTCTCTTTTAGACCTTACAGGAACTATTCCCAGCTCCATTCACTGACTCCTGCCAGTCCATCATTCAGGAAACTGCCTCTCATGGATCACCAACACTTGTCAGTTCCAGATCCTCAGCAGAACTGTAGATTCCTGAATATCCCCGTACCTTCCAGGATGCCGTCTGTTTCCACTCTCCCATACCAGGTGCGTTCCAGGTCAGTGGTTATCCAAGCACTGAGAGACAGTCCTCACAGGTTCTGCCAGAGTTACCCCAAGCACACACATGTATTCTACACCATGTGCTTCTGGCAACATGGCTGCTGCAAGTCCAGAGGAACATGTGACCAAACAGGAAGTTGGACTATATCACATCTGTTCTGCATGAGACACCAGTGGGAGGCTTCAGGTTTGCCAGATGTCCTTCTGCAAACTTGCAAACCCACCACTTGTAATGCATTAACACTAATGGCACCACAAGTCTCAGCATTCATATTTGCAATGCACAAAGCCGCTGCATCACACTGCATACAGCTCTCTGGCAGTGTGAAACGATATGTGTGTGCACATGATCCAGAGGTACTACGTGTTGGACACAGTGCCTCCGAACCTGAGGGAAGCCGCGGGTGATTGCAGGGAGAACGCAGTCGCCCTGTACCCACGATCTGTGTAATGTGCAGGGCGGCTTTTCCCTGCATTCACCCTCTGAAGCTCTCTTCCGACCCCACAGCAATAAATGAACATGCTGCTGAGTTGCAGAAGTGCGATAACCCGCCCCACAGCTGAAAACACACAGCGGTGGGGAGAAGCTTGGTGAGTATGGGATTTCTAGAAATCCAATCCACTGTGCTTGTACTGTACAATGCAGCGTTTTGTACGCAGCGGTAATACGCAGCACCCAAAACCCTGCCTTAACTGATCGTGTGCACACAGCCTTACAGTGTTTCATTCATCAGTGAAGGATGTGTAGCCAATTAGGCCATGTTCACATTGCGTTAAATGGGTTGTCTAGAAGTTGATGTAAATATTGATGACCTATCCATAGGTCTTGTGTACGTTCTAGTGAATGTTACAACGCACAGTTAAGTTTTTTTGTAATCAGAAAGGCGTGCTTTTTTTACTGCTCTGTCTATATATACCTTATACAGTATACAGTTGTCACCACCCACCTGATGGCCGAATAAAGGCGGTTGTTTCACAAAGAGGAGTGCTGCAGTCCTTTATTTTGTATACTTATACAGCAAGGAGGAGAGGAGATGTGACTGCTGCTGAGCACCAAGGGGAGCTGTGCTGCACCAATATACTAATCTACCTTATACAGTACATATGGGTGCGTCCCTAGATGATATGTCCTGAGGAAGAAGCTCATTGTGGCTTTTGTTGACTAATTAATCATTCGATTATCAAACTGGACTGATCTGACTTTGATCTTCGGCCAAACAGCAGCACAGGATTATTCCCTTTTTTATCTTGTATCACCTATGATTCCACGTGGGACCACAGCAGCTGTTTTATGTGTGTATAGAGGTTGTGACTCACAACCATTCAAGGTGAGCCTTTTATGATCATTATAACAATTAATTATGTGAAGATAAGACCCTATTTGTGTCGCAGCCCGGGGCAGGGGTACTCTGAACCGGGTCCTCTTGTCAGTCTGCGGAGAGCAATGTTACGGCGACGTGACCCAGTTCCGTATGCAATAAAAAAGGAATAAAAGAAAAAGGGAATAAAGTTTATTGGAATTGTAGTTCGTGACGCCACCCGTGGTTTGTGGTCAGTGTGGGCCACCGCTGCCGTTCAGACCTCTGGGGATGATGGTGATGGCGACAGTCAGGATGGTGAACGCTCCACAAGTAGGGCTTGGTTCCCCAGGGCAAGTGTAGGGATAGTGAGTAACAGGGCACTGCAATTGCTCTCTTCTCACAGTTTCTCCTATGACAGAAGACAAGTGTGCAGCTCCGCAGACGAGCCGCTGCAGTCTCAGCACCAATAAGTCTCAAATATAGTTCTTGAGTTCACCGGGTTCTTTACTCCACTACAGTCTCTGCCACAGTACTTCACAGTTCTTTACCTCACTTGTAGTGGATCAGGTTCACACAACAGGCATGGGCTCAGGTTCTCACTGCAGCCGGGATGGTTCCTTTGCGTCACTCCCTCTCACTGTACCTTTCGGGCCCTCTGATTCTCTCTCTGCTTTTTCGTGTACGGTTTCGGTCCGGCCATCACGGGCTATGCAGTGCCCTGTCCCACACTCTGGGTCACTAGCCCTAGTACGATGGCTTTGTCTTACAACGCATCGGTTGTTGGTTCTCGGGACATAGAGTTCTCGCACCCCGCCAAGTGTCTCATGGTTAGGGGCTTGAAGCGTTCCCGGCCACATCTACAGAGCCTCAGGAAGCTGGGAAAAGGTGTGTGACAGTCCGCGCCACCGGGTACCAAAGAAATCACCTGGGATGCAGGAAGTTATTTCAAGCTTTGTCTTTATTCTCCAACATGTTTCAGCGCTCCACCTGGCGCCTTCCTCAGGGATATCCCTGAGGAAGGCGCCAGGTGGAGCGCTGAAACATGTTGGAGAATAAAGACAAAGCTTGAAATAACTTCCTGCATCCCAGGTGATTTCTTTGGTACCCGGTGGCGCGGACTGTCACACACCTTTTCCCAGCTTCCTGAGAGTCTTCCCACGTGCGAGTGGTTGGTGGAGGTCCTGCAGCAGCCGGTATTGATTATATGCCTTCAAGCCAGTTGTGGGTCATCACAACTGGAATAGGTGAGTGGTTTTGACAATATACCTCTCATCTCTTAGTGTCTGAGTGATAGGGCACTATTGCGCCTCTTGTTCCCCCTTCCTATTTTACATCTACAGAGCCGGCACTCTGGTTCTTTAGCCCAGCCACCAGTGACCAGGATTAGTCGGGCTCACCTAGCTCCTTCTATCCACGGATTCAGCCTGGGTTCCCGGCTGGCCATTAATGGATAAGGCCGCTGGGCTTCGTTGTTCTCTCTGTCTGTGACACTTAGCTGAAGGGTGTCTTAGCTTGGGGATCCTTCCCTCTTCCTCACCCTTCAGGGAATTCCTCTCTCCAACTTAGTGTTCCTGTGTTTTACTACAGTTCCTGCACCCCTTTTCTGGGTTCATTCTACTTCCCACCCACACATAGCTACTCCCACCACCGTCACCTGACATGAAGTGTCTTAGGCTCAGGGTCGGAGTGTATGTGTGTGGGTGTTTGTGTGGAGTGACCGTCCTGCCTATCCCAGGAGCAGTTCACCCTGTGGCCACCTGGTCGCAGGGGCCCCACATTTGCACTTGCTTTTCTTTCCAGATTCTTGCTTATAATGTGAATGGGAGCTAGATTACAGCACTCGACACCAAGCTGCTGGGTTGTTCTTCATGCCTTGCATACATTCATACTGACTGATCAACAACCATTTTAATGGTCTTTATATATGTTGTGGGTGACAGCTTACTGGAATATGTTCTCCATAGAGTAATATTGGATCTGTTTAATGGATAAATTCTGATTTTTTTTTTTTTTCATCTTTTTTTTTAAACTGATCCTTAGTTGATACCATTGCAACCTATGAAAGCTGTATAAAACATCTGACCTATCTGATAAATAAGGATGCCTTACTGCAAAATCTGTCATCCACTGACTAATGCAGAGTCTGTTCAATGGATATGTATTTTACAGGCTCTTATCTGTATATGAACCACTGAATTGTAAATCCCTGCGGAATATGTTGGCGCTGCATAACTAAATATTAATATTATTATTGTTGTCTATAGAAATAGCGTGCTACTGGACCTCATGTTTTGCAGTATACTGACGTATACTAGGTGCATGGAGGCCAAAAAGACATTAATAGACCCCATACACATTTTATGTATTAATAAGGAGCCTTCCCGGCATACACACTAACCATAAGGGGGAAAGCTAACAAACCTATCCTTACAGTCACAGAGCATCTGCTTGATACAATAGGCCTCATTTATCAAAACTGAAAACTAGAAATTGTATTTGTTGTCCCTAACAACCAATCATAATGACGTTTTCATTTTATCAGAGCAGTTTGAAATATGTCAGCTGAGAACAGAACATACGGGTCCTGATTTATAAAGCCTGGTCATTTTCTCTCGATCTTGATGGGGGGGGGCTGGTTGGTGTCAGACATTCTTGATTCCTGATGCTCAAGTCAGTATTTGCCCAGACAAATTCATCAATGATGAGTGTAAAAATGAATGACATCGAACAACTAAAGATGAGCGAACCTGTTTGGGGCGGATGTTCGAGGGAATCCTGTCTTCCGAGTGTTGCAGCCGGGATCGCTGTGCTCCGGTATGTCAGGTGGAAGAGCGCCATTGTCTCGCATTGGGGATAAATCCTGCGCTAAATACATAGTGTGGTTGAAAATTAAAAAAAAGTTAACAACCCCGCCCTCCCAAGGCCCAATTCCAGAAGTCTTTTGCTTATGGCTGCAGGACTGTGTCATAAAGTGATTGCCTTCTAAACCTAATACCTGTTTGGGTCACCCTTAGAAGCAGCAGCTGCAATTAAGTATTTGTGATAACTGGCAATTCATCTTTTACAATACTCTGGAGGAATTTAGACCACTCATCTTCACAGAATTGTTGTAATTCAGCCACATTGGAGGGTTTCTGCGCATGAACCTCTTTTTTAGCTTGAGGTCACAAACAGATGTCTGGACATTCTGCTTCAGGATTTTTTTGATAGCAGAATTCATAGTTTTTTATAATTTTTTTTTGAACCAATAGATTTTTATTGGAGTATAAGAAATAATACAATGTTGGGAAAAAAAATAACCCAAAAGGAGAGGGAGACAAAAGAAAAATTTAGGGATGGGGGAACTGAGGAAAAAATCCTGAGAATGGCTATATAATACATAGGTATACACAGGGTAATACAATGAGTGCGCTATCAAGAAAACCATATTTTAAACAGGTCATGAAGTAAGGAGAGGAAGACCATGGGCCCCCACCATGATAGGACTTTATTGTTCCTAGCAATAGAGTGTGTAAGGGAGGTCCCATATTGGTAGTGTAAGTTCAAACGAGCAATAAGCTCTTCCTTGGAAGGGACAGATGAAGACTTCCAGTGTTTGACTATGCCCTGTCTAGCAGGGATTAGTATGTTAGATATCACTGGTCTGAGGGAGTGGGAAAATCAGATAATGAAATGCCTAACAGGCACAAAGGCAGTTGTGAAGGTTTAGAGCGGAACCGCGTCGTTACATCAGATTTATGCAAATTTATGTAATCCAAAAGCTGGCTTTTGGATCAACATACAACCTATGGAAACCGACACCTGGACACATCGGGTTTCCACATGGCTCACGTGCAACCGCGGTTTCCAAGCGGGTAGCAAGAATTGCATGTTCTATAAACCACGCGGTTCTGCAGCAGGTCAAGCAGCAAAACATGTGCGTTCCATCCGCTGCAGACCGACCCCATACCCTGCTGTATGCACCTGTCCGCACATCCGACCTGTTTTCCCTCAGCACGGACGACAGGAAGCCGTGGGCGCTTCAGAAAGCTTCCTGTCTGGTCCGCCCAAAGCCGTCGCGCCTAACCGCCCCGTGTTGGCACATGCCAAACAGAGCCTAAGGCGCTGTAATTCAAAGGGAATCCCAACGGACTTTCTTGAATGACAGATTCAACAATGAGCCACAAAGCTGATTTTTGGTCATCCCACACACAATGAGCAGGTTGAGCAATGTACCTGCAATGTTTCCAGCATGGCCGAGGAAGCGGTAGTTATATGGGCAAGGCGGTGAGAATTCATAGTTTTATTGACCACGCAGTCTACCAGGTCTTGAGCAGCGAAAACATCCCCAGTCCATCACTCTGACACACCTATGTTCATGTTGGTGTGTCTTTCTGAAAGATTTGTTACTTCTACACGGCTAATTGGACATGCACCTTCAAAAAGTCAACTTTGTCTTTGTAGTCCACAGCATTTTCCAAAGTGTTGCGCTCTATCAAGATTTATGGCGACACTGAAAGAGCCTTTATGTTCTATTTGCCAGATGGTTTTCATCTGGAAACTACCATGCGGGATTTTTACCATCTCTCTAGTGTGAGTCAGGACATGCCTTACTGAGGCAAGCGAGTCTTTGCATGTTGTTGTGGGGTCTTTTGTGACCTCTTAGCTGAGTTGTCGCTGCCCTCTTGTGGTAATTTTGGTCAGCCGCTCACTCCTGGGAAGGTTACCATTGTTTCATATTTTCACCATTTGTGGATAATGGCTCTTACTGTGGTTCACTGGAGTACCAAAGCTTTAAAAATGGCTTTATCACCTTTTCCAGACTGATGGAATTTCAATGACTTTGTGTCTCATTTGTTCCTCAATCTCTTTGTTTCGCGGCATGATGTCTAGCTTTTGAGGATCTTTTGGTCCACGTCGATTTTTCAGACAGGTCCTATTTAAGTGATTTCTTGGTTGTAGTAGATAGTAATCCGGCGAGGTGTGGCTAGGGAATTTGAACTCCGCTGTGGTGATAAACCACAGTTACTTTATGTTTTTAAAAAGGGTGACTGGGGGGGGTCACTTTTTCACACAGGGCCCTGTAGGTTTGCATTTCTTTTTGCCTTAATAAGAAAGACCTTCATTTATAAACTGCATGTTGTGTTTACTAGTGTTATCTTTGCCTAATATTTACATTTGTTTGGTAATCGGAAACATTTAAATGTGAAAAACATGCAAAAAGGATACAAATCAGGAATGGTGCAAAGACTTCTTCACGCTACTGCATATATAATTACAGTGGAGTGTATTATTTCTGCCAGTCTTTGCATCAGTTATTATTTTGCTCTGCCTCCATAGTAAACACACGTGGGAGTCCAAACTGTAACATTAGCACATTGTGTGGTATTAGCCAGTTAATTAAACTCGAGGTGTTTATGACTAATTTTAGAATACGTGATCGCAACCGATGGCTAGTGACAAGTGTCCCGGCATTTCTTTCTATGCTTCCTACGTAGCAGTCCCTTGTTGGGTTAACCCTTGAGATCTAATGTACGTCAGTGACAGAAGAAGGATTATTGGAAGAGTCTGATCCTATTTCATTCAGCATTCAGTATATATTCCCTATCTGCTGGCAGGCATCAGGACTCAGGCAGCCATTGTGCTGCATTATTTTGGACAAAGACACCAATGTTACTTTCATTTTCATTTCTGTAGATTTAATGTAACATTAGACACCGTTCTGTCCTCATGTGTTTGTATCTCTTCTTTTTAGGATCATCAGACTTCTGTAGCTTCCTCCTGCAACCATGGAAATGAAAGGTAATGTGGTTGGTAATTTAATTGTAACCTGAGCTGGATTATATTAACCCCAAATTATATAAATGTGATGTAATTATATCCATTTAATATCAATTCAATTATACTACTGATAGTATTATTATTCTATTAGTAGTATTTGTTGTTTAAATATATATACATATAGTAAAGTCCCATGATTTGTTTTAAGTATATTCTATAAACAATATATACTTTTCTGATGATGGCTTTCCTTTAAAAGGGGTTGTGCCACAAACAATTGTACATTTTATACATTTTAATGTTAATTATTAATTAATAATTAGAGTAAAAATAAGTTCCACAATTGGATGTGTTTTAATTTTTTTTTCCTGTCCCAAGATATTCTTATATATGTGCCCCTGTGTAATGGATGTGTCCGACCATCAGGAACCAGGCCAGATATACCACAGCTCCTGGGAAGGGAGGAAGTAAAAGAGAGTATACAGATATTACATCCAGGAATCACAGAATATAAGAGTGTACAGACATTACAGCCGGGGATCACAGAATATAAGAGTCATACAGACATTACAGCTGGGGATCACAGAATATAAGAGTATATGGAGCATCACTGGGGACGCAAGTATAGGTTACGGACCAGCTAGGTTATCACAGGGGTAATCACGGCAGTCCTAGTCCAGCACTGTGTACCTCGAGTTCCAGCAAGTAAATGGGGGAATATTTACTAGGGGAGTTGTCGGAGCGCCACCCACGGGTTGTGGTCAGGGTGCCACCCTCCGGCTGCTGAAGACCTTACGGGGAGTGATGTTTAGAACAGCTGAAGATGTTAATGCTCCCCTCGGTAGAGCTGGTTCACCAGCAGAGATAGTAACAGTCTATAGATGATGCTATGGATATTGCAGGATAGGGGTAGTAGTAGAGATGATAGGTGCTTGTGAAGGAACGGAGGATTTCAGCACAAGGATCACACAAACTCACGGTTTTTAAGTTTTCCAAGTCTTTACTGCAGATGATGTTGTTAGCAGAGTACTGTCCACAGAGTCTTTACCGGGGCCGGGTTGCTCCCACCCTGTCCGGGTCCTCAGCTTCCCTCTCCTGCGCTGTGTGTGTGGCCCTGCTGCTGCTTCAACTAGGCTGCTGGCCTGTCTCTCCTCACACGTACCCCCTTTGCTAGGCAACTTGAGTCTTTCCTCTGTATTTCTAACCCCGCCGTGTTGCTTCGCTGAGCTACAGTGTAGATATATAACCTCCACTAGTCCTGTGTTTACTGTGCTGCGTGTGTCAGTCACAGTTTCGGATCCGGTATCCGGTCTGTGCGCTGCTTTGGGGCGAGTTATGAGGTAACTCAGTCTCCCAGATGTGTTCTCCTGTTTCTCTTACTCCTTCCCTCAGACCCTGGCTAGGCCTGGAAGTGGGTAGCAGGCAGTGGAGAGGCCTAAGGCAGTCCCTTTACACCACCAGTCTTTCTTCCTCAGTCCTCCCAGGAACTGAACTAACTCCAACTGACTGTCACTGCCGCTCTGAGGTAAACAATGGAGTCCGTGGAGCCTCGATTAAGAGTCTCAAACACGGGACTAGCCAGATATCCCTCCAGGGAAGGACCCGCAGTGTTTTCCTTGACTGGTCTCCCTGAGATCAGTGAGTGCTTTGCTCTGAGGTAAACAACATTCGCTCCTCTCACCACTCTGCTCTTCCCCGCTTCCTCTCCACACCAGAATATATAGGGAAGCAGCTTTAGCTCCCCCTTCTGGCCTGGAGGCGCTAGTGTAGTGTTGTGGATTGTGTGGGGAGTTAACACTGTGGTGTTACTATGGCACATTAACCCCTGGGGTGCCACATATATAGACATTACAGCCAAAGATCACAGAGTATAACAGTATACAGACATTACAGCATGGTATCACAAGATTATGTAGACATTAAAGCCAGAGATCACAGTTGATTCCTTCTGTGATGTAAAACAAGTTTTTCCACAGGCAATTACAGGAAATGTTTTTCATTACTGAAAGAATCAGCTGTGATATCCAGCTCTAATGTCTAAATACTCCCTTTTACATCCTCCTCTGCCCAGGAGCTGTGGCATATCCAACCTGTTCATGCATGACCAGACACATATATTACAATTACACACTAAAAGTTAAGATCGACTGGTAAACCGCTACACACTAAACACTAAGAAGCACATGGTATAGCATAATGGCTAACAGATGAACAACAATGCTAATGTGTAAAACTAAGGGTTACGTTCACTTCACACACTGCATATTTGCTGCTTATTTTTACGCGAGTGCTGTTGCAGTTTTTGTTCCACTCCTGGTTTTGGCTACAATCAGAGGAAAAGTCTAAGGGCTCGGACACACTGTGCTACTTACATGCGAGTCTCTCAGACGAGACTCGGAAGAGGCTGGAGCAGTGACCATGAATGGCCTCCCCCTCTCTGGACGGGGAGTGTGGAGCTGCACAAAAAACACAATCAGCTGACAGCCCCATCCATAGAGGGAGAGGCTGTTCAGGGTCACTGCTCCAGCCTCTTCCGAGTCTCGTCTGAGCGACTCGATGTAATAGGAGAGTGTGTCGAGCCCTAATAGAAACAAGTGTTTCTTTCTGTATTTAATTACCACTGCTGGTTTTAAAGTAGTTACTGTCACCATCCTAGATCGTGATCTAATACAGCACTGAATTGCAGCATCCAAAATGGCCAACTTCAAAATGGCCGCCATGGTCACCACCCATCTGGAAAAGTTTTCCCCTTCCACAAACAGGAAGTTGATATCACCAAACATTCCCATTTTATTTAGGTGTATCCATAAAGATGGCCCACTCTCTAGTTTTGTAAGAAAATAAATCTGACTTTTTTTCTTCATTCTGCATGCAGGTACATGGAGATACACTGTTTAGTGCATCTCTGTGTATAATGTGCTTCTGGGTTCTCTGCTTGCAATGCAGGTCAAGATTACCAAATCAATGGTAGAGCTGCTGACTATAGGCATGGGCTGATGAGTTCAAGAACTGAGAGAGCCGAGGTGAAGAAAGTTGTAAAATGTATTTATTTACTGCACATAGAGGATGTCCTACCCGCCCAGAGAAGGCAGGATAAAAATACAGGACAGAACGTGGACTGAGCCCTCAAATCGGGACAGTCCCCTGTATCTGGGATGGGATGTACGGAGACGTTTCCCAATCAGTGCCTCTCTACTCCTGGTAGTTCATGACTACTCCTTTTAATTCTTTATAAATAATTGAGCAATTAGTCTATATTTCATAGTATTTAAGTGTTACAGAAGATGTTGAAGACAAGCCATATATATCAACAAATGCTCAATTATGGGCAGCACGGTGGCTCAGTGGTTAGCACTGTTGATTTGCAGCTCTTGGCTCCTGGGTTCAAATCTTCCAAGGACAACATCTGCAAAGAGTTTGTATGTATTCCCTGTGTTTGCATGAGCTACCTCCAGCTTCTTCCACACTCAAAGAAATACTAATACTGGAATTTAGATTGTGACTCTCAATGGGGACAGTATTGCTAATGGATGTAAAGCACTGTGGAATTAATGGCACTATATAAGTGAATAAATAATCTTAAATGTTGATTTAAGTATATTTTTAAACATATACCTTATATTTATTGAAATTACTTTACATACATTATAGATGGAAATCACGGACCAGACCCAAATTTTGGAGGTGGTTACGCTCCTGCAATGAACCCAGGTCCAGGTCAACCTGCTCAAGGATATCCACCAATGAACTACCCTGCTCCTGGATACCAAGCTCCAGGTATGCCAGGTCCTTATGGATATGGACAACCCCAGCCAGGACCATACCAAGGTAAAACAAAAGCTGTTAGACATGATTTAAATTTCGTCCAAGTTTGAGTAACTTACAATAATCCATCTTTGTCCATATACATAGTATTTACAGAATTGTGACTACAACCTAATTCTCAAAAGTAGGAAATGTAAATGTAAGGGAAAAAAATAGTAAAAAGATTTGGAATCTCTATAGCCGGATATATTCACAACAGAACATAGCACACTGAAGATGAAAGTTAAATATTCTCCTTTCAGTTGAAAAATAACTTATTTAGAAGTTGATGGAAGCAACATCTCAGAATTGTGGGACAGGAGATATAATAGCACCAATGAAAACAGTGGGTAAATGTGCAACTAAGTTACATGACCGTGCTAAATAGAGCGTGTTAGGGAGGCAGACGTCTCTATGAGCAAATAGGTCAGATGTCACACTCTGTGAGCAGCTGCACCTAGATATTTCATTAAAATGCAAAGACTTTGAAATCTCTTTATCTACAGTACATGTATCATCAGATCCTGGAAAAATCCATGTGCACAAGGGGACAGACCAACGTCACTATTGGATCCCTGTGATCTACAGGCCCTCCGGCAGCGTTGGAGTAAAATTCAGCATGATTCGGTCAATAGACACTGCATGGGCTCAGGAACACTTCCAGAAATCATGGTTGTGAACACCATTAAATATGCAATCCACAAATGCAAGTGAAGGCTCTATCCTGCAAAGAAAAAGTTATATACAACACAAAATCAGAAACTGCCTGTTCTCTAGGCCAAATCCCTGCTCTTTGTATACAGCATAACACGGAGCAGGGGGGCAAAGGCTCTGACGTCGAGGCGGGACAGTCGCGCAGGACCAAAACTAACAATAACTCACTCTGCCTTGCGTCAATGAGCACAAGGAGGCACAGGTTCAGGTGAGGTGGCATAACATAAGAGAAGCGCGAGGAGAAGAAGGGAGTGCCCAAACAGCAAGCCAATGTCTGTGAGTCCAACTGCTTATAATTTGTATATGGGACCATCCCAATATCTCACTAATAGATGAGGTCTCTCGGTTGAATATGAACATAGTTGATCCTTTGCTGTACAAGAGATAAGCTGTTATCAGAGTGTCTGGCAGCTGCTTACTCTTTCTCTCATTGAAACCACATGCACGCTCAGTCTATAGAAGGAATAGGAATCACTGTTGTTTGATGAAGCCTGAATGATAAAATGCAGATGCCAGGGATTGGCTTCAGCGGTCTGTGTAGAGTTTGACTTGTCATTGCTTTTGTATAAAGAACTTAAAATGATAGTGGATAGGTAGAAAGTCTCCGTGTGGACAAAGAAGTTACAAGTTAAAGCTCCACTCCAGAGTTCTTTTCTATATCGCTGCTGAAGTGGTGCAATACATCTTAGTCCCCTGCCCCTGGTCTTGTACCCACCCTTTGGCGGCTTCACATTTTTTTGTCGCCGCTCCGCTTCTGCAGCACCATCTTCTCCCTGTAACTACTGACTGGTCAGAAGTCTAAAGTGACATCACAAGCTCCTAATGCATCTGTATGAGAGCCAGAATGAGGCTCCCATAGAGTTGTATCGAGTTGTGACCTCCAGCGCACTCCATGAAGCACTGGAGCTGACAGCAGGTCACAGATCACAGGAGACCAAAAGGAGGTTGAGTATATTACAGGGAGCAGGAGATTTAGATTTAAAGCACCACTCCAGCCACTGGCAGACAGAAGAGGGCCCCTGTGCAAGAATAATATTTGGACCTTTTAGACCCCAAAATCTTATCAAAATGCACAATTCTACCTGCTTTGAATATAGAAAGGGGCCACTTATCTCTTGGGCTCCTGTGCGGCTGCTCATGTTGCACGAATGATATGTCCGCCCCTGAGTCCAGTAATAAAATGAAAATATAAAATGCTGGAGTGGTGCTCTAAGTGTTACATATTTAATGACCTATAACTATCTATGCTCCTAGCTCTTGTGCTGTATTGAACGTGGTGGTTGTGTTTTTCTGACACAAGTCCATTCTTTCATCTCATTAGCGTTTGATTAGTTTATATGTAATTGCATTGCACATTCTGAGACCTGCTGTAATGCTGTGAAGGGGTAGCACTATCTGTTACTGCTGATGCTTGGATTGTACGCTGGATCATTTAGCTAATTACTAATGGCCTAGACCATTTTTGCTATTAATGGGGTTTTTCCTTTTTAGAACTAATGGGATGCACTTACACGCACCATCGATCAAATGAAATTAGGTTATGTGTTCAATATCAGCTAGTCAATCTTCTTAGATTTCCTGTGATAGTTCCCTTGTCAGTCCCATCACTTTTTGTAAAGCCTCTATTCCACGGGAAACAGAAAATAATTGAGTAGAAATGAGTATGAGTATGCATGTAGCCTGTAAAATCTAGACAATTTTTCTTTTTTTTTTAAATTATTTTGGCTATGTTTTTTCCCATATCACAATCTTTATTAAAATAATAAGAAAAAATTGTGCACTGATGGACCAATAAAGAAAAGCATGGTTTGCAACAAGGAGTGCTGTCCGATTTTTTTGTTAACAATCTTTATTAAATATAAAAATTAGTAATCTTTCCACTGGACATTGGCTTTATTTTATAGACTTTAAAGGAAATCAACCAGCAGGGTGTAGGGCTATAAAGTGAAGCCAGATCCTTACAGGCTCTGGAAGGCTGAGTACAATCATACCTTTACTTGAGTGATTCAAGGTTTGATTGCAGAGAAAACTGTTATAAAAGTTATGGCAAAGAGGGGAGGAGACGAACGAAGTGTGCAGCACAGTGTCACTATGTGGGGTTAGGTTTATTTGTATTATTACCCTGTGGGCTCTAAGCCAAACCCTCCCTTCCTAATATAAATAATTCTTATCCAGAAGGCCCTTTCTTTTGATTGATCTTTGATGGCTATGAACACATTCTGGAAGCATTTTTGTAGTGTTTACAATTTTTTTTTAAATTACCTTGTATTATAAATGCTGTACCCTTTCCCAATGGCCACTTTACACGTCCCGATATCGACGTCCAACTCAGATTAAAAAGTCACGTGGTTTGTGCGTTGGCACCGATATCGTTCGTGCGTTGTATGGTGTAAATGTCCAATACGATGCACGAACGATGCCAAAACGATATCGGGGATCAAATGAGCAGGCTCTCCAACGGGCCGATATTGGATTGACGATGTGGCCGGATCGTGCTGTGTGAAAGCCCAACAACGATATGGAGTACAACTTCCCCTATTCACTCCCATGTTAAATGGTTGTTCCTGGGTCGCCCGTACAAGGGGGCGTACACATCGCTGTTGCGTTGCTTGCCGATATCGCGCTGTGTAACATCTCCTATGTGATCTTGGAATTCTGCCCAGAAAAAGCTCGCTCCCGCGTCGTTGTATCCAACATCGGACCGATGTTGGGACATGTAAAGTGGCCATAACTCTTCTGTGTTGCACTGTCCGTTGGCTGCAGAGTACGATAACTTAGAATCAGTCTGAGCTCTTGCTTATTGTGATTGCTGCAAATTCAGGCCTGTACAGTGTGACCTCAAGCCTCTGATATGTAGATGGAGGTCTGCCATGTATGCCTGAAAATCATGGTTTTTACAAGTACCTTATTTTTCAGACTACAAGACACGCCCCAAATTTAGAGGATGGAAATGGAAAAAAAAATGTTTAATGTTAGAATGCTTGTCTGTGTTGTAGTCTTTTAGTCCATCTTATTGTTCAAGTGTAGTTTACTGGTGGGATGGTCGTGGAGAGAGAAGTTACGGTGGAGCAGGGTCACAAGATGGAGGCTGCAGACGTATTGCCCAATTGGTGCCGCCGACCTCCTGAAGTCCGTCATTATGGAGACTGCACATGTGCAGATTCAGATCTCGGCTCTTTGAGATCCCAGTCTGCACATGCCCCGCGTCCACAGCCATTTTCCTAAAGTTTATTGCTTCCACCGCCAGAAGATCAATGGCCCCATCCTCACGCCGATGCCAATCCCCCTGCACTATTCAAATGGAGTTGTAAATATGGGGAACTCTATAAACAATATCCAAAAAATAATTCCACGTGTATATAAAAGATAATAACTTTATTTAGACAGAAAGCAAACTACATCACAAATTGTAAACAAGTAATCTTGATAAGAAGCATCAATCCTGATTTTTTTTTTATCCTGTGTTATTGATATGTTTCTAGTTTGTACTCACGGGTTTTGTGATGTTAGTTTGCTTTCTGTCTAATAAAGTTCATTATCCTTTATACACATGTGGGATTATTTTTTGGATATTGTCCGTCCACCCAGCCCAGGGCCCGCAGCATTGCCCCACTGGTGCTGCTGCCGACTTCCTGCAGTGGTGACCCTGCTTTCTCTATGGCACTGCTCCATCGCCGCCTCCAAGCCCCGGTAATCTACATGTGGACTATGAGATGCAGCCCCTTCCCACCCCCCCGCCTCCTTAATTTTGGGAGAAAAAGTGCATCTTATAGTCCGAAAAATATGGTAGTTATGGGATGCTAAGTGCTGGGATAAAAGAATGAGGCCGGATTAGATATCTTAGTCGCACTTCAATGGGCGTGTTATTGGCAACCGGGGCAGGACTAGTGCACCTTCTTGACTAGTCAGAGTCATTAGTATATGCGGCAAAAGAAGTTTGAAAGGTGACTATCGCTATGTATTATATTAGTTTATAGGTGATGATCCAGCTGTCAGGTGTAAAAGCTAAACGGATCAGCATTTTTAATGAAGCCCAATCACAATGAATATTTTTAGCCCTAACTTCATGCACTCAAGTAAAAACATCCCTTGAAGCGGTCGGTATCATTTAATCATGGCCCTACCTTAATTTTAGTATGGGGTGAATGTCTATAAGCTTCTATCAGGTCAGTGGCTATTTAATATACGTATAAAAGCCGAAGGCACTTCCGTCACTTTGTCCGGAGCTATATATAGAAGTCAATGGCACTTCCGTCACTTTGTCCGGAGCTACTTGACGTCACCGGACCCTACACCCGTTCAGGGTAACCAAGATGGTGGCCGTAAGCGGGAGCGGGACTCATACAGCCCGCTACGCTTACAGCCGCCCCTACAGTGCCCCAAAACACACACTCAGCCGCGGCTACCTGCGGCACGGAGGTCCGCGGTGAGCCAGCCAGGGGATGACCGGCGTCAGCCGGTCATTTCCCGGCTAGCGAGCCGCTGACCTCTGTGCCGCAGTAGCCGCGGCTGAGCTCCGGTCAGCGGCGAGCCAGCCGGGAGATGACCGGCGTCAGCCGGTCATCCTCAGGCCGCTCACAGCGGTGGTGCCCTTCGCGGCATTCAAACCGCTACGCTTACAGCCGCCCCTACAGAACCCCAAAACACACACTCAGCCGCGGCTACCTGCGGCACGGAGGTCCGCGGCGAGGCAGCCGGGAGATGACCGGCGTCAGCCGGTCATTTCCCGGCTAGCGAGCCGCTGACCTCTGTGCCGCAGTAGCCGCGGCTGAGCTCCGGTCAGCGGCGAGCTAGCCGGGAGATGACCGGCGTCAGCCGGTCATCTCCAGGCCGCTCACAGCGGTGGTGCCCTTCGCGGCATTCAAACCGCGCGCCAAGCCGCAGTACTCTTCCGATTGGCCGCCGCGGCCACGGCGACCAATCAGAGAAGTAGCGCGGCTTGGCGCACGGTTTGAATGCCGCTCCTCTGATTGGTCGACGCATTCAGCGTCGACCAATCAGAGGAGCGGCTTGCGCCATATTGTATTTGAAATATGGCGCGCGCCGCTATTCTGATTGGTCGCCGCGTTCACCGCCGACCAATCAGAATAGTGGCGCGCGCTATGGCGCCATATTTCAAATACACTATACTCAGTGTATTTGAAATATGGCGCCATGGCGAGCGCCGCTATTCTGATTGGTCGCCGCGTTCACCGCCGACCAGTCAGAACAGCGGGGCGCGCCATATTTCAAATACACTGAGTATAGTGTATTTGAAATATGGCGCCATGGCGAGGGCCGCTATTCTGATTGGTCGTCACTGAACGCGGGCGGCCAATCAGCATAGCGGCACTCGCCACGGCGCCATGTGTAAAATCTGAAGTAATGGGTGGATTTTACACATGGCGCCGTGGCGAGCCATATACCATAGTGCTGCTATACATGTGCTGTAATGTATCGACATATACCTTAATGCTGCTATACATGTGCTGTAATGTATCGACATATACCTTAATGCTGCTATACATGTGCTGTAATGTACCGCCATATACTATAGCGCTGCTATACATGTAATGTAATGTACCACCATATACCATAGCGCTGCTATACATGTACTGCCATATACCATAGCGCTGCTATACATGTACTGTAATGTGCCACCATATACCATAGTGCTGCTATATATATATATATTATGTGTAGTTCACTCACGTTGACTTAAAAGTTCTGTCAGTCACAGTATGTCAACTACATACATATTCTAGACTACCCGATTCTTTAGAATCGGGCCGCCATCTAGTTATCTATAACAATGTAGAAGTAATAACTTAATATCTTTCATTCTGTTCTGCATGAAGCCACAGTGATAAACAGCAATGTATAGGAGGATAGGACAATGCCCTGGATAGAAATGCACATTTTTCACACCAAGCTTTTTTATTTTTAAATCTCCAGTTAAGTCAGCAATGTTAGACCTTATTGTGAACAAACTAAGACTCTTGTCTCATGAACTTTGTTCCTACTTGGAAACTGTTCTACATTAACAAATTGATAAAAAAACAAACAAGAGCGTAATCACACAGGAGGCAGGACTTGTCCTTTTCCTGTCGCTGTTTCTACAATAATTGGGATATATTTTAGAACAAGTCTAGAGTTTATCCTCTCTAAAACCAACTTTAAAATGAATAATTGATTGACCAGAGGCCAACAAATGTATCCCGGGCTCCTCAGTAGAGATTGAAACAAGGGATCTCTAATCATTGTTTTATGTACGTGGAACCTGTCAAGATGTTTTCACTTGTCTAACTTGAGTTTTTTCTTATCAACCTCAGGTCCAGCAGCCCATCCAAACTATGGCTCGTACGCTGGAGGACCTCCTGTACAAAACCAGCCAATGGGTCCAGGTGGCCAACAGGGTGCATGGATGCCAGCGCCTCCAGCAGATCCCAACTGCCCACCAGGTTTAGAATATTTGACCCAGGTAAATGGTAAATCATAGTTTTTGAATAGTGTATATATCCAATAAAGGGTGGGATTGTGTCATGGGATACCTGGGCTTCTCTTGTTTGTGAGAAATGTAAATGAGAGTTTCATACTCCGCATATAGACAAAGCAAGAAACACTGACCAGCATGTCCTAAGAGTATGATGCACATGTGAACAGGACCGAGCTGCTATGACCAGGGCTGTAGAGTCAGTCGTGTTGGTGGAGTCGGAGTTGGTATAAAATGGACCGACTTAAGACTCCCAAAATGTATAATAAATTGGATACAGCAGTTCTAAGCAATGTAAGCTGAATATTATTATTCTTATTAATTATTATTTTCTATCTAAATAGCTTTATTATTGTATCATAATAATTATTAAAAGCCTGATGTTAGCATTGTACTACAATAAATGTATCACTTAAACATGAGCCATGTATGAAGAAGACGGAGCTGTGGAGTCAGATTCCGGGGAATTGAGGAGTCAAGATTGGAGGTTTGGCTTACCGACTTCACAGCCCTGGATAGGACTGCATTATACATACCAAAGGGTGCAGCAGCCCACTATGAGCTAAGATGTTGGCAAACATTAAACTATGGTTCTATATAGCCTTGCTGCTTTATAGAATACAAAGCTGCACAGACCCTCAACTAATGGAAGGAGTGCTCAGTCAAAGGTGGAGACAGTCACCACCTCCCAATGATTTTCTCGAGCATAGATTTGGAGGTAGTGACTGCTTCTATAATAGACTGAACGCTCCTATCTGAAGTTAAAAGCTGTTTTTATTAGCATTGTATCCTACTTGCTGATTAAATTTGGAGGCTTTTGGCCCTGAAGAAGTATGTCTCATAGAAAAATGTTGGGTACACCTTGTCATGGCTAGTGAGCACACACAATTGGGCCAAATGAGATGCTAAGTCCCTTTATTTTATTTTATTAAAATATTCTATACCAATAGATAGCCCATCCCAGGAAAAAAACTGTAATAGAAAATGCATACACTTCTAGAAATATGCATATCTCTAAACTCCTGGAGCACCTGGTCTACTCCGCCTCACCTGTTACCTCCCCACTCACTCTCTTCTAGAGGCTTCCCTACATTCTACGGAAACTGCCCTCACCAAAGTGACCAAGGACCTTCTGACCACTCTGCTTATTCTTCTTGACCTCTCTGCAGCCTTTGACACTGTTGACCACCATCTCCTACTCTCCATTCTGCACTCCCATCGGCATCAAGGACACTGCTCTCTCCTGGCTCTCTTCCTATTTTTCTATCTGTTCTTTCAGTGTATCATTTGCTGGTTCCACTTCCTCCCCTCTTCCTCTCACTATTGGGGTCCCCCAGGGTTCAGTCCTTAGCTCTCTTCTCTTTTTATGATCGGACAGACCATCAGCAGATTTGGCTTTCAGTACCATCTTTATGCTGATGACACACAGCTATACACTTCTTCCCCTGACCTTACTCCTGCTCTAATAAAGAACACCAATGACTGTCTAACCGCAGTTTCCAATATCATGTCTGCTCTCTAACTGAAACTCAACCTTTCCAAAACTGAACTTGTTCTGCTCCTGTCTTCAACTAACCTCCCTAATTCTGACATCTCTCTCAGTATGCGGCACCAAGATAACGCCTAGGCAGCAGGCTCGCTGTCTGGGTGTTATGTTTGACTATGATCTTTCCTTCACCCCACATATACAATCTCTCGCCCGCTCTTGCCACTTGCACCTGAATAACCTCTGGAATTCGCCCCTTTCTCACCTTGGAAACCACAAATACCCTCACTGTGGCCCTGATTTACTCCCACCTTGACTATTGTCATTCTCTTTTAATTGGCCTCACCCTCACTAGACTTTCCACTCTCCAGTCCATCCTTAATGCAGCAGCCAGGATCACCTATATAGCTAATCATTACTCAGATGCTTCTGCTCTATACCAGTCATTGCACTGGCTGCCTATACACTATAGGATCCAATTCAAACTGCTCGTTCTCACCCACAAAGCTCTTCACAATGCAGCACCTCCCTACCGCTCTACCCTCATCTCTGTCTATCACCCCACCTGTTCTCTGGAAGTGACTATAGATACACTGATGCATTAATCCAAACCTCCCAGCTCCAAGACTTCTCCCGAGCTGCACCAATTCTCTGGAATGCTCTACCCCAAGAAATTAGGTCTATCCACAACTTACATAGTTCTAGGCAATCCCAAAAAACACATCTTTTTAGGGTGGCCTATCATGATCCCTAGTCAAAAAAACTTAGATATAGCCTATCTGCACCACCAGTCTCAAGTAGATCACAAATAATAGTTGGTGGCCACGTATACTGCTCCTATCTATTCCCCATCTCCTCAAGTTGACTATACCATCATTGTGAATAAGCACCTGTACTTTTTCAACCCCCCCCCTCCCACCTCACCTCATTGTTAGATTGTAAGCTCTTATAAGCAGGGTTGTCATTATTTTGCTCTAATTATTGTATTATGCTTTGTATTGTATTTTGTATTGTATTGTATTTTCTGAAAACTTAATAGTATATTTGATGTGGGCCTAGCGCTAACAAACCCTTTTAAAAGGGTTTGTTAGCGCTGGGCCCACATCAAATATACTATTAAGACAATTTTAGGAGGGATGATGCACGGGAGTCCCCCCAAGGCTTACTAGCAGCTACAGCATTCATTAAAAATTAAATTGACTGAACCTAATCCAATGGAAAGGTAGAGTCTCCCTTTAAATTGACTAGCTCCAGTGTATATACAATAATCTATTAAATTTTCTGATAACTGTTTCTTATTATTGTTGGAACATGAACCCCTGAATTGTGAAGCGCTGCAGAATATGTTGGAGCTATATAAATAAAGATTATTATTATTATTACACTTAAGGACATAGTTTTTGTCCCAGGACAACGACTGTAATCTATATCCGCTACACTGTTGAAGGGTTTGTTCATGATTGTTCTCCCTCATCCCCCTGATGGTGAGCGTGGGAGATAGTGTCCTCTACAGTATAAACCATTGGTTGTCAACCTCCCTCTTTTGGTAGACCTATTAGTTCATGCCAGTCATAGAGTTTATCAAGCAGTGTATGCATCTAGCTTGTCACTCACATTATGCTTCCATATTTTGTATTGTATTGTATTGTTCATGAATACTTGTCTGTATTATGTATAACTCTTTTCACATGTAAAGTGCCATGCAATAAATGGCATTATAATAATAAATAATAATTGGTATAGTTAATATATGGAGTGATGAGCCACTTTTCTGTGGCTGTTTATTTGCAGCAGCATTAGTGGCTATGTGGTTTTGCATTAAATACAAAGTTATGAGAGTTTCCTAAAAGGACCACCTTTGTGTGGCATCTCGTGACCAAGCCTTGTACAGACAGACAGTCCAGCGCCTACAATCGCGGGCGCTGTGGGAATAGCAGGACGTGATGTCACATGGGGGAGGAAGAATCCTGTGTCAGGGCTGCAGTTTTGCTTTCGCAGTGTATCTACATACACTGCGAAAGTGAAATAAAAGTTAACAAGAGGTATTAAAAATAAAATACTCACCTCTCCGCCGACTGTCCCAGGACCTGAGGGGAAGACGTCTGATCGCTGCAAGAACCTTAAAGATGTGATTGGCCAAAACCAATCAGCTGATGTGTCACGTGACATCAGCTGATAGTAGAGAAATGATTGGAGTGATGGTGTGTCTCGGTCCGCGCTGCTCTGGGTTCAGAATAACTCACCAAGGAGCCAAACAACTTTTCATCCTCTTTATTCCTCCTTTTCCTACGCGTTTCAGCGCCACACCCGGCGCCTTCCTCAGGGATTTTAAAATCCCTGAGGAAGGCGCCGGGTGTGGCGCTGAAACGCGTAGGAAAAGGAGGAATAAAGAGGATGAAAAGTTGTTTGGCTCCTTGGTGAGTTATTCTGAACCCAGAGCAGCGCGGACCGAGACACAACATCACTCCCATCATTTCTCTTGAATCATACCACTGTCCAGTGGTAGGTGGAGGTCCTGCAGCAGCTTGGAACATTGATTCCTAAACGCCTTCAAACCAGTTGTGGGGATCACAACTGGAGCAGGTGAGCGGCTCCACAGCATCACTATATTACACCAGTGTCACTAGTGATAGGGCACTATTGCGCCTCTTGTCCCCCTCCCTTTTATAATCAGCTGATAGTGACATGCATCATCAGCTGATCGGTTTAAATTCGGTTTTGGCGGGCGTTTTTTTGCCACTCAGCTTATGCTGTCACATCATTATCAGCTGATGATGCCAGGTGACACATCAGCTGATCGGTTTGCTGCCGGTCAGCTGATTAAGGACACTCTGTGGACAGGTAAGTATTTTTTTTATTATTTTTAATGCACATCGCTTTTTTTTTTTTCTTTAGTTCATTTTTGCAGTGTATGTAGATACACTGTGAAAGTGAAAGTACACACATGTCACACAGGAACAGGATTATTTCTACCCCCGTGTGACATCACTTTCCCCTGCGCTCCTGGGGATAAAATGTGGCCGTAGAAAAAATGTGGTGTGTGATTGCACCGTGTTTTTTGTTTTACCTGCGCTAAATGGTGCGGCCGCAAAATGCGTGAAAAATGCCTGTGCAAAAAAAAACGCTGCAATTACGCCGAGTGTGAACATAGCCTAAACCCCGGGGGATTGTGTTTTGGGTGCATGCACTGATTAGACCATTACGGTAATTATAATGATGCAGATGAAGTCATTTTGTGATCTGTTGTGCATCATTTTTGACTTACCCACCTATTGGAGGCTGTCAGCAAAGAGTAGTCTACTATATCTTGCTGGCTGTCCCAACTAAGCATATATAGCCAATTATCTTGCACGACACTGCATAGTGTTGCTCTGTATCATTATAGTAAGTGGCCTGGAAGCATATACTCCCAAATTATTTTTAGCAAGGGTTCGGACATAAGCAGTGACGAAGCCACTGAGTATAGGACCAAATGCTATGTGAACCCAGCCATATGTGTATAATGTACAACTCCATGACTCTGACTCCCTCATACACAGCTCATGTGTAAGTGCTAAATTTATTGTAGTACAATGTGAAAATCAGATTTTAGTCATTGTTATGATACAATAATCAAGCTATTTAGGCTACGTTCACACGCTGCGTTTTTGCCGCCTTTTTTGGGGCATGCATTTTTCTGAGGAGGTAAAAAAACGCACTGTTCACACACTGCATTTTTGATGCATTTTTTTTTCTCCATTGTCAACAAGGACAGTGAAAAAGGGTCATTTCCTGCTTTCCATTCCTTGAGATGGAGATACAGGAGAGCCCTATTTTATTTTATTAATTATTTTATTATTTTTATTTTATTTATTTATTACATTTTTATGTTTTATTTTATTATTATTTTTTTAATTATTTCATTATTTTTCTTTTATTCATTTATTAAATTTTTTATTATTATTTTTCTTTTTTTCATTCATTATTTAATTCTTTTATTTGACTCCGCTGACACATCAGCTAATAGTTTAACCTGGGCAGCCAAACCGAACAGCTGATGTGTTAGCTTATCGTTTAAACTGCCCGCCAAAACGGGTCAGCTGTTTGGTTTTAGCAGGCGGCTTAAACGATCAGCTGATGCTGTCAGGTGACACATCAGCTGATTAAGGTCCTGCAGCGATCGGACGTGGACGCCTCACGGAGAGGTGAGTATTTTATTCTATTATTTTTATTTCCATTGCTTTCTTTTATTTTGCTTTAGTGAAAGTACCGTATATACTCGTGTATAAGCTGAGTTTTTCAGCACAAAAAATGTGCTGAAAAGTCCCCCCTCGGCTTATACACGAGTATATACGGTAATAATAAAAAAAAAAAAAATATATACCCGGCTGTATACAGCCCCCCCCGTGGTATACCGGGGTCCCCCTGTGGCAACCTGTAAAGGAAACGATGATTATACTTATCCGGTCGCTGTCGCCGACGCCGCCGCTCTGTCACCGTCCGTCACCGCGCTCCTCCTGGTCTTCATGCTTCCTTCACCGTCGCACAGGAAATGACGTCATTTTCTGTGCGCCGATGAAGGAAGCATGAAGACCAGGAGGAGCGCGGTGACGGACGGTGACAGAGCGGCGGCGTCGGCGACAGCGACCCGATAAGTATAATCATCGCTTCCTTTACAGGTGGCCACAGGGGGGGCCCGGTATACCAGGGGGGAGGGCTGTATACAGCCGGGTACCGCTGTATACAGCGGGGGCTGCTGTATACAGCGGGGGCTGCTGTATACCCCTCTGGGGCTGCTAAATACCCCTCTGGGGCTGCTGTATACCCCTCTGGGGCTGCTGTATACCCCTCTGGGGCTGCTATATACCCCACTGGGGCTGCTATATACCCCTCTGGGGCTGGGGCTGCTGTATACCCCTCTGGGGCTGCTGTATACAGCTCTGGGGCTGCTGTATACCCCTCTGGGGCTGCTATATACCCCTCTGGGGCTGCTATATACCCCTCTGGGGCTGCTGTATACCCCTCTGGGGCTGCTATATACCCCTCTGGGGCTGGGGCTGCTGTATACCCCTCTGGGGCTGCTGTATACAGCTCTGGGGCTGCTGTATACCCCTCTGGGGCTGCTGTATACCCCTCTGGGGCTGCTATATACCCCTCTGGGGCTGCTATATACCCCTCTGGGGCTGCTGTATACCCCTCTGGGGCTGCTGTATACCCCTATGGGGCTGCTATATACCCCTCTGGGGCTGCTGTATACCCCTCTGGGGCTGCTATATACCCCTCTGGGGCTGCTATATACCCCTCTGGGGCTGCTATATACCCCTCTGGGGCTGCTGTATACCCCTCTGGGGCTGCTGTATACCCCTATGGGGCTGCTATATACCCCTCTGGGGCTGCTGTATACCCCTCTGGGGCTGCTATATACCCCTCTGGGGCTGCTGTATACAGCTCTGGGGCTGCTGTATACCCCTCTGGGACTGCTATATACCCCTCTGGGGCTGCTGTATACAGCTCTGGGGCTGCTGTATACAGCTCTGGGGCTGCTGTATACCCCTCTGGGGCTGCTGTATACCCCTCTGGGGCTGCTGTATACAGCTCTGGGGCTGCTGTATACAGCTCTGGGGCTGCTGTATACAGCTCTGGGGCTGCTGTATACCCCTCTGGGGCTGCTCTATACCCCTCTGGGGCTGCTGTATACCCCTCTGGGGCTGCTGTATACCCCTCTGGGGCTGCTATATACCCCTCTGGGGCTGCTATATACCCCTCTGGGGCTGCTGTATACAGCTCTGGGGCTGCTATATACCCCTCTGGGGCTGCTATATACCCCTCTGGGGCTGCTGTATACCCCTCTGGGGCTGCTGTATACAGCTCTGGGGCTGCTGTATACAGCTCTGGGGCTGCTGTATACCCCTCTGGGGCTGCTGTATATACCACTGGGAGGCTACTGTATACTACCACTGGGGAGGCTGCTGTATACTACCACTGGGGAGGCTGCTGTATACCACTGAGGGGGCCTGTATACCACACTGCTGGGGGCTGTATACCTGTGCTGGGGTCCACCCTCGGCTTATACACGAGTCAATAGGTTTTCCCAGGTTTTGGGGGCAAAAGTAGGGGGGTCGGCTTATACACGGGTCGGCTTATACACGAGTATATACGGTACATAGATGTCACTCAGGAACAGGATTATTCCTGCCCCATGTGACATCCCTTCCTCCTGCGTCCGCACTTATAGGCACTGGAATGGAGCAGTGTCTGAATGGCAATGCGTATTCCAGCGCCTTATAACGGGGCCTATGGGAGGAAGCGTGCGCTTTTGTATGCAAACAATTGACATGGTCATTCTTTTTACGGTTGCGCTTTCGAGCCCAAAAGCACGTCAATAAATTATACTGCATCTGAACGGCAAAAGTGAATTTCCATTCACTTTGCTGGGAAACGCAGTAGCAGATGCGCTTTTGGGGAAAAGCGCGGCCAAAAATAGCGCGGCAAATACGCTGCGTGTGAATGTAGCCTTAGGGCCCTTTCACATCAGCGTTTTTTTCAAATCGCGGCAGATGCGGTGAAAAAAACGCATCTGCCGGGATTACCGCATACCGGCTGCACTTGCGGCGCGGTTGCGGTAAACGCCATGCAAAGTATAGGCGGACTTGCGGCAGGTGCGTCAAGTGCGGTTTTGGCACTTGCGGCAGGTGCGTCCGCGAAAAAAACCGCGGCTGACAGTATTTTTTTTTCGCGGCCGCACCTGCCGCAAGTGCCAAAACCGCACTTGCCGCACCTGCCGCAAGTCCGCCTATACATAGTATGGCGTTTACTGCAACTGCGCCACAACTGCGCCGCAAGTGCAGCCGGTATGCGGTAATCGCGGCAGATGCGTTTTTTTCACCGCATCTGCCGCGAATTTCAAAAAACGCTGATGTGAAAGGGCCCTTAGATAGAACTTAATAATATTCAGCACATACTTAATTGAACTTCCGTACCCAATTTATTATATATTTTAGGTGTCAGAGTTGGTCCATTTTATACCGACTCTGACTCCACCAAAATGGACTCCGGACTCCACATCCCTGAATGTATCAGAAGATTAATGATGCCTGACCATCTTTCACGTTCTGTTTTCCTCCAGGTTTATTTCAGTAATGACGTAATTGTTCCATTTGACAAGAATAGTGTTATACTACATATTTTATGTGCACTTTGTGGTAGAATATATGAAATGGGGAATTAAAAAGCTCCCAAGAATGATTTACTTACTCTCTTCCTAATTGATGCCAGACACATTCTTTACTTGTCTGCGGACTGTTCTAATCTTCAACAGCATTAATTGTGTGGCCTGATCATTTCATGCTATTTTTATCTCATTATACACCAGTTTTATAGCACTCTACATCTCATGAACCGCTGCATATCCTATTTGATAACCTTTTGCTTTGGATTTTGCAGATAGACCAACTTCTTGTACATCAACAAGTAGAGCTACTGGAAGGTAGGTTATGTTTTAATCATGAATATAAATCATCGTTTATGTAATCCTACCTAAATCAGAAGCAGGATTACAAAAGATAGCGTCGCAATCTGTTCATTGTGGCTATGTACATGTGTTGTTTCCTGAAACAACAAGAAGTTGAGGTCTGAAAAATCCAGAGTGGCCAGTGTGAAAAATGCAAGGTTTCTATTTTTTATCTTTAACACAGATTGTCATGTAGGAAACAAAAACATTGGCAGAAAAAAAAATAAAATAACACAGGTTATTTTCTGATGATAACTTCGCCCTAAATAAAACTGCAGTCCCTAACTTGTGTGCATGCTAACGATAAGCTATCAATAATCTTACGTAACATGGGTAGTCCACTTTCAAAAAATCTTGCTCCTTTGTCAGTGTGTTATAAAAAAAAACTGTGCACCCTGGGCTGAGTCTCCGGTGCTGCTTCTGATGTCCTGTATTGACTGTGGCACTGAAGTCACTTTGACTGTACAGCAGCTAATCAACTAATTACGCTTAGTTGTTCTGCCCAGAGCAAACAAAACTGCTAAGGGTGCTTTCACATAGCAATTTTTGTACATCCTTTGCTGTCCGCTCCTCTCTTTCACCTGTCTCCTCGGTCCCAGCTCCTCTCTCCCTCTTATCTTCTTCTATCCCCCTCCTCTCCCTGTCTCCTCGGTCTCTCCCTCGTCTCCCCTCTCCTCCGGTATATAAAAAAAAAAGTCCTCCGTGAGGATTCCTCACCCTCCGCCGGCTCCCGATGCGACCATCTGCAGCTCCGATGGTTCTGCCAGGACGTTGTCATCTGACCGACCAATCGGCTAAGCGGCCGTTGTATGCGGTCATGTGACACGTCAGCTGATTGGTTGGTCCCGTGTCAAGGTCCCGGCAGAACCATCGGAGCTGCAGATGGTCGCATCGGGAGCCGGCGGCGTAGGGTGAGGAATCCTCATGGAGGCCTTTTTTTTTTTTTTTTTCATTCTGGAGGAGAGGGGAGAAGAGGGAGTGACTGAGGAGACAGGGAGAGGAGGGGGAAGAGAAGAAGACAGGAGAGATGAAGGAGCAGGGATCGAGGAGACAGGATGGATGGAGGAGCGAGGACCGAGGAGACAAGAGGGATAGAGGAGTGGGGACCGAGGAGACAGGAAAGATCGAGGAGCGGGGAGAGGGGGAGAGGACTCCAAACTGATCCTGCAAAATATCAGAAACGGATGCCTATTTGGCATCCAATTACAGACATTAGTTTGGATCCGTTGCTGTCCGGGGGATCCTGCAAAAAAAAAAGGATCACCTCGGACATCAAAATATCACAATGTGAAAGCACCCTAAGCGAGTGCAGCCCCTGCCTACTGATAAAGATTTGTTTGAGACATTGGAGGTGAAGTAATAACGCATTAAGGGTACCTTTACATGCCGCTACTGGCGGGTGAATACAACCAGCTGCTTCACGTGCACGAGCACGCACAAATGGTTACAAACGGTAATCGCACCACCTTTACACGCCGCCACAAGGTGCGCTACAGTAGGTTACATCTATCTCTAGATACACCGCCGGGTGTCTCAAGTCACCTTCTGTAGCTGACCTTACCTCATTTACACACCGCTACAACAAGCTAATATGGGCGGACCTGGTGCAGCAGGGACAACACATAGGCGTGCCACAATTGTGGATTACGAGACGTTCGAACGCTGATAGGACAAAGCAAGAACATCATGATTGGGCAGGCATCGCAGGAGGCTGATTAATACATGACGCTCGAGCAATTGTGTAGTGTGAGTGGTCAGCTCCTTAAATATGCCTCCCTATGCAGCGACTACCAATCGTAATGCAGGAGCTTCCTCCAATGATCGCTGATGGGGCGCGGTAACCCGGAGCCTGTGTCACGCCCCAGCTACATACCAGGTACATAGCGTGGTGTAGAAACAACCCTTCTGTTCCTTCTTTACACGCCGATACAGGTCGCTACAATCGGCTATGTAGCCACCTGTTTCAGGGCAGTGCTCGGAAACAGGTGCATCTACTGCCGGGTGGCTACTA